>JBAMBQ010005362.1:0-38893 GCA_037044495.1 Stegana nigrithorax | reverse complement strand
TCTGATAGTCTAAGTTTTTGGGTGTAGAAATGGTTTGTTGAAATTGTTTCATTTTCTAACCCGAAGATGTCTGTGTACTTTTGATATATATATTGTTTAATAGCTGGGCATGTTGGGGTGGGAAATTTGGCTTTAATTTTTCATCACCTGTCTTTTGGTATTTGTGTATTTTTATCATTTGTATTCAAAATGCGAATAAATGCATTTTTAGAATTGACTATTGTGTTTGCTATAAACACGCTTGGTATTGGCTCTCGATTAATTACCAGTACCTCATTTTGTGTTGTTGTGAGGTTCACTTGCCTAATTACCTCGGATCGTGTCGGTAACAAAACTGTATTGTTACTGTGATGAAAATGTATTGGGATGGCTATTTCGGCATAAAACCATAAACCAACTTTTTTCTTCTTGGATTTCTAGTACACAATTGTGTTTTTTCATAAAATCCATACTGACTATGCCGTCATATGGTATTGGAAAATTTTCTTCCATCACTTGAAACGTGTAAGTATTACAAAATTATCGACCCTAAGGTCTAATTGTGTTCTACCCAATTATTCTATGGTGCCTTGTCCTATGCCGCTTAGATTTGTTTTATCTGTTTTGTCAATATTTGAGAGAATTTTATTGATTTGTTTTAGCAGTAACACATCACCTCCTGTATCTACTAATAAAGTAATGGCTGCCCGCTTGGTTCTAAATTTACTTTAATGAAAATGCTTAGACTCAGATTCAGTGTACGATTTTGTTTGATTTTACTGTCTTAGGTTGTGACCCGAACGTTCTTTCTCATTAATTTCGCTTGTATATTGAGTGGCTGTCTTGTTTTTCTGCTGAACGTGTAGCAATTTTCCTGAAATTATTTCAGCAGGTTCACCCTTTACTGCGCGTTTTAGCGCTTGTGTAACCGCTGCCAATGTAGTTTTATCACTTATGAGATTTCTAGCAGTTCCTACTTATTTCGTTTTTATTAACTCAACTGCTAAAAGTTCATGCTCTCCTTTAATGGGATTGACTATTCCAATGGCATCAAGAAATCTAGTGAGATTCTATGCCTTTCCGTCAAATTTTGGGAGCATACCAGAAACTATCTTGATGAAACCTACTGCTGTTTGAGGCATTATGTCTGTTTCTTCTGTTAGCATATCCGGTATGTCTTTAGCTATTCCTTTTGATTCTACGTCAGATGTCTCGTTGTTGTCTGACGTCGACTCTATGTCGGTAAATATTTCTTCGTCAGCTTTGACGTTTCTAAACTCTAAAAGCTTGTTGAGCTTTTGCTCATATTCTTGAATCATATTATTTGTCGTTAAAGATTCATCGGCTGTTAATTCTGGTCTTATATTGTTTATTGTTTGCTTTGTCAATTCAAAATTTTCTATCAGTATATCGTAGTATTTTTTAAATGTTTGTTCACCTACCGGTTCTTTACGATATACTGATTTATAGGAATTAGCGAAATTTTGTTTAATTTCTACCAGTCTAGTAAGGACTTCTATCCATTAATTCATCGATTGGCAAAGATATTAGTTGATTGTTCAACTTTATTGAAACTTTTTGGATTAATAGGGAAAATTTTTAAGCAATTGTTGCCACTGAGGCTGACCTTGTCAGATACTTTTTCTTTATCTTATTATTATGCATCTTATATAATCTTAGCAAGAAGTTTGCTGTTAACAAAATGATTATTATAAGTCGCATAGTATGAATAGAATCGGTATCTGGGAGAATAATTTTCTCGTTAACCTTTACATCATTTATGTCGTTTGCATTGGAGTTTTAAAGTTTTGATTTTCTTGAACCCATTTCGAATGAATGAAAAATTTATTATTATTATAATTTTTTTTTTTTTGATTAACTTTGTTAATGAATGTTATTGAAGATTGACTTTGCTGTCAATCTAAATGAAATTAAAAAAAAAATATTTTTTCATTATACGGTTAAATTTTCATAATTTAATTGGTTTGTTAGTTTAGCAGCTAACATGTATAAAATTCAAGCTGGTTCACAATTTATACTATTTTACTTATAAATAAGTTTACTGCTGCTAACTATCGAAATTAAGCAAAATTGTAAAAAAAATTTGTAATTGTTTAAATTACTTTTAGTTATTACACAATGGATAATAGTAATGTAGCGCGTCATTTTGTTTTATGTAAAAATTCTGTTTTTGTTATTGTTAACTTTTTTGTTTTTAACTGCTTTTTGATGTCATCAAAACGCACTATGTTACGCTGTCGGTACTGCTCCTCGTTGTCTTCTTTGTTAAGTGTTTTTAGGATTTCTAACTCTCGTAGCATTCGTGTCTTCCTTCCGCCTCTATTTTTGCGGATTCGTGGTTTCTTTGTTGTTGGCTTCTTGGGGCGCGGTCCGGCTGTATGATCCTCTTCTGTTGTAGCGTTTTTGGCTTCACCCGTTGCGGCGATTCTGGCTCTTAACGCCGTTGCTGTGCATCAGTAGGATGCATTTACTACTGGCTTTTATTATCTTCGATGGTTATTATTGTTGATTTACTTCTTTTTTTTTAAATGGCTGCCTTGTAGCGGTCAGCGGTGCCGATGCTGGTCACACACAGGCCGGTTATTTTATTTTATGTTGTGTCTTCTAACGGCTGCTGTTTCTATTGGTGATATTGCTATTATTGTTATTGAGGGCATCCATCCGCTCTCGTCTTCTGTACAGAAAATATCGTAGAGGAAAGTTGTATGGCTGTGCCAGCCACTCCTGTCTTGTCCTCTTCTCAGTCGTATGACCTGGGGGACAATTGGTTAATACAGTTTCCTTGTTGAATTAATAAGAGAGGCGTCTCTTTAGCCGCTGGCCACAATTCTTCTTCTTCGGATGGCGTGGACATATGTTTTGAAATTATGCGTGCACTTGTTTGACTAATGAAATAGTAATATGTTGTTTTTGGTTTCAACACTAGATTTTTATTTTAATTGCACTTGGTTTGCGTTTCAGTCGCACCGAGTGTCGTTTTCTGCCGTTCTTCTTCTTCGCTATTTGTCATACTGTGCTGCAATGACGTTTGACATATCCATCTTAGGCATACAATATATATTTTTTTTTAATTACTGCGTCTATTGCTTATTGGCATTTTTGATTTATGCGCGCACAACTTGTTACATAATTTATTTTTTCATCACACTGTTTTTAATTAGTGCATTTCACTAATGTCACTAGAACAATTTTTCATTATTTATATTTTTTTTTAACACATTGTTTTTTTAATTAAAGTCTTGTGACGATCGCCATGTTATAAGCGCAACCATCCATAAAGTAGAAAAACATTTCGCACTTTGCATATATAAATTTTTATTGAATGAATAGTGTCCACTGAATGTGGTGTACTTATAAAATATTATTTATTCTATGACTCTGTTTGAGAGAGCCGCATACGAAATTTTTATATATAACTTATGTATATCGTGGCGTATGTATGTGCAAGCTTCTGCTTCTGCAGAAAGTTGCAAGCGCAGCATATTTGAAATACTCGCGCATAAGCTGCTAAGCGGACGCGTCTTCAGCGTGTGTTTTAGCTTAACCTTCAATTTAGGTAACATATTACTTTAAAGTCATCGCCCGCACAAAGTGTGAGAACGGTATTTATTAAGTGAATGTTGTTGCACATACATACGTTACAATGAAATAAACAACAGCAAACTTTTAAAGGACCGATGCATACTACAGCTTCGACTTTCTGCGCAAATGTTTCAGTGATTTATGGACAATTTGCTGCGAGGGCTGAGTTTTGTTGGAAGTTATATTGATGATTTAATTATCTTCTCTCGCTCATACGAGGAGCGTATGCAGCACCTCGCTACAGTATTTAAGATATTGAGCGAAAAAAAACTCACAAATAACCCACAAAAGTGTCAATTTGGCAAACAGGAAGTAATCTCCCTAGGCTTCACTGTCAACAGCAAGGGCTTCAACACACCAGCAGAGCGCATCGAAAGGAACACTAATTTCCCCAAGCCCAAAACAACCTCTGACCTGCGAATGTTTTTGGGAATGGCATATTATAGACTGTTTGGATCCAACAAGCGGCACATTCGCAGACTCCTTAAACTGACCTATTGACGGGTGCTAAGAAGAACGACAAGCGCGTGATTGAATGGTCACCTTGTTTGTTCGAGGCTTTCAGGAACCGCAGAAATGGGATAACTAATGCAACGCAGTCAACGTACCTTATTCCTTGAGCACAATTGGCAGTAAAAACGGAAGTTTCTAACCAAGCCATCGGTGCCTCCCTTGAGCAATTGGCGAATGCTATTTATCGTCCTATTTTCTTCTTCTCATGAAAGTTAAACAAAGCGGAAAAAACTACAGCACTTACGACCGTGATTTATTGACTATCTTTGCTGCCATATAATATTTCAAGCATATCCTGAAAGGCCGACAATTTGTTATCCAGACCGATAACAAGCTTTTACGGCCAGACAAGGCATCTCCTAGGCAGCTGCGTCATCTCGATTTGATATCGCAGTTCTCGACGGAAATTGTTCATACACCAGGCAGCGACAATACCGTCGCAGACCCTGTATCAACGCGATAAATATGCCTACCGAGCTCTAAACAGAGATAGTATTTGAGGCCTAGTCAAATGATGAAGAGACCGACCAACTGGAGAGAAATACGTCAATACGCACTTGTTCATGATGTCCTTGCTATCCTCAATGAAATTCATCCCCATCTAATAACAAATAAATTTTCATATTTTATTCCGCGTGTAATTGTTTCAATTCACTGGTCTGTCGATCACGTAGACCGCTTCACACTCCCTTCCGTGGCCATTACTCTACAAAAAAAAATTTTAATTTTTAATGGCACCTTTTCTTGAATGTCGATAGAATTAGTTACATCGGCCCCGATCCCGGCACAGAACCGCATGCGAGATCATAATCATGCATTGTTAACACAAAAATGTCCACAATAAAGAAACAGCAAAGAAAACTCGATAAACCTTCAAAACTCATTTCGGGTGCATGTAGGCATCCATATATTCAAACAAAAATACAACTTAACCTAACAATAATCATCAAAGAAAAACGGTGTACGGGAAAATTAAAATTCCAAAAAAAAATATTTTCTTAGAGACAAAATTCGTTGCACTTATAAGCTAATTAAATATTAAAAGAACATCGCAAAAAAACGTTATAAATGATAATAATAAAAAAACTTATAACTTATAAACTAAATATTTAATAATAAAAAGCTTCACAAATATATTTTTTTTCCAGAGGTTAAAGAAAATCTGGTTGCTAAAAACACAAAAAATACTTTTTCTTTCTTTTTTCATCTTTTGACGGATAAATTCTATCCCTAACTCAAACTAAACTTCTCACTTTGCACATCTTTTTTTCTTTTTTGTTTTTACTCTTCTTCGCGAGCGACAAAATAAATTCCTATGCGCAAATCCAGTGTCAACATCTGATTGACGCGTCAATGACCGGCTCCTCACTAGATGCTTTCTTTTTTTTTTTTAAGTTTTTAAGTTATATGCAACCAATAATTTATTGCTGTTTTCTTTCTCTTACCCCGCTTTCCCGTTCTACGATAAAAGTGCTTTCCGAGAACGATGAGCTAAATATTGGGGGTTATGTAAATCATGACATGAAATAAACAAAAAAAATTCCAACAACGAACTGTTTCTGGCCCTTTCTTTATTTTTCTTTTGTTTGGTTAACTAAAAAATTCTTCTCTTGACCAATGATTTTTTCTTCGTTTATTCTTTTTAATTCTCTTCCTCCTTGCTTTAGGTGCATTCGTTAGTTATGAGCACTGATTTGCTCTCTTAATACTTAATTTTTTTTTTTTTGTCTGACGTGACTTGACAGATTCTCTTACACATAAAAAACTTCAATTACCAGCACACACGATTTTTTTTTTCTTATTACACTAGACGAACACATACTTTCATATTATATCTTTTTTTTCTCTAAACGCTAGTGTGCAATTTTTGGTTTACTAAAAAAAATCTTCTCTGAGTTATCTTCCATAGACCTGAGACTGCGAATGACGGGAATTTAGTTATAACTTCCCGTAATCTAATTTTTTGATTCTCAGACAAAACTTGCGCATCAAGCCCAATTTCTGACATTTGCATGCTAGGAGGTAACAATCCAAAGTCTGCCCAAAAATGTATTGCCAGATGCAGGTTTTGGCTAAGGGTAAGTATTATATGTAATTCCAGTTCTTTCTCAAAATCTTTGTATATGACTAAAGTTTTCAGTTTTCTTCGTCATATTCGCCCTCAGCGAACTCAGTAGCATCATCCACTGCTATTTCTTCAACTAGTTCCGCCACGGGTTTCCTGATCTACACGGCCCTAGGGTAACTATTCTGTTTCCTTAAATCCTCTAGAAAAGCTAACTGCCGCCGGCAAACTTCTCTAAAACGTTTGACCGCTTCTATTGCCACATTAAGTAGCTAGTGCCTTATTTCGGGCCTTAGATTCCTCATCAATATTTCCACTACTTCCTACTTCTGCAACGGTAGCTGAAGATTGTCCATTAACAGGATGATCGCGTCGTAGAAACTGTCGAAAGGCCCTTTCTCTCGTTGTTTCTTGTCACGAATTGGCTCTCGTATGTCCATGTCTGTGCAGGTATTCCTGAATTGCCTCCTCAAGACTTGGCACAGAGTTTGCCAGTGGAAATCAGGATGAAGTTTGTAAAAACGCAAAAAAAATCTCTGGCTTTTTCGTGAAACAAAATGCTTGGATTACAGCAATGCATCGAGAAATCTCCGCCCAGTGTTTGGAGTGTGAGCGTCTCAACTCGATAAAGAAAGCTGTCAGTCCCAAATTCTTCTTAAGTGCCACTAAATCTCAGCTTCCAACTGTTTAATATGTGCCCCACTTTATCAGGTCTCTGCGACGAATCTGAGGTCACACTTCTTGGTTTAGCCCGTTCTGGCATTTGACTGAACCCTATTGGCTAACTGCCTAAACCCATATGAACTTTTTTTCGCTGTGTATTGTATTAGTCGTGCTTAGTTTGCGCTCCGCTGTTTTTATTTAGTTACAACATAATAACTTGTGTTTTCTTACTAAATTGTGTGTTATCAATAGTGCATTTCTTATAATTATCGGTGGTGGCATTAGAATTATTCGGTGCTCTCTGGTGAAATCATTTTATAAAAATTAAATTTCTTTGTGATTAATTTTGTAATTTTGGTGCTTTGCATTGTTTTGTTTTTGTAAACAAATAGCGAACACTTGTTTTTTGCGCGACTATAGTGTAATTGTTGCATAGTGAGTGACTGTTTTACTTTTTTCATTCAGACGTTCACTTTCCTTTTTTAGTACTTTCTTCTGCTTTATGAAATTTTAATTGCATACTTTTTGGCTTCTGCTTCCTATCAAATCCTTAATTTTGAATATTTAAAATTTTTTCTAATTATTTTTTTTTTTTACTTATATCTACGTTTATTCTATACGTTTGTTTCCTTCTGTAATCATGGCTTGTTGTTACGCGAAGTGTAAGAAAGCACTGGATGCTGCCATCGTTTCTGTATCGTGTTGGATTTGCGACAACCATGCACATGTCGCTTGTGCCGACCTAACTGGTAGAATCGTTGACAGCATTGCCAAAAATAATGGCTTACGCTGGTCGTGTCCTGACTGCCGCCCTTCGGAAATTAATTTTTCCAAATTTGTTATGAAATCACGTAATGCCTTTTCGGAGTTAGTAAAGGATTATAAACGGCTAGGCGAAAAGCTAGAAGTTTATGAAATATCTTTTGAGGAGTACAAATGTTCTGATTTGTCTCCTAAACGGAAGAAGGCCAAATCTTCCAAAGCAAAAGTACCCCCTACGATGGTAATAAGTGCTATTGATAGCCCTAATACTCCCGGTTGCTCAGACCCGAATAGTGATCAGGTGTATTCTACTCCTTTGTCAGTTTCTCCTCCAATTTCTCTTGTTGCGGTAGATAATGCAGTGGCTCTTAACCCTGTTATTGTGCCAACTATATCGCCTTCTGTCAAAATTTCACCAAAGCCTTTAGTTGTCGTTCCAGTCACTAAAGCTATCTTTGTCTCTCGGTTGGCCGTTGTCACTACGGAATGTGATGTTAATCATTACATTGTTTCTAAATGTCCATCTATTTCTAATACTATTATAAATAAATTTAAGTTTGCCCATAAGCGATCTATTTCTTCCTTTAAAATTATAGTTCCGGCCGATTATTTCGCGGAATTGCTTAAACCCGACTTTTGGCCTAGTAATTGTATTGTGCATGAATATGATTACAAAGATCGGAATAAAGCTCCACCTATTGTAGCTAATTTAGTCCCGGTACCAAAAAACGCAAAAAGTGCGGCAAAACAGAGAAAAAAGTAAATAATTCTCAGCTGTCAACTTTGTTGGTATCATTTCAAAACGTTAGAGGAATTAATTCTAAACTTAAAAGGTTATTTCTCGATAGCTTTTCTTTTGATTCTGATATTATTGTCTTTGTTGAAACCTGGCTCCGTCCTGAAGTCCTTAACTCAGAAATTTTTAATAGTAATTTTGTAACTTTTAGGAAAGATCGATCTGCGAGAATTGGTGGTGGTGTTCTGATTTCTGTCAGTTCGTCTCTATGCGCTGATGAAGTACTTACCCCTTTCTCTGATAATATTGAGTTTCTTTGTGTTAAAGATTCAGTTAACAATTACAATATATTTTTAACTTGCTTTTATATTCCACCTTTTTTTTATTTTTTTTTTTTTCGCAGACGTTGTGGTATCGCACTACCAAGCAAGAGGACTTACGAAACCAGACCTAGTGTCTGTTCCACAGCTACGAACAAATGGTCAACAGCTACTTTATCTACTTAACAAATATTTACTTATAGATTAAAAAACACTAATTACAAAAATTAAACAAACTAAATTAAAATTAATACGACTATTAATAGTCTAAATTAAAATAAGTATCCAATTCTATGTAATTTCAATAAAACTACAAGTAAGAAAAGATTTTAAAGTGTGAGAAGAGGCTATGTTAGAAAATAAATGATAGTTCTCTAACAAGCCAAACACATAACATAAAGGGATCATGCATTAGGAAAGATCATCGTGCAGTGTTTAGTCTAATGGGCAAATAATATCTGGTTGAACGTGAAGGCACGTTAAAATTTATTTTCCCAAGAAGATAAGGAGAATTGACATTGCCGTTTATCAGGTTATGAAGAAAAAGAATGAAAAAAGTTTTATTTAATGGCTGTGTTTCTAAAAATATTTATGTCCATTCTGGTGTCCCACAGGGCAGCAACTTAGGTCCTTTGCTTTTTAACATTTAATATATAAATAAATTTTAACGTTCCTTCGCGTTCAACAAGATATTATTTGCCCATTAGACTAAACACTGCACGATCATCTTTCCTAATGCATGATCCCTTTTATGTTATGTGTTTGGCTTATAACTCTAACTATCATTTATTTTCTAACATAGCCTCTTCTTCCTCTTTAAAATCTTTTCTTACATGTAGATTTAATTAAATTACATAGAATTAGAAACTTATTTTAATTTAGACTATTAATAGTCGTATTAATTTTAATTTAGTTTGCTTAATTTTTTTAATTAGGGTGTTTAAATCTATAAGTAAAAATCTGTTAAGTAGATAAAGCAGCTGTTGACCATTTGATCGTAGCTGTGGAACAGACACTAGGTTTGGTTTCGTAAGTCTTGGTAGTGCGCTACCACAACATCTGCGAAAAAAAAAGAAAGAAAACCTGTACCCGGATTGAGCGATCTAGCCGCTTGGGCGCCGTTATCTATAGACAACCGCCTGAATCTAGACATGCTCATCTACCGACAGCTGCGTCATGAGTTCGTTCTGCATGGCTTGCACGGCCTAAGCCACCATGCCGGCAATTGTCTCACCTTGAGGGATTCCGCTCCTTCACTAGATACATTGTTTGCTAGCCCTTGCAGGACTGGGGATCTGTGCCTGGTTTGCTGCCTTATGTTTAGAGCTACTGCATCTGCAGAAGTCGTTGGCTTCTCAAAACATACCGCCTTACACACGGGACAGGTGGTTTTTGTGTTGGCGTAGGACCCTATGCACGACTTATGAAATATATGCCCGCATTTGATTTGTTCCGCGACACCAGCTGCCGAATTCTTGTGCACACACTCGAGCGGCGACTGGAATGGAGGACCCCTTTCTTCCCCTGGTTGACTCATTCTAACGCATAAAAAGTAAACTCCGTCTTAATTCAGAATAAACCCCATCTCATAAAAAAAATTTTTTCAAAAAGCGAAAAGAAAAAGAGCCAAATCCCCAAAAAAATAAAACCACTGATTACTCTCTACAATTACTACTTTACTTCACTGGCCGCCCCAAGCTCGCTTGTCTTACGCTTATGCTGCTTATATAATCGCTCAGCAATCAACACAAAACAACAACAAAAATATTACAAATATCTTAATTGTTTTAACTTGATACAAATACAGAGACGGCTTAGTTGCAGCCGCGAAAACAAAGGAAAACTTACTACAAGAAAACTTATGCCTTCTAGTACTTACTACCAAAAGATTTATGCCACTGACCCTTAAATTCTAGCACTGACTACTAAGGCCTCTGACTGCCAGTATTTACTACAAAATACGAAAAATTGGCTGCTACTTACTAAAAAAAGAGAAAATTTGTTGGTATCAGCACTTACTTTAGTTTCAAATTTCTTTGAGTGTGCTGTAAATGAACAAAAAAACTCACTGCTATCCACTCCACTAAATTGCACTGCCAATAATTTCTCCACGGCAAAACAAAAAAGGTCAATACTACTAAATTCGCTAAGTTACCCTGACAAAAATAAATGCTCAAGAGCAAAACAAATAAACTCAATGCGTTTATATTTGCTGAATTGCATTGACAAATACTGTTCACAGCAAAAACTCCACAAAAAAATAACAACTACGCTATACTCGATTTTATAATACTCAATCTTATTAACATGGTTCAGTGCCGAAACCAATACCACAGAGACTGTTAATCATATAGAGGCCGCATCTCATACAAGTTGAAATTTTTGTATGCGGGAGCCTTTGTTTTTCCCCGAAATTCTGTTAAGTGTGCCGTGGTGCTTTGCTACTCTGACTTTTCATTTTCGTTTGATTTGATTGGCCTAGCTCATATAAGTTTTATTGGTGGCAACTGCCATTTTGTTCGCATTTCAAGAAGGTTGGTATTGTTGAAGTGGACGAGTGCGCAAATTTCTTGCTGCAGACCATCCTATTGCTTACTACATTTTATGAGTGCTTGGTATGAAAAGGCGCTGGTCGACGGTACCGTCTGAAATACATGAGTTTGTGTGTGCGTGCAAAAGAATTTGTCATGATTTTGAAGTTTTGACTATTTCTATGTCTACCAAATATATTTATTGCTTTGTGTTGCTGCTGATTCTTTATTGTCATATGAATTTCATTCTGTTTTTCATGTGTGCCTGGTATAAAAAGGCCGTCGTATTCAATTTGTGTATGCATTTGGACATTAACACCATCAGTAATGTGTATACACACACAAATAAGCGAATTTGTCATGATTTTAGAAATTTTAATTGTCTAGCTATATTATTTTTCTTGCTTTTTGTGAAATATTAGCCCTGCTTCTTCATTCTTACGGGCAAATAAATTCTCCACGCTACTTCTTCACTCTTTCGATGTGCGCTTGAAAAAAGTCAAAGGCAATTAGAATATTTTGCACTAATCATGCATTATTTGTGAAAATCATTGTGTGCAAAATACATTTAATAAAATATGGTGCAATTATTCAGTTCATTTGGAATAAATGTTGAGCAGGCAATCAACTGAACTGCAAGTGAATCGAAACACCAGTTCGTTTGACTTGTAGAGGAGTGCTAAGACACATCAATAAGGAAATTGCAGGCTGACTACACAAAGAATGAATAGTTAGTGGAAGATTAATTTTGGTCTTTTACTATTCGCTTCAAATGTGTCTTCTTGTAAGATGTCGAAAAATATGAATGGATGATTTTAATATAATTTTCATTTGATATGCATAGTGACCAACTACTTGACCACACGTGCATAGCCAAAAAATTTTAAAACGCAATCGGCGCAACAACTAAGCGCATTGCGCATGCACACACTTTGCGCAGTACACAAGTGCCTTTAGCAATTGTAATATGGATCTGTTTTCCCACATATTGTCCTTGCTAAATTTAAAGCTTCAAACAACAACACTAATATACCATCCCAACTATATTAAATAAAACTAGAAAGACAGGGCTATAGTCGGGCGTAACCGACTATAGAAAACCCTGTACCGAAGCCAAAACTTAATACATATTTTTGTTGCTTTAATATTTTGTATTCATTATGTAAGGATATCTCAAGAAAAAAAACTTTTTTTTTTTGTAAAAGCCATTTTTCGGCCGTTCGTTCCTATGGCATCTATATGTTATAGTGCACCGATATTTATCATATTTAGGAATATGATTTGAATTTACTTAGAATCAATAAATCCAAAATTTGGTAACGATATCTTAATAAACAAAAAAGTTTTTCTCAGTAAATGTTGTTTTTCGGCCGATCCTTCCTATGGCAGCTATATGTTATAGTAAACGGATATTTATAATATTCGGGAATATTATTGGATATTACTTAGAATTGGTAAATCCAAAATTTGATAACGATTGCTTAATATACAAAAAAGTTTTTCTCAGTAAATGTTGTTTTTCGGCCGATCGTTCCTATGGCAGCTATATGATATAGTGAACCGATATACATGGTTTTTAGATATGTGATTGGGCATTAGGTAAAACAATTAAATCCCAAATTTGGTAAACATATCTTAAAAAATAAAGCGGTTTTTGTTACTAAATATGGCTTTTCGGCCGATCATTCCTATCGAAAAAAAAAAAATTAACTCGTTATGCCTATGGATTGGCAGAGTCTTCGTGCCAAATTTGGTGGTGGTAGGTCTTACCGTTTCCGAGATCTGTGCGTTATACGCAGACGGTCAGACGGACAGACGGACATGGCTACATCGACTCGCCTTTCGATGCTGATCAAGAATATATATACTTTGTGGGGTCTGCCACGCCTCCTTCTGCCTGTTACATACATTTGCACAACTTTAATATACCCTTTACCATTTTTTGGTACAGGGTATAAAAATTCATAACACAACGCATCATTTGCGTGTAATATTTTCATTGAATTTCAATTCATCGTACCAGGCGATCATAATTGCAAAAAAGCAGAATCAGCAAGCAACGAAAATCATCAGAGCAATTTTGGGTTCCATAGCATTTTGGCGAGGGGAACAAGCATAAGGGAAGCAACACAACACACGAAAGCGCACACAAAAAATCACAGAACAAACGATTGTCTAATGTCACATTAGTGCAAGTAGCACATTGTGACGTGCGAGAGCGAGAAAAAAATGAAATGCAAACGCATTTGGGCAAGGGGGACAAATTTTTGCGGGGAAAGAAGTGTCAATTGCTAAGGAATTAGACATTGACCGAAAACAAACGACTACCGTAGGCAGTGTGAGCGTAAGCAACACATTTAAATGAGGAAAAAGGACAAAAAGAGAACAAGCAAAGCGAAGTCAGACAAGACGCCCAGTTTTCGCTTCGTCTTTTACCCTGCCCGGCGGCACCTAGCTTGAAAACTTAACAGTGGTCGTAACATTGCTCGGGTACACTATCTATGTATAAGTTGTCTCACACAACACACACTCATGTATTTTAGATGGTACCGTCGACTAGCGACTTTTCATACCAGGCACTCATAAAAAGCAGAATGAAATGCCCGTAACAAATAAGAAGAAGCAGAATATTTTCTCAAAACGAAGATATATGAGCTAGCTTGGCAATTCAAACATCTAAAATGATTAAAACGCACACACAAACACGTGTATTTCAGACGATACCGACAACCAGCGTCTTTTCATACCAGGCACTCATAAAATGTAGCAAGCAATAGGATTGTCTGCAGCAAGAAATTTGCACACTCGTCCACTTCAACAACAACTACATTCTTGCAATGCGAACAAAATGGCAGTTGGCACCAAAAAAACTTATATGAGCTAGGCCAATCAAATCAAACGAAAATGTAAAGTCAGAGTAGCAAAGCACTATGGTACTCCCAACAGAATTTTGGGCGCCTTTAAAGGCGCCCACGAACATAAATTTCAACTTGTATGAGATGCGGCCTCTATATGATTAACAGTCTCTGTGCTAACAGCCTGTTGCTGTCTAGCAAATGTTAAACTGATTTCTGCTATAGCTGGCGTTATAGCCTAAGCGTGGTCCCGGGAATGTGTGCCCTGTCAACGTGCGAAAATAAGCCGGCACGTTACTCGCATTGGATCTGTCAATTCGGCACGCACCTTACTATCACTACCGATCCGCATTGTTTGCCTGGATGGCAAAAATGATCGATGCCCAAAGGATACAAACAACAGCATATCATCCAGAGTCGAACGGTATGGCATCGCACACTGAAGGCATCGTTGATGTGTAATTCGCAAATTCCTTGGCCTGATCTCCCGCCGACTGTGATTCTCGGCCTGCGAACAGCTTTTAATGAGGATTGTCAAGAGTCACCGGTAGAGATATTATTCAGCACGGAGGTTCGTTTACCGAATGAGCGTCTCGGTGCTACAAAAGATCAGTCTACGGAAATGAACCAGCAGCGTTTCATTGAACTGTTTCGCCAACATATGCAAGTGATAAGACCGATTCCGACTGCGCATCATATCAAATCACAAATCTTTCGCCCTAAGAATTTAGCGGATTGCACTCATGTCTTCAAACTAGTAGCGTCAATAAAGAAGCCTTTGGGACCACCAAACACTACGCCGCATGGAGTTGTGCGACGAGTTTACGACAAAGTGTACATCATCAATGTAAATGGTGTTGAAAAATCGGTCTCAGTCGACTTGTTGAAACCTTCATTCCTCGCGGAATTTGATAAACAGAATTCACATGCAGAAGCTTGCCCACTACCTGAAAATACAGCGAGTCTTAACGAGCCATTACCACCGTCCACTCCAGAGAGAATTCCGTGTCTTTACCGGACTGAGCAAGCAACTGGAGGGAGAGTAGATGTGGCGATATATAATTTAGTAGTAGAAGATGTTAATAGATAAGTTAGTGTTAGTACAGTCGTGTATAAGCTCTAGTAACATAAAGTACAAATAAACCACGTGTAAATACACGCTAAAGTTATTATTCCAATTTTTGTTTTATTTGCTTCTGTAAAGATCCAGCTATCCGACAAAAATACTTTTTTATGCATTTCAATTCCAATAAAACAACAAAAAGCTGTTTTAATGAAATATTTTTAAAAAAATCCGTTGTCTAAATACTTTTGACCACTTCTGTATATAAAAATAATGATTATACATGTTTTTTTTAAGATTTTTCTCCTTAAAATCTCCAAAATCTACTCCATATATAAAATAAAATATTTATGTTCTTTTATTAAGTGAATCGGTCATTTATTAGAAAATAGTTATAAAATAATTTCAATTCTCTTTATCAACACAGTTTTTTCCTATACAACTCTGATATCGAAACATCACTATCCATCCTCATAAGTTATTGTATTGATTACGATTTATAAAATTTTGTTGCTTGGTTTAAAACATAAATAATTTCCTAATTGGCAAATAACGACCATTGAAAATATACTATATAAAAGAAAAACTTTAATTGTTAAAATGCAAAATGTTAAAGAGGCATACCGCATCGTTTGAGCACGTTAATTTGACGGGATTGTTTTTTTTGTTGCAGGTGAGCGAAAAAGTAAATATGCAAAACTGTTAGTGATTTAGATGTAAATATTGGGAAATAATTACACAGAACGTAAACATTTACGAGTATATAGTTAAGTAAACCTTGAATGATAAACTCTGGATTCCAAATTGTCACCATCAAATTATATACATAAGTTATACATATATGGTAACAAGTTCAGATCAAATGGGCCAATTCGATAAATAAATGTTATCCGCACACAGCTATTCATTCGTATGAATATACGAAACTACATACTAGGAAATTGTATATACTGTGACATATTTAAATACTTCCATTTTTATACAAAAGTTTTAGAAGCAGTAATATGTTTGAAAAATTAAACGCATTTTCAAATACCAGAAAATTAAATTAAATTGTTGTTCAAGAAATAATTAAATATAATTTGATTGGCAATTTAAAATTATAACCAAAAATATTGAATACCGGTGGAATTGATTTTGTTTTTTGTTTGTTTTCTGTTTTATTAAAAAAGGTAAATAACCAAGCTAGCGCCAAAATCGTCGATAAATATCTTATCTTTGAACTTTTTCTGGGATTTTTTTTTTATATTATTTCTTTATATATTTTTTAATTTCCACATATATACATAGATTATATAAAAATATTGAATAATTTATTTATGAATTTTAAAATATTCAAAATAGTACATCCTCAATTGTTCACGGATTTCCAGTGTGAATTATTTTAATCTTACAAAGATATTTACATATTAATGTATGCTCATATTCAATGTATAAGCAGTGATTTGGTATATTTGCGTGGTTCTAATCAACGGAAAAACTTTTGTTAGCATAACTTATCAAAGTTATTTTCACTTTGACAACTCTATATTTACAAAATGTACAAACTACCTCAGGATTGTGTAGAAAAACGCTACAACAAATTTACTATGTATATGATTCAATATTCAACACGTATACATGCAGAAATATTTTTTGCGCATGCCTATTACGAGATATCGACTTCGTCCTTATGTTCGTTTGGCTTCTACAAATTTACAGTCCTCACATTTCAAAGAATTTTATTACAAAATCTTTTTTTGTGCTTAGTTTATTTAATTGTGATTATAACCCTTTTTTACAGCTTAAGATATTCGTAAAAAAGTCAACAGTTCGGTATTTGTTTTAACTAAATGTTAAAAGTTTTGAGATATTGATTTTAGATATCCTCGTTTGAAGTGTTAATTTACATTAGAATTTTTTGTGACGCGTTATTAAGAATTAAAAAATCGAAACTGAACACGAATTTCGAGAAATTAAAAATACATATCTAATAAATCATTCAAGAAAACTTTTAAACAGTGCTTTGGTGTGAATCAAAACTTACTCAAAATATAACATGGGCTGCTTAAGTAGTAAAGATCGTTTAACAAAGGAAGATATGGAGTTTTTAAAAACTCATACCCGCTATGATGAAGCCACAATAAAGGAATGGTACAAAGGATTTAAGGTAAACGTTAAATTCTAAATTGACATAATTTTAAAATAACTGTGACTGTATTTTTAAACAGCAAGACTGTCCAAATGGTCGTTTGACGCCCGCAAAGTTCGTTGATATGTATAAAATGTTCTTTCCGTCTGGAAATGCCGAAGAGTTTTGTGACCATGTTTTTCGCACATTTGATATGGATAAAAATGGTTACATTGACTTTAAGGTTCGTATTTGATTGTTGTATCGCAATCTATTGTACACATATCCAAATGTACTAAAATTTTTTTGAAATTTTTCGTTGAATATTAAAAATTCAATAAGAAAAGTATTAATTTTCATTAGTTTATATAATTTGGACTTTATACGATATAATAAATAATAAATAAATATTGAATCCGTTAAACTGTAACAAACTAGTTTAAAGTAATTATTGTTATAAAAATTCAACATTAGATTGCTTAAAAGAAGACAATTGGCTTGCAGTATATAATTAAAAAGTTAATATATTTACAATGCTTACTTGTTATTAAAAATACGGATTTACTGAATAAATGTTTTACTAAAAATTAGCAGTCAAAGTCGAATACATAATCGTAAAAATAAAAATATTTCCATAAAAGGAATAGTACTAATAATGTAAAACATCAAAATTAAATTATATTTGAATTTTTTTATTAGTAAAATTACTAACTTGCCGCGTTTATTCATATAAGGCAATCTTATTTAAATTCGTATGACAAAATTACTATAATCGAACTTATTAATTATATTTAACCGGGTTCATTTAATGCAAAAATAATAATATAAATTATAGTTTTTATTATTATTTTTTTTTTTCCTTTTTTATAAATAGGAATTTCTTCTCGCGATAGATGTGACATCAAGTGGTACTCCTGAAGAAAAGTTGAAATGGGCGTTTAGAATGTATGATGTGGATGGGAATGGTGTAATCGATATTCAAGAAATGACCAAAATTGTTCAGGTATATACCTAAAAAAAAATTAATAGGAAGTTTTACATAAAAAGAGCAGCCATAATTTCAAGAAAATTTTCGATAATTGAACTAATCGGCGATAACAAAATTCATCTCATTTAATAAAGCCAATTAAGATGGAAAGATTTCTTTAGAATTATTATTACCCTTGTTGACAAATTTCAAAAATGTTTATTTGTAAATTTTTAGGCAATTTATGACATGCTTGGTGCATGTTCTTCAAATCGGCCAGCTGATTCGGCGGAGGAACGCGCCAAAAACATATTTGCAAAAATGGACGAAAATAATGACGGTCAATTAACCCAAGATGAATTTTTAAAGGGTTGTTTACAGGATGAAGAGCTATCTAAAATGTTGGCACCTTAAATGAAAAATTAAAATAACAAAACAAAAATGTGTGTATTTGATGAAATCAATAAATAATGTATAAATATTTAATTTATATTTCTAATAAAAAACAAAAAAAAAAAGATTGATTAAAACCTATTTGTTTTTTTCTCTTTATATTAACTATAAAATAAAGCAATAGTTTCATTAGTTATATTAAGATAGTTTGTTTATATCTCTTTGGTTTATTTTTATTTTTTTTTTTTACTATTTCATGGATGAAATATTACAAATTTCTATATTTTGAATTAGCTTTAATTATGGGCTCACTAAAAAAGTATTAAACTTTTATATTTAATTATCTTATCTATCACTAGAAGACTGCATGAATACATTCAAAATAGCTTATTTCGTATTCAATCTAAAATTGAATGAATACGAATCCGCATTCATTTAAATATATATTTATTTATTTTTTTTTTTTTTTTTTGCAATTTAATTGATTTTGTTAATGATGACGCTTTTTAAGTCCGGCTTGAGTCTTTTGAGAACAACCATCTGAGCAAACTGCAGTTTGACACTTGCTAGCCACTACCAAGGGATATTACACAATGCTTTCCTGTTCCCACAAGATACTATGTCGTTCTGCGATGGCAGCGGCCAACAGGTATCTAACTTTTGTCGTATACGATTGATCATTAGATCAATTGGTTTAGTCCCCTTTAGTCATCGGTATAACCTTGCGTTGTTTGTTAACGTGGCTACCTCAGAGTTAATATGATTCTGAAGGCGATCATAATATTTTGCGGCATGCTTCAGAATCTTCTCCCGGACAGTGTTGACGCATAAGTCCCTATTGATGTCAGCGTTAGTGACATACCAGGGAGCGTTTAACATGTTACGCAGCAGTTTGTTTTGGAATCTCTGAATTACCTCGATCTGACTTTCTGCGGCACAGTTCCACAACTGTATACCATATTGCCAGACTGGAGTTGGTATTTGCTTTTATAATTAACTTTTATTTTGAAGTCATAAGGCAGATCTCCTGCCAAGAAGCCAGTATAGTTGTCTGTATCGGATGTCAAGTTCATCACGTTTCATCCTGATATGCTGCTTCCGTCTAAGTTTTGCGTCAAGATTCATACCTAAGTATTTTTCGTGGTCATAGTGGGGATTGACGGTATTCTCGATGGTCTAGGGATAGTATTGTACCTTTTTTTTTAGGTGAAGTCAACATTAAATGCCTACATATGCCCATCCGGCCTTCTGTGCTGTGCTGACGGTTACTGTCTCACAACTTTTGCATTCAGTCGCTGTTCGCGTTTCGACTGCAAAAAATTTCAAACAACTTTCCGTCAATGCAATGCAGATGTATTTGTGTAGTACGAAAAATATATACTAGTAGTATACTTGAAGTAAACTCAAAGTATACTTTGGAGAAAAGACTTGTTTACATTCATCAAATTAAATGCCGAAATAGTGCGTATAAAATTTCAATGTAATCGTTTTGCAAAACAGCAAGCAAATCGTTGTGAAATACAAAAAATATTTACTAAAATTAATACATGTAAGTTCATTCAAATTAACATGAACATTTGAATGTAAGAAAACAATTTTATTTATATTGTTTAAGTTGGTATCTGTTATTAAGTTTCTGGGACAAGAAGACGTTCATTCAGAAGCTGCGCTGCTCGTTTAATATAAAAGAGGGTATATATGTTACGGAATATCCAACTGTCCATTTTGCAATGCCACATATGTATATACATAAATTGAAAAGAATATGGCTGATTCTTACTGATCCTATTAATAATAATAAACAGACACGGATGCATTTAGATGTTGATATAAATGTGACAACGAGAACTCTAATCAACTTGTGCTAAGTTTATTAAAAACCCAAAGAAATAATTAACTAAGTAGGCGTTTTCATTCAATCATTTACAATCATTAGAGGGTACATTCTTATTACTTAATTTCCATTTGAATACACTTCGTTATTAATTCAATGCTAATTCATATTCAAATTCATTTGATTTTTATTCGAAAGTCTTATTCAAAATTTTTATACCCTGTACCAAAAAATGGTAATGGGTATATCAAAGTTGTGCAAATATATGTAACAGGCTGAAGGAGGCGTAGCAGACCACACAAAGTACAAATTCTTGATCAGCATCGAAAGGCGAGTCGATCTAGCCATATCCGATTGTATGAATGGATCTCAGAAGCGGTAAGACCTCCAACCACCAAATTTTGCACGAAGACTCGCCCAATCCGTAGGCATAACAAGTTTTTTTTTTCGATATTCGACCTATAACATACAGCTGCCATAGGAACGATCAGCCGAAAACCCACATGTAGTAACAAAAACCCTTTTGTTTTCAAGATATCATTACCAAATTTTGGATTTAATAGTTTTAGCTAATGTCCAATTACATACCTAAATATTATATATATCGGTTAACTATATCATATAGTTGTAATAGGAACGATCGGCCGAAAAACAACATTTACTCAGAAATCTCTTTTATTTATTAAGATATCATTACCAAATTTTTGATGTAATAATTTTATGTAATATCCATTCATATTCCTGAATATGATAAATATCAGATTACTATAATATATACCTGCCATATGAACGATAGATATCCTTATATAATGAATACAAAATATTAAATAAAAAAAATGAATTTATTGCATTTTCTATTGGCAATATTTACTGCCTTTATATTTTTAATTTAAACAAGATCATAACTATTTATTTTCTACAATGTAACAACTCCAAAATTTTTTTAAATAATAACTCATTCTCAGAGGTATATGCATAAATATTATGCCTTACGAATAGAAGAAATCACTAAATACCTCTAATTTATTGAACTGCTGCAATAATTCCCATTTTTGAACATAGTTTTAACAAAACTATGCACTTTATATCAGCAAATCTTCCCTTACCCCAAATGCCTTAAAAATAAAATTCAGTACACATTCCATAGAAAATATTTATATGTGCAAAACTTAAATTTGATATAAATTAATTATTTGTAAAGTGCTGTGAGACTTTTTTTTAATTGTTAATATGGGATTATGTTACCATTATGGAACTTCAGAAATTTTACTTTATGGTATTGACTGTACCAATTTTTTAAGTACAGTCAATTTAATTCCATTCCGATACTTTGACATCCTTAAACTGCTTCAGGTTGTAATATTGCCTCGAGTAGGCATAGATCGTGGCAGTAAGGATGCCCCCAGATCCTCAAGAGAATTCAGATCAGAACTTAAAGCTGGCCATCGCAGCAACTAAATTTGGCGCGACTCGAAAATTTTTTTCGTGGCCCGGGCAACGTAGATCAGCACATTATCCTTTTAAAATACCCGGTTTTCTCCATTGAAGTGATCTCCAAATGGGATCCATTCACTGTCGAGTAAATCATTAATTCGACTCCGCATAAAACAATTAGGTGACTTTCCCATAGTATTAAATGCGACCCACCCCATGAGAGAGCCGCTAAGTATACGTTTGTATTCTGCCATGGATGACGTATATACCCTCAATATTTTTTATGGGGATCTATGTTATCTAGATTATACTTTTTTCACCATAAAATAACATGCTTTATCGTCCCAGAACTAGCATATTCCGTAGAAGGCCGTATTATTGTGTTTTTGTTTACGTGCATTTTGGATACTTTGAAATGCACTTATGATAAAATTATATTCATAAAATTTGGTTTGCATGTTGGCTGGTAAATTGCGAACCTAGTTTAATTTTAATTTGTGCGAAATTCATCCTTTCTCTTGTGACTATAGTCCGTATATTTCACTTGGTGAGGTGCTATAATTTTGCACCCTTTTCGTAAAGGATAATAAGGGTTAACGTTTGCGGCTGATTTCACAAGCTATTAAACCTATTTTTACCCCAGCTTCATGTATGGTTTCAATTTTAAGCAGCTCTGTATTAGAAAGTTCCTTTTAAGAGGCATTTTGCACAAAAATTAATATTAATAACTACATATTAACTGCTTTTATACACCGAAAAAGTGCGGTTACAAATCGGTAGGTGGTTTTAAAACGTAATATCTCTGGTAATAAAAATTACATCTGGCAATACTATAGCTTGTTTGAAAGATGTCATTTGAAGCTTCATTATATATTTACAATATTAAAATCGCATTGTTCTATGAAAGGTTATCTACGTTTAAAAATGAGTGAAAATTCGGAAAATTATCGTCATATTTTGCTTTTCTATTATAGAAAGGTAAGAATGCGTCGCAGGCTGCTGAAAAAAATTGTGAAGCTTACGGAGACGATGATGTAACTAGAAAAACAGCAGCGAAGTGGTTTGCTCGTTTTTGATGTGATCATTTTTAAGGGATGAAGGGATTTGTTCTTTATGAGCTTCTACATTCCGGTCAAACGATTGATTCTCATCTCTTTGGCATTAATTAACGAGATTAAAGCAGAATTTATTAAAGAAAGGTGTTGTGTTCTATCATGACAAACGCCAGACCACACACATCTTTGATGACCCGGCAGAAACTGAAAGAGCTTGGCTGGAAAATTTTGATGCATCTACCATATAGTTTGCACCTTCAGATTATCATTTATTTCGATGCCTGCAGAACTCTCTTAATGGAGTAAAATTAAATTCAGTAGAGGCCTGTAAAACGCACTTTCATTATATTCTACTTATAATTTTGTGAGTTATTGTGCTAAAAGTGACACTAGTTATTTTCAAAGCAATAGATAAAGTTGCGTGAGTTAGCTGACATCGTAAAGATATCAAAAGAATGTGTTGGCTTTATATTGAATGAGCATTAGACTATGACAAAGCTGTATTCAAAGTGGGTGCCGCATTTGCTCACTGTTGACCAAAAACAAGAACGTATTGATGATGGCAAAACTACATGAATAGAACTTCGAGTTGCTCCACATCCACCGTATTCGCTAGATTTGGCTCCCAGCGACTACTGGCTGTTCGCAGATCTCAAAAAAATGCTCACCGGTAAGAAATTTTGCTAGAATTAATAGGGTATCGCTGAAACTGGGGACCATTTTGAGACAAAAGAAAAATCATTCCACAAAATAGCACTGAAATGTTAGTGCGGCGCTTGAATGATTGTGTGGCTCTTGATGGAGATTAAGTTGATGAATAAAGCCAATTTTGAACAAAACATAAAAAACGCGTTTTCTTTGTTAGGCCCGGGACTTTTCAGTCCATGTGTTAGATCAGTTTTTCGCTCTCAAAACCCAGAAGTTCTACACTGATGGAATAATGGCTTCACTCCAAAAATGGCAAAAGGTTACAGATCAAAACGGAATATATTTGGTTCAATAAAGAAATATCGGGTTTAATAAAAAGAAATCCATTATTTTTGTATGAAATTGAAGGGTTTATTTATTTATTATTTATGATCAAAAAACTTTAACAACCGATTTTCACCAGCTGGATGATAAAATGAATCGATTTTGTTGCAATTCAGTAGCGATTCACAGATAGAAATTTGGTCCTTGAGATTCTTCTTGCTTACATGATGGTCGTCTTTAACGATTTCCTTATTTTTATCAACATTTTTGACAGCGCCTAGAAAATTTATAAAAAACATAAATAAATCCGTTTTTAAATCACATTTTTGATTAACAATTGAGTGGCATACTTACTTTTTCAATTTTTAAAAATTAAATATCTTATTTTCTAGCATTAAGTTTTTACAAATACAACAAAGCAATCAACATAAAAACACGTTCGTACATTTATTGCTTACATTTTGTTGTGTGACGACTTTGTTGTCTTGGAGAACAAAAAGCCGAAAGAATAGCCGAACTATGTTCTGTTTCGTCACTGCTTATAAAATATTTAAAGGATATTTAAAGAAATTTATAATTGGATAAAGAAAAAGCATGTGTTCTTTTTTTTCTCATGCTTTCAACGGGTTTGACAGACGAAGATGGCTACACAAGCTGGACAGAAAATAAACGCTTAGCGAAGCGAGCCGGGATTACTAGTTATAAATAAAACACCACTCCCTCCATATACAGCGCACGACTGATAACGTGAACTAATTAAAACCATGGGAGTTCACATTAACAAGTGGTTCACGTTTTCGAATGCCAAACAAGTATCAAGTGAATTCACAAGTTTAAATAACACATTTTATTGTTGTTTTGTATAGGTACATATTAATTTAAGAAAATTTAAGAAATTGCCACAAATTGTTGATTTAGCAACATTGTATTTTTTCGCTTAGTACGTACCACTCGATCCTTTTTGTGAAAAACCGAGAATTTCAGCTTTTTCTTTCAACGTCAACCATACAGGTTTTTTACAACTCATTTCTATTCTGCATAGATATACCAGGAGTGTTAGTTGAAATGTGCCGGTTTTTTCGATAAAGAAAACACTTAATTTTCAGAGGAATCTCAAAATTTTTTTATTCAAAGTATTGACCATTAGTTTCTACACATTTCGCCCATCTCTCAGGCAAATTATGGATACCATCCCAAAAAAACCGTTTCTCTTTCGAGGCAAACCATTCGACAAGCCATTTTTCGACTTCTTCAAAATTAGCAAAACACTGCTCTGCAAGGGAGTGTCCCATCGATGAGAAAAGGTGATAGTCGGATGGGGCGAGGTCTGGAGAGTACGGCGGGTGTGATAATATTTCTTAATTAAGTGTTTTTAATGTGTCTTTCAACAGTTTAGCGGTATGAGCCGGCGCGTTGTCATGCTGCAAGATAACTTTGCCATGTCTTCGGGCCCATTCCGGCCGTTTTTCGATCAACACATGATTCAAATTGATCATTTGTTGTCGGTATCTATCCGTGGTCACCGTTTCACCAGGTTTTAATAACTCGTAGTACACCAAACCACACTGGTCCTTGAGGTAAACAAATATGACGCTAATATTATTATTAATGCATAAGAATTTTTTCTGCCTCCGGAAGAGAAAGAAATTGCGAATATAAATAAAAGCAAATTGATTTCATAGCAACAAACCAATATTTATTTTCATATTTAATTTTTTACAAACATTTAAAAAAAAAGTAAGATTAGTATTAAACAAAAAAAAATGATCAAATAACGAATATTAAAACAATTCATACCCAAACAAATTACACTTGTTAGTTCAGGATATATATATTTTTTTTATTGATTATAATTATTTACACTATTTAAAACCTAATTATTAAAAAAAAGGGCAATTTCAATGCATAAGAATCAAAATAACAACAAAAACTAAAGTTACTCCACTTTTCGATTGTCTCGAAAGTGTTTGCACTACTTTGTTTTCATTCTTTTTGGATCAATTTAGAGATGAACTTTTCCGGTTTCTTTTTAAAAACATTTTATACAAAGTACAACGAGCGCTAAAGCGATTTTGCAATGTATTGCAAAGCTTTTCATTGTTTTCTGAGGCTTAATACCAATCCTGGTTCAGCCTCATCAGGCCCGGATCAGGACAATGACTATTACGACCCATCTTTATCCTAAAATGCTTTTATGTTTTCCAATGATTTGCATTATATTAAGTAATACTTACGTTTTTAAAACAAATACCCATAAAAATTGTGAGTTTTTACGTTGTAATGTAGAGAAACCTAAGATGTACTTATTATTTTGGTCAGGTCAACTTTGAGTAGTGAGTGACCATTTATTTTAGTTTCTTAAATACCAATGATTCTCCTTGAAGTTCCTTACTTTTTTTAATGTTTAAGCATAGATAATAAGAGTTTATTTTACTTTTTAGAATATATTAGCAGGAAAAGAATTTATGAGAAGTTAAAGTGAAAATTGTTCAATGTACTTATTATTTTGATCATGGGTGTATTTTGATATATTCAATTTGCTTACCAATTAGTTTGGATAAGCTTGGTGGTTTTATTTAAATCTTTCAGTTTTAATTAAATTCTTTTTAATCGATATATGGTTTTGGCGCCTTTTGAAACAGAGTTGTTAGCATTTAAATCTTTCTTGCTCAAAAACAACGAAAAATTTGCATAACATGTAAAAAAATTCTTCAATCGCCGTTAAATCTATTTCATTGCATGCTTGTATCGCGCTGCTTAAAGCATATTATGCAATACTAGTTTAAAAATTTCGGCTGAATACTGGAGCAAAACGGATTTCAGCCGATAATCTAGCTTATAGACAATATTAAATGTCAATATGGAAATTTAAGGATTTTAACATAATTTCTATTAATTTATGAAGAAGAAAAATAAATAGAGTACACTTTTTCCCTTCGGGGTAAAAACATAAGATCATTTAATAATGTCATAGATAACATCAAATAAAAATCATAATAAATAATTAGAACAGTATAGCTTTTTTCATTTGGGGTAAAGAATATAAAATCATTTTGTCTAAAAGATATATAAATATACATTTATTTTCCTTCTTCTTTGATAATGTAGTGCTTAAAAGTGTAAACAAAATTTCAGGCCGAAATTTGAACATTAATGTGTTATCATTTTTGGCCGTTTCACAAATGATTATTATTTTTTAAAACAATGTGTATTCGAAGTATTTTTAAATAAAGTTGATTGTTCAAATTTGATAATATATTTTTAATTTAAAATAAAAATTTAATTTTTACAGATATTTTAAATTCGGAACATAATAAATCATAATTACATAAAATGAAGAACCAAAATTCATAAATTTTCTAATTTAAGTACTAACTAACTACTTAGCCCTGTTAACGATTAGATGCTTATTATATTTATATCGTTTTAACGGAAATATTTATATGTGTACACACATACAACTTATAAATTGATTATTATTACATTCATCACCATAAAAAAATATACGCCATCTTTCGGTAGGGTTCTGGGCCCACGACCCATCATGCACCTTCTTATTATACATATTCTCTGTCATGGTGTAATAAATAGAAGATCACGCCAAGACAGAGAATATGTATTAAAAGAACACGCATGACCCCGTTGAAAAAATTTGCCTGCCGTAAGATGGCGCATATTTTTTAATGGAATATTTATGGTTTCACAAGTCTTTCAATGTGTCTGCAAGAGAAGTGCACGGGGTGTGGCTTTTGTTAATATTTTGATTATTTTTTATTATAGTTGTTGGGCTTGTCGAATGCTTACATTTGTTGTTGTGCTTGTTTCTTTTTCAATGGTAGTTGCATGTGTGTGTGATGATTGTCTTCATATTCAAAGCATTTTTTTTTATTGTAGCTGTTGGGCTAGTCAATTGCGCATATTTGTTGTAGCTAATTTTTTTTCTAATTGTCATGTGTGTGGCGATTGCCATTTTTTTGGCAATCCAAGAATGTTGATGTTGTTGAATTTGGTGTGTGCACAAATTTCTTGCCGCAGACAATTCTTTTGCTAGCTACATTTTATGAGCTCCTGCTACGAAAAGTCGCTGTTCGACGGTACCGCCTGAAATACACGTGTTTGTGTGTGCATGCAGAAAAGAATTTGTCGTGATTTGGAAATTTTAATTATTAAGAATGTATTTTTTGCTTTGTGTTGCTGCTTCTTCTTTATTGTCCTAGGCATTTCATTCTGCTTTTCATGCGTGCCTGGTATAAAAAGACAGTCGAGTTGAATTTTTGTATGCATTTGAACAGCAACACCTGCAGTATATATGCACACACACTAATAAGCGAATATATCATGATTTTAGAAGTTTCAATTGTCTAGCTATTGTATTTTTCTCGCTTTTTATAAAATATTGGCTCTGCTTCTTTTTTGTTACCGGCATATATTTTCTCAAAGCTGCTTCTTCACGCTTTGGCTGTGTGCATGAAAAAAGTCAAAGTCAATTAAAATATTTTGCAGTAATTACCCATTATTGCTGAAAATTATTGCGTGCAAAATACATTTATTAAATAATGCTTATATTATTCAGCTCATATAAAACGAAAATTTGTCATGCATTCAATTGAACTGGCGATCATCGAAACACTAGATCGTTCAGATTGTAGTGGATGGCGCAAAATGTTAAATGAAGTCAATTTAAGCCGGCTACGCAAAATATGAATATTGGTGGACTATTTATTTTGATTTTTGACAGGTGTCTGCATTTAATAACAATTTTTACATAATTTGCATTAATTTCTAATTGAATAATAATTTTAAATTTGTAATTAAAAAATATAGTGCAATAATAGAAACATGCGCAATTATTAGAAATTAATTACATATTAAATAGTGCAAAAATGCACATAAAAAATGTCTGTGATATTTAACCATTCATTCATTAAAATATCAAAAATCTACCCTAAAATAGACAAATCTCACATTATTAGTGCGAGCAGCATATGAATAGGCAGTGAAAGGGAAACAATATTATTTGAAATCGCATCAAAAGCGCATACATAAAAAAATTAAAACTAAGATCAAAATAAAGACAAATAATTTTCATCCAAGCATAAGTGCGAGCAGCACATGCATAGCAAGGGAAAGAAACAAAGAAACAATGACAAAGTGCAGAAAATATTTTCCGACAGATGGCAGTATAGCAGTTTGACTTCCACGCTGCCCGCCGCTGCCAGATTTTGTCATTTCAATTTGGCAAGTTGTTTGTATGAGATGCGCCTTCTTAGTATACATATTCTCTGTTGATGATTTAGTAAGGTAGTAAGGTCATCTGCTCGACAAAGTAATAGAAGACAAGGAGGTCATTAGTTAACTGATCATGAGCCTTGCCCGAACTCCTCCACCAGGCGGTGGTCAGAATGACAAAGACATCATCCGAGAACTTAGATATGCAAATCAAATTCTCAACAAAAAATTAGAAGAAATGGCAGTCGTCGTCTGCACCAAACTTCAAAGTGAAGTCGCCAATTTGCAAGCACACAGCAATAACGCAAAAGCTAAAGAAGTAGCCATAGAAGAAAAAAGAATACCAAACTGACGAAGAAGAACTAGCCCGATAAACTGATTAAATTCTACAAAGGAAGCCGTCGAAGAAGCTGAAAGTCAACTCACCTCTGAAACAAGTTGAATCGCACTCCCCACCGCGACACCAAACGGCACCTCCGTCCAACCAGACCTCTAAAACCCAAAAGAGGCCCCCACCAATAATTATATCTGGCAACCTAATGTATGATCAAGTCTACGACATACTTAAAAAGAATTCAAAGACTGTCTTTACTGTCAAACTTCTTAATAATGGCGTTTTTAAAGCAACTTCGCTTAATGTTGATGACTACAGGAATGTCACCAATGTACTAACGTCCTCTCAAACTCCGTGGCACAGCTACGGCCTATAAGAGTTATGGTTAAAAACTTAAGCAGAATATGCGATTCTGGGATAATTGTTGGCGACCTTAAAGCTCAAGGTTTTAAAATCATAAGCGCTGTAAATAAACTTACATGGGTCTCGAAGGAGCCTTTAGATATGCTTATGCTAACTTTTGAAGCATCAGAAGACATAAACAAAATTTTTATGATAAAAACCATACTAAAGAGTATTGTGTCAATTGAACCAATTCGTCGACCAAAGCTAATACCACAATGCAAACTATGTCAGTCATTTGGACATACAAAAAATTATTGTGGTAAACAAGCAAGATGATTATACTCTCACTGAAAAACCTGGACGTAAAAAAAAAAAATATTTTATATATCACACCACCCATCCAAGTAACTGTGTACGCGGAGTAGCCGCCGTTATTGTCAAATAAACGTAAAATCATTTTACTGACGGACAAGTCAGCACTGACGTATTCCAAGCTGTTACAATTACAATGGACGCAGCAAATTAATTATCCTTCACAGCTGTCTATATATAGAAATCACAATGTGCACAACAACAACAACATTCATTTAAATTCTGTTTCGGAATATTGTAATGTTTCCACCCCTATTAGCAGCAGCTAAGCAAGGCAACGATCTTTGAGTATTACAATACTCTCTCGTTAGTTTGCTTCTTATTTCATAGATGAGTTAATTTTATATTCGCTCACGAATCAGTAGAATCAGTAAAGCATTTTTTTATCTATCTCTTACCCATGCATAGCAACCATTCCCTACGCTGCAGACAACCACGCTCAAGACAATGCGCATTGTTTTGTGCCTCTCCCCACTTTGTCTCTCAAAAATCCTTTAAATTTTGCTACAAGTAAACTCATTGAAAATATTTAAAAAGAAATATAAAATAAATTAATAGTTCAGCTTGAGACGCAAATTGTGATGATAACAAAAAAAAGTAATTTGTTTCACCCATCTAAGCACACTTTTGAAGTGAAACTGCTGCACAAAATGTTAGGAATGAAGTTTTAGTTACTATGTATATTGTATAAAAAGTAAGAAAGAAACAAAGCAATTCACTATTACACTCTATTGTCACGGTTGCATAGTAGTGCAATATCGGCAATAAAAATTATATAAATCATTCCTAATATACATATTAGTGGTATCTTGCCACAATTGTATTAAAGCAAATTAAACAACACAACAACAATAATAAGCGAATTTTATTAATCGGTCCAATAAGTCAAACTATTTTTTTTTTTTGGTACTGTGGTAAACATGTTTTAAACTTGATTAATACATTTTAAACAAACAAGTGCTAGACAAGCGCATTAGAAAATTAACAAAGGGAATAGGCTAGGGAACGCCTTGAACTTCAGGGAGTGATACAAGAACTTTCAGGTAAGCTTAATGCTTTAGAAATTTTTGCCAATACTGTAGAAGAATACAGGGAAGTCAAGTTTCTACCAAACGTCACATGCGACGAGTCTCTAGATATCGTCAAATCGGTGCTAGAATTTAAAGGGGCCCAGACTAAGTAGGTGTCTTGGAGACAGGCGATCAACGCAGCCCTTAAACTTTTTCAGAGTCATAAAGGTAGTTCAAAATACTACCAAGCAATCTGTATTATCAGAAATAACAGGCTAAGCCGATTCTATTCTTACTTCATACAACACTCCTCTAAATTTTGACGCTATCATCGCTTGTCTAGACTTCTCGTATGATGACAAGCGCCCCGTGTACCTCATAGAACAGGAATTGTCGACTCTCCGCCAATGCAATCTTTCGGTTACTGAATATTATGATGAGGTCGATTGTAAATTAACCTTAATTAACAATAAAGTAATCATGTCCAATGATAGGAATTCTGAACTTGGTGCTTCACTGAACGCAAAATACAGGGATTTATATCAGGGCTTAGGAAACCAATGTGCGATATTTTGTTCTCCTCCAGACCTAAAGATATACCATCTGCTCTAGCGTTAGCTCAAGAAGTGATGGCTAACCACGAGCCTTATGACTTCGCAGCAGGTTTCGCAAATTGAAACGATGCTGGACGCTGGACAGGGTAGAAACCATCCTCAGTTTAAAAAAAATCAAAATCGTGAGAACAATAACAACAATGGTAAGCAAAGGGGTTATGAAAGGAAATAACCACAACAAGACCCCCAACCGATGGAAGTGCACCCATACGAGTCAAAATTCTAACGGCAATAACCAACAGACCGGAAGAAACACCGGCTCTCGTAGGATTGCAAACAAGCGACCCCCGGGATCAACCTCATGCCGAGAGCGAGGAAACAACAACGAGTTAATACATTGAATCCAAAGAAGGAAGTAGACGAAGAATGATGACATAGAAGAGGAATTGGAGTGCTTGGGAGAACTCAATTTTTAGGGGGAGTCACTGCTGCCGTACATAGAGAGGACGTTAGCAAGGAAACTCATCAGAATATTAATCAACACGGGGGCGTCGAAGAACTTCATCAACCCGCTACCCGAACTAACGAATATCAGGCCTGTCGTAAAACAATTTGCAGTAAAATCTATTCACGGTAACAATAAAATCCTCTTAAAGTGCACATTGAATATCCTCGGCACGAAATCTGACTTTTTCCTATTTTCACATTTAGATACGTTCGATGCGCTAATCGGGTTAGACCCCCTTAGCAAAATCAATGCCAAATTGGACTTGAAAATTGGTGGAATTTCCCCGGCATTAATAAAGACCTTGTTCCGCAGGACATAAGTGCCATACAAATGACTAGCATTGATCTAGACTCCGACGGCGTTAAGGCATTCGAAAAGCTGAAAAATATCTTAATATCGGAAGATGTTATGTTGTCCTTTCCTGACTTCGAGAAGCCATTCGACCTTACCACGGACGCATCTTCAGATGCACTGGGAGCAGTACTCGCCCAAAATGGTCGACCGCTCATAATGATTTCCAGATCTCTAAGAGAAAGGGAGGAACACTACGCAACCAACGAACGAGAGCTACTAGCAATAGTGTGGGCCCTAAAAAAATTAAGAAATTACCTATATGGTGTCAAGGACCTTAAAATTTTCACGGATCACCAGCCTCTTACCTTCACGGTATCCGAGAAAAATCCGAACTCTAAGATAAAGCGTTGGAAAGCATTCATAGAGGAATTCCACCCGAAAATAATTTACAAACCCGGTAAGGATAACGTAGTCGCAGACGCGCTATCGCGCCAATACATCGATACCCTCGAAACTGACCCAAACTCTACCTCGCTACTATTCATAGTGAAGAGTCACGAACGTACGCGATTGAGCCGATCGACAAACCATTAAACTGTTTCCGTAATCAGATAGTCATAGAGGAGGGTAGCATCTCAAACAAAAGGACCTTTACTCTATTTGGGAGCAAAACAAGACACCTTATAACCTTTACCGACCTCACCTCACTATTGGAAGACCTTCAGTTAGTAATAAAGCAAGACGTGGTGAACGCGATATTGTGTGAATTAAGGGTAATAGGTCGGATCCAGCACAAACTAATAGAACTGTTCCCAGCCACAAGATTCCGGTACACGAAGCAGATCGTTACGGACATTATCAACCCAGACGACCAATTCGAAATACTACTAGCAGAGCATAATAGGGCACACAGGGCAGCTCAGGAGAATGTAAAACAGGTTTTAAGGGAATACTTTTTCCCGAAAATGGACAAATTAGCTCGGGAAATAGTCACCAATTGCAAAATATGTTCCAAGGCCAAGTATGAGCGACACCCCATCAGGCAAGCAATTGGCGAAACACCAATACCCTTACGAGCAGGGGAGATACTCCACGTCGATATATTTTCTACAGACTCAAAGCACTTCCTGACATGCATCGACAAATTCTCTAAGTTTGCCATCGTACAGCCAATAGCATCGCGAACTATAGTCGACGTGAAACCGGCCATCTTGCAACTAATGAACCTCCACGACAAAGCCCATACGATTTACTGCGATAACGAAAAGTCGTTAAATTCCCAAACCATAAAGTCCATTCTCTTCAACCATTTCGAGGTCGAAATAATAAACTCTCCTCCATTACATAGCACCTCTAACGGTCAGGTCGAAAGATTCCACAGCACCTTGGCCGAAATAGCCCGATGCCTGAAATTGGAAAGGAACATTGTGGACACCGTAGATTTAATACTCCTATCCACTGCAGAATATAATAAAACGATTCACAGCGTAACTAAAGAGAAACCGGTCGACGTGCTCCACTCTAGCTGCCCCGACCTAGGTAACAGAATCAAACTGTTGCTAGAAAAGACCCAGAGGGCCAACCTAAAGTCACACAACAAGGACAGGCAGATACGCAAACTCGAGCCAGGTGACAGGGTAGTGATCAAGGTAAACAAACGTTTGGGTAATAAGCTTTCCCCTCTTTGCGTAGAAGAATTCATTGAGAAAGATTTAGGCACCACAGTAGAGGTTAAATGCATAATAATTCACAAATACAGCATTAGATTAAACAAGCAACTCTCGATTCCCCAGGCTCCTCGCGACACTAATCCTCTACCTGGTCCCTCAGGCTTTAACTAAACTGATTGACTACACTGACGCGGATTATATCCCCATCGAAGATGGACACGCTTTAATTTGGACAGAATACGGATATATCAGACATGTGACGGACCTAGACGAATACAGACAACTAGCGGGCGAAACCCTCAATATGACGGCACTTTTCCCCCAATCGCATATGAAACTAGAAAGGCAGGGCTATAGTCGGGCGTAACCGACTATAGAAAACCCTGTACCCAATCCAAAACTGAATATATTATTTTATTGCTTTAATATGTGGTATTCATTATGTAAGGATATCTCAAGAAAAAAAATTTTTTTTTAATAAAAGGCATTCTTCGGGCGATTGTTCATATGGAAACTATATGTTATTGTAAACCGATATTTATAATATTCGGAAATATGATTTGATATTACTTAAAATCATCAAATCTAAAATTTGGTAACGATATCTTAATAAATAAAGTTTTTCCTAGTAAATGTTGTTTTTCGGGCGATTATTCCTATGGCAGCTATATGTTATAGTAATCCGATATTTATCATATTCAGGAATCTGATTGGATATTGTTAATAATCATTAAACCCGATATTGGGTAACAATATCTTAATAAACAAAGAAGTTTTTCTTAGTAATTATTGTTTTTCGGCCGATTATTTTTATGACAGCTATATGATATAGTAAACCGATATATATAATATTGAGATATGTAATTGGACTTTAGCTGAAACTATTAAATTTGGTGAATATATCTTGAAAAACAAAAGGGTTTTGGTTAGGAAATGTGGGTTTTCACCCGATCGTTCCTATGGCAGCTGATGATAAAGATCGAATATCGAAAAAAAAACCGTTATCCCTATGGATTGGGAGAGTCTTCATGCAAAATTTGGTCATTGTAGCTCTTACCGATTCCGAGATCCGTTTGTTCATACAGACGGACATGGCTATATCGACTCGCCTTTCGATGCTGATCAAGAATATATATACTTTATGGGGTCTGCCATGCCTCCTTCTGACCGTTACATACATTTGCACAACTTTAATATACCCTTTACCATTTTTTGGTACAGGGTATAAAAATGAGCAACAACAAATATGTGCTGGCCGATTGCACAACAACTAGAATCATATGAAAACCAAAAATCCTGGTAATCAAACCAAAAGTCGAATAATTACTAAGAGCGATTCCACATGCACGTCCTCTTGACACTTGAAAAGTCTGAAACTTAAATTAGAACGGTATACCAAATATAATCTGCCGACAGAGGGCTGGGTACCCAGATTTGTCTTCTTATATTTCTATACTCTCTGTCGTGGTGTCGCTCTTGTTGATATTTTGAGTTTTGTTTTAATTGCAGTTGTTGGGTTAGCCGAATAAGCATATTTGCTGTTCCGCTTTTTTCTTTTACGCTGGTAGTTGTTGTCATGTGTGTGTTGATTGTCTTCATATTCAACTATTTTTTGTAGTGATTGCCATGTTTTTAGAAGTTTCATTTGTCAAGCAACAATCGAAGTGGATAATCTGAAGTAATGGTTGCAGGCCCAATTCGGACTATAGAATCTTTCGGATTACTGGATTGTTTTAATATATGTAATTTTATTAAAGAAAAATAAATGGCTAAATGAAAAAATAACAAATTATTTATAAGTTGAATATAAACATATAAATATTTCCGTTATATATAAACATATAAAAATTTAAGTTTTTTACTTTTTAACTGAAAGTCATAAGGAAAACATGCAAATCGGATTAAAGAATTAAAATTAATTTGAAATACAGAAAAAAAATATTCATATATTCTATGCCAGAGTGATTTATAATAGTTTGCCTTTCACTTTACGAAGTTGACCAGCAATTTGTATAAGATGCGTATTCTTGTTATATATATTCTGTGGTCATTGAGTAATAATTAGAAGGTGACGCGAATTGGGCCTTTTTATCTTTCGAAATCGAGCCACTCTCATTAGAGAGAGGATTTTATAGTCATATGATTACATAAGTAATTAGTGTATTTTTGGAACTGAATAATTTAAAATTTTTTTGAATTAATACTAATTTAAAATATAAATTATATTTGATAAATTTAAATTTGATTTTAACGTATGTTGGTGTTGTGTGGCTTAAAAATTTATAAATTAGACCAAAGAGCAAAATACACTAACTATTTATGACGTCATCTGACTATAAAATCCTCTCTAGTGAGAGTGGTCCAAATTCAGAAAATCTTGGCGTCACCTATTTATTACATCATGGAATTTGCTGATATTTTTAAAATTTTTGTCGAAATAATTAACCAACACGACAGAGACTCAGGAAGAAACATCTCAGTTGCATGTTTTTCAAAAATATTACCAGTGTAGCATGCACGCCCTATATTTGCGTGAAAATGTAAACAAACAGTGCACTATAAAGCAGCGGCCATTCGAAACCCTGCATTAATGATAACAACCATAAAGTGCATGCATATCACATCTTCCCTAATAACTACAATGTAATAATAAGTATAAATAGCGTAGCTTAAGTTCGATAAAATGAAAAAGTATATCTCCACTGGCCGGGTTAACACCCTTTGGCAAAGTTACACTATGCAATAAAGACGTTTAATCATTATGAGACGTTTAATCAAATGTAAAGAAAAAGTATATATACACACTTAACATTATGATAAAAATCAATATTTCCGAATATTATAAATATCGGTTTACAATAACATATAGTTTCCATAGGAACAATCGCCCGAAGAATTCCTTTTACTAAAAAAAATTTTTTTTCTTGAGATATCCTTACATAATGAATACCACATATTAAAGCAATAAAAAAATATATTCAGTTTTGGATTGGGTACAGGGTTTTCTATAGTCGGTTACGCCCGACTATAGCCCTGCCTTTCTAGTTTTCTAGTTGTCATGTGCGTGGCGAATGTCATTCTTTTGGCAATATAGGAGTGTTGTTGTAGTTGAATTTGATGTGTGCGCAAATTTCTTGCTGCAAACAATTTTTTTGCTTGCTATATTTTATGAGCGCCTGGTATGAAAGGTCGCTAGCCGACGGTACCGTCTGAAAAACATGTGTTTGTCATGATTTTGAAGTTTTCATTATTTCTTCATCTACAGAATGTATTTTTGCCTTTCTGGTTCTGCTGTTTCTTTATTGTCGTAAGCATTTCATTCTGCTTTTCATGAGTACATGGTATTAAAAGGCTGTCGAATTAAATTTTGGTTTGTATTTGGACAGCAACACCTGCAGTATGTGCATACACACACACTAATAAGCGAATTCGCCATGATTTTAGAAATTTGAATTGTCCAGCTATTTAATATTTCTTGCTTCATTGTTAAAAAATTCTCATGAAAAAAGTCAAAGCGAATAAGAATATTTTGCACTAATCATGCATTATTTGTGAAATAGCTAATTTGCAGCATAAATTTATTAAATAAATTATTAGTTATTATTATTTAGTTCATATGGAACGAACAGCCCAACCAAACTAAATCCTATTCTGACGTATTGAAAACACATAACAACATAATTAATAAAAAAAAAAATAAATAACGACGAAAATATCCCATTAAACGCTGACCCTATCAAACCAAAACATGACCCACTCCTTTTACTTAAAAAGCCAGAAAGTTTCAACAAATCCCTAGCCCTACGCTTGGATATTTTAGAACAAAGCACATAAAAAAACGTTAACATGGCTGCACAACTTAAAATAATGCTCTGGAATGCAAACGGCTTATCAAAGCACAAACACGACCTTCAAGCTATCCTGGACAAAAACCATATCGATATATGTCTAATTGCAGAGACCCACTTCACCAAACAGTCTTATATAAGTTTCAAAGGTTATGACACCTATCACACAATTCATCCTAATAATAATGCACGGGGAGGTGTGCAATTATAGTAAGGAGAAAACTTGACCATCACGAGGAGGAAAAAAGAAGTACAGACGAATTTCAAATAACCATCATATCAGTAAAATTTCCAAAAAATCAAAAAATATTAATATCGGCAGTCTATAGCCCTCCCAGACACATAACCACAGATGTATATAAACAAATGCTAACCAAATATAAAGACTATATATATAAGCATACTAGGCAAAAAAATATGGCGAAAAAGTACGGTGAAAAATAATGGAAAAACGAAGGAAAAGCAGGGAAAAATAGCGTTAAAGAGGGGAAAGAGAAGGGGCGAAAAAATGGGAGAAAGAAATGAGGAAAAAATCAGTGGAGAAATCAAGGGAAAGAGGGAGAAAGTTAGCGTTTTAAAGGGGTAAAGAAGGGGCGAAAAAATGGGCGAAAAACCAGGGGATAAAAAGGGGAACAAAAAGAACCAAAAAATTTGGCGAAAAAGTAGGGTTAAAATCATTGGAAAATCGAAGGAAAAACGATGAAAATTAGTGTTAAAGAGGGGAAAAGAAGGGGCGAAAAAATGGGAGAAAATATATTGAAAAATAAGGAAAAAGGGTGGAAAAAGGGGGAAAGTTAGCGTTAAAAAGGGAAAAAGAGGGGCAAAAAAAATATGAGAAAAAGTACGTGAAAAAATAAGGAAAACGAAAGAAAAA
>JBAMBQ010005361.1:0-35200 GCA_037044495.1 Stegana nigrithorax | reverse complement strand
AAAAAAAAAAAAAAAAAAGTAATTCCCTGAGAAAGTTTGTCACCATCGCCTTTTTGTCATCAAAATCTATTTGTCAAAGTCTTGAAATCCGTGATCAGTCCGAGCATCCATCTGCCTTTACTGTGGTTTCGACTGGATAGCTGTGCCTTCTATCGTCAGTGTCGCAGTTTCGACCTTATTCCTTAAGCTAATCCGCTCTGCCTCCGTTTTTTCCTTAGCGAGGTTTAAGTCGTTGCTTCTGAGCCAGTTCCTGATGTCTCTATTGCAACATTATCAATCCTTATCATGTGCTTGGATACGACCAGTAACATAATGTCATCCGCGAATCCTATTAGGGTAGCTTCTATTGGGAGTTGCAGGTGCAGCACCTCATCGTACATTAGGTTCCATAGAAACGATCCCATTTACCAAGTAGTAGTCTTTTGTGCCCCCTTTGCAGTGGATTTAGAGATGCAATTTTTTGCACTTAATGTATTGCAGCAATAGTGGCTCGTTTCTTGCGGAAACCAAATTACATGCTTGAAATCTGTCCTTAAGCTTCAAGATTAATTTCCAATCTGTTGGTGATGATACTTTCGAATATTTTTCCTAATGAATCCAGCATGCATAGTGTCCTGTACGATGCTTCCTCATCCGCTGACTTCTTGCCCTTTTGCATAAGTTTTATCCGTTGGATTTTCCATTCATTTGGCAACATTCTTTCAACCATGCAACTGTTATAACGGTGCTGGTTGGGAGAGGACTTCGGCGGCTGGTTTGGTGTTCAATCTGGTCACGGGGCTTTGTCGTTCTTTATATTAACCATTATATTCAGAAGCTCTTCCCTGTATGTTGGTGAAATTACCATGTCTCCCTCCATGGATCGTGGAAATTCGGAACTTAGTCAGAAGTAAGTGAAACTGGCCTTCTTCTTTATGTGCTGATCTCTATGGTGCTGCATCCGCATTTTCGCATAAGTCGTTGAAGCAATTATCTTTGCTGCGATTGATTTTGTTTTTCATCCGCTGCCTACAGCCACTGAAAGTATTTTGCCAGTGAGTCATTGCCTCTAGACCTGCGTCTCGCTTGTGGAATCTTTTGGCTGCTCTCCGGTACTTCCTTCTAGCTATAAAGCATCTTTTTCTTGTGCCGGCTATGATTTGATTCCACCAGTATATCTGGTGGTAGTTTCCTCGGCTCCTCGTCTTAGCCATTATCACCTCTCTTGTTGCCTCGATTGCTCCAATCCCCGCAAGTAGAATATCTTTGCCCAACATAGATGTTATGTAAGTTGCCTATAGTTCCTGAGTTCGGAAACGTTATTCGAAGGCTGCAAAGTCCCCCTAGTAGATTTTTCCGTCGTCTGCTGGATTTTGCAATTTCCCTTTTTATTGCTGACATCCAGTGCTATGTTGCGATGTTTTGTGTTCAGGTACAGTTGTAGCATCTCATATCATTCATTGCCCTTTGATATGCTGGTCACATCCTGTTGGTGACTGCACAGCTAGCTTGGCTTGGATGCTGTCAGCAATCTGATCTAGGCCGTTTGGGTTGATCCGAAGGCTTTCGCCAAGGAGAGATCAGCAGCTCACAGAATCTGCTCTTAAAAACTGACGCAAGACTCGGCGAATATGTGGTATCAGCTAGTGACCCTCAGGGCTCTGTGATGCGTCCACTGCTTTGGAACGGCATGTATGATGGAGTCCTTCGACTGGAACTTCCTTCCGGTGCAAAAATCATCGGTTTCGAAGACGACCTTGTCATAGTAGTTGTGGCCAAACAGCCAGAGGAAGCCGAACGTGTTTGCAACGCTCCTATAGACAGAGTCTATTAGTGGCTGCGTGAAGCTGGCCTCTACCTTGCGGAGCACAAAACAGAAGCTCTAATCATTTTTTCATGGAAGAAGGTCGAAACTGCTAATATTCGGATCGGTAACACCACAATATCTTTCAGCAGATCCATTAACCCATTTTAGTCTATTGGGTATTTAAATACCCAAGAAAACTCTGAAACTTAAAAAATTTTAGCACGAACTAGGAAATAGACATCGAGGTATTTTTTTCATAATAGTGAAGAGGAAAGATAAACCTAAAAATAAAAAATAAAACCATACAAATTTTCCTGGGTTTTCCTTAAGTTTTGTACCATTGAAAATTTTGTTTTTTTCTGAGTCGGAAAAGTGCTCCCAAATAAATGAAAAATGGGAAAAAATGGAAATCGCGCACTCTTCCTAAGTGGCCTAAGGTATCCTTTTTAGAATAGAGACAATCAAGCAAAAATGCGCTAACAAACCTGGTCGTCACACGAGATATTTTGAAAATGGGTATTTAAATACCCGACAGTCCATGGTGTGTAGTCAAAATGAAATTTTTTGTTGTATGACAAATATAAATTGAAGTAAATAAAAAGCGCATAGAAATTAGAATTTTTCTTATTTTATTAAAAATTGGCAATGTTTATAAAAAAAAATTTTCATTGAGCCATTGCTTTTTTTTGTTGGTCTGGTGCAACACCTTTATGGTAGTCCGAAAAGCAAGGAGCTGGATGCAAGTTTGTCTGGCACTTCACTTATTTTCATATTTGCGACAAAAGCAGTGTAGCTTCCACGCATTTACCATGACCACGTCTAACGCATTTGTTATCAACGGCTAATACCACTTCTTGCCTCGTTTGTTTCTATCAAAATCAAAGTCACATGTCCCGCGAGGTTTCTTGCGCATTTCTTTGATGCTTATCAATGGGGCATGATTGGTCCGATTATCACGTACAGTTCCCAAAGCGAAGTATCCATCCTTTGATAAACGCGTCATTAGCTTGTGACTTGTGAAAAAGTTGTCAAACGTTACAGTGTGCTTAGAGCGGTCCTCTAGATGCGACAAAAGTGATAAGACAGTTCGTTCTCCAAGTCCAAAGTCGGGATCTTTTTGCTCTGATGCACCAGCGTACGGGATAAACTGGTATAAGTATCCTTCTGTCGAGGCTAAGCACCAATACTTGTATCCAAATCGAATTGGTTTACTTTTGATGAACATCTTACATGAATGTCGGCCATAGTAGGCTATCATTTGCTCATCAATCGAAAGATTGTGAGAAAATATGCCAAATTAAATCCCTTTTTCTATATTTTCTCCCGGCTCAAATCGATTGAAACCGCTGTTCATTCTCTTATCTCTATTGCGGAAAACTTTCTGCAAGAGCAGGAATTTACTCTAGCAACCTTCTTTGATATAGAAGGGCCATTCACTTACTGACTTTGGAAGCCAAACACTCTAGAAAGAGTCGGAAAGGCTAGCGTGACCTCTTACGCCTATAAAAGACTGATAGGCAAAACATGGAGAATTAAACCTAGAATTGTATACTGGTTCTATATATCAGTCGTCAGACCCATTCTCCTGTACGGCAATCTGATCTGGTAGACTGCGATGCCTATCTTCCTATTGTGAAACTCTCAGCAATGTTCAAAGATCGGCGAAGCAAGCTTGCAATGGAAAGCAAATTCCCATGGACATGCGAACATAGTGATCCCCTATATTCCTGATGACTTTGATTACCTTCCGAGAATTCCCTCGAGGCAAGAGTGGCTTGAGGGTGATCCATCACCAAATGCCCCCATCAAAATGTGTACAGACTGATCAAAAAACGGATACCGGTGTAGAATCGGGAATCTTTTGTGAATAATGCAATTAAATGGTTGCGGATATACAATGTATTCGGTAAGAATATATCATCTTATAAAATGGAAAGGCTGCCCTAAAAGTCTTGGATGCACCCCAAACATCTAGGAGTGCTTTGGCTTGCCGTAAAACTCTTAACGAGATGGCTACCCAACTCTGTATTTACCTGTGCTGGGTTCCCGGATATTCCAGAAAAATGCAGGGCCGGACATGGAGCGTTTATTCATCCAACTTGCAACTTTTAAACTGGTAGCCGGGGAACAAATATCAAACTCGCCAAACAAAGGTGGAATAGTGCTTCTACCTGTGATATAGCCAGGCATTCTAAGGTTAGATAGGACTTTCCTACTCTGTTAGGAACTTTAACAGGGCACTGTCTAATAGAGATTCGCAGTATTATCAAATTATTTCTGTCGAAGCTGCAAGAATGAAAAGGAACTTAAAACAATCCAGCACCTCTTGTACACGTGCCCAGCTCTAGTCAAAAGGAAAGGATGTCATAACATATACCATCTAGGGATAACAAACCTTGTTCGCTTTATTAAAAGCTCTTAATGATTTCACACAATCGACAAACCACATTTACTAACAAGAGCCCTTTTGTTTTTAAGATGTCTTTATAAAATATTAGATTTAATAGTTATATGTAATGTCTAATCATACATCTTAAAAAAATGCATATTGGCTCAATATATCATTTAACTTCCGTAGGAACGATCGGCCAAAAAACCACATTTACTGAGAAAAATTTATTTGTTTATTAGGATACCATTACCAAGTTTTGGATTTAATAATTCTAGGTATCTCTCATCCACATTGCAAAAAATGTTAACGATCGGACGAAGAATGGCTTTTACTAAGAAAAAAAAATTAGTTTTTTCTTGAGATATCCTTACATAATGATTACTAAATATTAAAGCAACTAAATGGGAAAGCCGAAGATGCAGCTGATGAGTAGCTGTTTTTTGTAAATTGCTCTGGGCAGCATTTTATTTGTGCACGGTTGATGATACATAGACGAACTCGATACAACTGATATTTTCGTTAACGCTTTCATCGTTTGCTTCGCTGCGCCGGTTTAACATTCCGTTGTTTTTGTGTCAAACGGCACTGATGGCTTACTGTGTAAAACATTACATATTTTCGATGCGTCGTACACATTATTTTGTGCAATATAGAAAATTGGTAATGCCCTGTGAAACTCTATGTACTTTTGTTGTAACGTGTACATTTTTTTTTTTGCAATACATTAAACTGATGAAGCCTTGTGAAATGCTATATACTTTCGGTTGCCGTGCACTTTACTTTGCGCAATAAAAAAAATAAAACAAAATGAAATGTACTGCACCCATATAAGCACACTATTGAAGTGAAACTGCTGCACAAAATGTTAGGAATGAAATTTTAAAATAATTACTAGAGTTGTGTTCTATAAGAAATATTTTATTATTTTGTGATATAAATGTTATGAGACGGTTATGATACCTAAAATGGGATACAAATATTTGTATATCTATAGTGTTTATGTACCATGTAAATATAGCGTCGTTGTTGTTGCATGCTTTGATGTTGATTTTGCAGGATCATTCGAAATGGTGAGATGAAATGATTTTTTAGCAAAATCTACATTGAAATCTCCTCCAAGAATTCCAAGTAGGTTATTACTTTATAACTTATGTTTTTGAAATGTTTCGTTGTTTGCTGAACATAAAGCCGAATAATATTAAGTTTGTCCACTCTTTTGAGGATTAAGAAAATAATTATGTTTTTCAATTTTTCACAAAAAATGTTTATTTTAATTGAGATCGCGCACTTGCTTCACTTGAGAAATTTTTTAAGGACTGATTAACTACTTTACATATGATCTTTTTATGTACATAATTGTACGGCGACAAAGCAAGCAAAAAGAAATAGTGTGAAAGAAAACGAGAAATAGATAACCGAGAAAGCTTACGAGAAATATATACTACGTTAGGATCGTTGCGCATAATAAAAGAGTGATTTTTTGCCGCGCAGGGCAAGAAAAGAGAATTAAAAATTTGTAACGTAATTGCTGCGCAGGGCATAGGAATTAGGAGAGAATTAGGACCGCTGCTCCGAACATATTATTTCCTCCTCGCACTTATGTTCACAAGCACATACACAACGATCTGTGAATATTACATAGCAATTTGTGTGTATACGTGTTCCAGATGATATGTTGTCTGAGCCAAATTTAATCTCTCGCTTGCTTGCTTAATATATTCGCTCACAAATCGGTACAATTAGAAAAGTATTTTTTATCTCTCTCTTACTCACGCGTAAGCAATCATTCTCTAAGCTGCAGGCGACCATTCACAAGACAATGCACATTAAACTTGCGTTTGGAAATGACAACCAAACAAAAGCTTTATTCATTTTGGCATACAATTCCTTGGAGGAATTAGAGTTCGGCAAAATCGGTAGCCAATTGTGTCGCAAATTCGAAACGATTGGTCTGTCAAGTCCACTAATCTACAGTAAATCAGTTAGCATAAAAACTGTATTGAGTCTAGTTTTGTTGTAACTCAAAAAACGTCATGCTTGCCAGAGCTCAAGCTGCCGGAATTTATTGCGTTTTTAACACAAACATCGATAAAGACACTGAGTTGTCAACCATTGAACAATTGCAACATCTAAGGTCGCGTCTCAAGGGCACTGCATTAGAAACTATACGTTTGCTCGAACTCAGCAATGCCAACTATAATGTGGCTTTGGCAATACTTTACAATGGAGAGCATGCCGCTGCTACATTTTCTTCCATTTCCTTTAGTCTCTACTAACACATCAGCCAACGGTTGCAATTTGTGGAATGGTGCAAAGCACTCTGTATACAGTTGCTCTCAGTTTGGCAACTTGTCTTCCGAAGCTCGACTCCGTGAGGCTAAGAGACTCCCTCTCTGCTTAAACTATCTAAAACCTGGTCATTAGATGCGTAATTATAGTTCGGGTTCATGCAGAGCATATGATTCCAAACAGCACAGTCTTCTTCATTTTAATATGGAACCCACCGTGTCTTGTGCTGAGAATTCTCAACCTGGAGGACAACAGTCACCTAATCTGGTTCAAACTGGTTTTAAAGCATTGTTGTCGTTGAAAGATTTTTCGTTGCTAGGCTCTTCATCTGCTTGTGCCTTTTTAATTGCCCAGGTTAAAAACATATGTTGTTTGCCACTGCCGTTAGTAGTTATGGAATGGGGATTCTGGACCAATTAAGGGGGAGGTGTAGAGAGTGTGGTGGTGAGTAGGTAGGGGAGGAAGTGAATATGGTGGTGAATATGGTATGTGTGGAGGTGAGTATTTAGGTGGTAGCAGTAGTCGCATCATCGTGTTCAGTGAGAATGTAATTTCACCATATGATGAAATGCGTAGTATGTCGTCATACATTTTGTTGTGTGTGTGTGTGTGTGTATGACCTGCATACAAACTGCTTACGTTGTATGTGGGAATGTAATCCAAAAATCTATTTATAGTCGAAGTCAGTATGCTAGTAGGTAGAAGATTGCGGCAGATTTTCTATGGCTTTTTTTTTTTTTTTTTTTTATTATAATTATTAATTAGGCGTTAATCAGCATATCATATTGTGCTATGAGGCATCTGGTGTAGTTGTAAATCGTCAGTTTTGGAGCGTGTTTACCAAAAAGGGTCTCTACATTTCAACATAATTAATATTGAATAACAAATAACAATTAAGAGGGCCGAAGTCAGACTCTAGAATAGATGTCCAACGTGACGTCTTTTGAGTCTCCTTATAGGGACTGAGCTGACGAGGGGTCTGGCCAGCCGGTTCTTATGTTTTAACAAACGGTCATTGTATCTTCTGGAGAAAAAGCAGACTTGGTCCTCAATGGCAGCTACATTAAGGTCTCGATGCAGGATAGAGCCGCGAACATACCAGTCACAGCCAGTGATTAGGCACAAGGCTGTATTCTGCATGGTCTGCAGTCGTTTGCGGTTCGTTGCTGCTGCGGTACCCCAGATTTGGATACCGTACCGCCAAGTAGGCGCAACAACCTGTTGGTAGATTTTCCGCTTGTTGCGAAGTGGGAGTTTGCTTCTGTTGTTGAGGAGCCAGTGTAGCTTCTTAAGTTTGGAACGGCAGGTACCAACAGCCGCGGCGGTGTGCTACCTGAATGTGAGCCTTCTATCGAGGACGAGTCCAAGGTATTTCGCCTTGTGGTCTTGTCGCATGGCAACACCGCCTAGGTGGATGGCCGGCGGATTTTTGCGTCTTAGGGTGAAACAGACATTTGTGCATTTTTCGGCGTTGAGCTTTATATTCCATCTGTTCCAAGTTTCGAAAGCGTGGAGATACAACTGGAGTTCGTCAGCAGCTTATTTTTTCGCAACTTGCGGAGTAGAAGATGCTTACATCGTCAGCGTAAGATGCGAGCAGCATTTTTTCAGCAGCGATGCCCATCCCTTCGGCGTCAGGTGCTGGGAGGTCCAGTGTGAACAGGTTATATAGAATGGGTCCCAGTACGCTGCCTTGAGGCACACAAGCTTTAACTGGTTATGTAGCGGATATTCAGTCGCGCACTTTGACATAAAGTTTACGTCCATCTAGGTAGGAGTGCAGTGGCAGGAAGTTTTTTTAAAATACTTTTGGCGTTTTTTTGTTTAATTTTTCTTATCATTGTCCACCGATTTCTAGGTAATTGATTGTTTGTTGTTATTTTTTTTTTTTTATTTTTTTTTTTTTCTTATTTTAATTTATCACAGTTTGACGTTAGGAGAAAAAACGTTTTATTTCTTCGATGCGCACTATGTTGCGCTGCCGGTTATCCTCACTGATGTCTTCGCTGTTCAATTTTTGTAGTATCTTCTTTTCCCGAAGGAGGCGCGTCTTTTTGCCGCCTCTGGTTTTCCGCACTCCAGTTTCTTTTTTGTTTCTTATCGTCTTTGGGCGTGGTCCAGCGCTGCAGTCTTCCTGGAGTGCTTCTTCTAATATAGGTTTTGTCCCTCGTTGCGGCACTTCTGGCTCTAAGCGCCGTTGCTGTGCATCAATAGGATGCATTTATTTATTATTATATATTTTTTTTTTCTTCAATTGGCTGCCTTGTAGCGGTCAGCGTTGCCGGTGCTGGTCATCGCACAGCCGGTTCCTCTTCCATATTGGGATTATTGTTGTATCAATATGTAATTATTGTCTATTATTTGTTATTTTTTTTTTTATTTTTAAATTGCATATTAATAAATATGTAATTGCAATAAATTTAGGCACGCGTACATTTTTATCAATTTATTTTCTCGTGTTTTTTTTTTGTTTAACAAAGTTCTATGTAAAGCGGCGCAGTGTTTAATCGTTGTTTTATTTTTGTTTTTGTTTTAAATTTAAATATTACACAAACTATAATTTATTTGTTTTGGTGTAATTTTTTTTTGTAATTATTATTATATTCCGCACTGTTTATTTTACTTGGTTTTGCTTATGACATTTTTTTTTGTCAATAGTTCACCAAAAGTACAACAGTTCTAGTTGCATCAAAATTCACTTAATTGTTTTTTCTTTGTTTTATTGTTTGCGCACTTTACATGTTGGTCCATGATTCCATGTTATTAACATTGAGCTAATGGTTACTAAGCAATAAGCGTTTAACACGTCAATTAAGTAACATGCATAATATTAAGACCAAGCAAAAGTACATTTTATTTTCTTTAAACGTATGCAGATTATGTTTTATTGTTTGCGCACTTTACATTTTGGTCCATGTAATTATCACAAAACGTTGGTAACTTTTGTTTTTTATGTTGCGTGACTCGGTGTCACGGTCGCCATGTAATTATTGTAATCTCTTACTCGCGTATTAATTTTGTTTTAAACATCTTTATTACTTGCTTGTTATACACCGAATAAATTATGCTTATATTTGAAACTTATTCTTCTTCTTCTTCTCTGTTTGAGAGAGAGCCGTACATAAAATGTTCTTATATATCACTTATGTGTATTGACGTATGGTATGGATGTGCATGCTTCAGCTTGTGCATAAATTGCAAGCGTAGCATATTTGGCTTAGGCTGCTATGCAGACGCGTCTTCAGCGTATGCATTAGCTTAGCCTTCACATTAGGTATTAAGTTACGTTAAAGTCATCGTCCGCACAAAGTGTGGGAACGGTATTTATTGAAATAATAATATAGCACATTCATACGTTACACCCCTTTTTATCACCAATTTTCCCCCTCTTACCCCTTATTTTTCCTCAATTTTTTCTTCCATTTTTTCGCCCCTTTTTTTCCTCTCTTTAATACAAATTTTCCCCCTTTTTCTTTCGTTTTTCCCCAATTTTTCCACATACTTTTTCTCTAAAATATCCGGAAATTTCTGTTTCCCCTTCTATCACCAATTTTCTCCACTTTCCTACCATTTTTCCCTATTCTATCCATTAGTTCGCCTCTTCTTTACCCCTCTTTAACGCAAATTTTCCTCCTTTTCCCTTCGTTTTTCCCCTATTTTCAATCCTATTATTTCGCCTAATTTTTTGGTTCTTTCTATTTCCCTTTTTATCCCCTATTTATTCTCCCATTGTTTCACTCCTTCTTTTCCCTGCTTTAACGCTAATTTTACCGTTTTTCTTTCTTTGTCCCCTATTTTTCCCCCTACTTTTTCTCCAAATTTTTTCGACCCTTTCTGTTTCTCCATTTTTATCACCAATTTTCCCCCTTTTCCCCTCTTTAACGTTAAATTTCCCCTATTTTTCCTCCATTATTCCCCCTACTTTTTTCTCCTAATTTTTCGACCCTTTCTTTTCCCCTTTTTATCACCACTTTCCCCATTTTTCCCTCTTATTTTTCCCCAATTTTTTCTTCCATAATTTCGCCCCTTTTTTTCCCCTCTTTTACTCTAATTTTCCCCCTTTTTCTTTCGTTTTTCCCCTATTTTCAATTCTATTCTTTCGCCTAATATTTCGGTTCTTTCTATTCCCCTTTTTATCCCCTATTTTTTCTCCCAATGTTTCGCTCTTTCTTTTTCCTTCTTTAACGCAAATTTTCCCCCTTTTTCGTTCTTTTTCCCCTTATTTTTCCTCAATTTTTTCTCCATTTTTTCGCCTCTTCTTTTCCCCTCTTTAACGCAAATTTTCTACAATTTTCCTCCGTTATTCCCCCTACTTTTTCTCCTAATTTTTCGACCCTTTCTGATTCCCCTTCTATCACCAATATTCCCCCCGTTCACAACATTTATCCCCTATTTTTTTCACTTCTTTTTTCTCCCATTGTTTCGCCCCTTCTTTTCTCCTCCTTAAATGTAATTTTTACCCTTTTTCCTTCGTTTTTCCCTTATTTTCAACCCTATTTTTTCGACCAATTTTTCGGTTCTTTCTATTTCCATTTTTATCCCCATTTTACTCCCTTGTTTTTTCCACCATTTTTTCGACCCTTCTTTTCTCCTTTTTGACGAAAATTTCCTCCTATTTCCTTCGTTTGTCCACTATTTCTTCCTCCATTGTTTCGCCCCTTCTTTTCCCCTCTTTAACGCAAATTTTCCCCATTTTTCCTCCATTATTCCCCCTGCTTTTTTTCCAAATTTTGCGACCCTTTTTGTTTCTCCTTTGTATCACCATTTTTCCCTCTTATTTTTCCTCAAGTTTTTCTCTTTTTTTTTCCATTTCTTTTCCCTTCGATTTCCCTTTTTTTCAATCCTTTTATTTCGTCTAATTTTTCGCTTCTTTCTATTCCCCTTTTTATCCTCTATTTATTCTCCCATTGTTTCGCCCCTTCTTTACCCTTCCTTAACGCTAATTTGTGCTAATTTTTCCTCCGTTTTCCCCCTACTCACTCTCCTAATTTTTCGACCCTTTCTGATTCTCCTTTTTATCACAAATTTTCCCCCTTTTTCCACCTTTTTCCCCTTATATTACACCATTTTATCTTCCATTTATTCGCCATTTCTTTACCCCTCTTTAACTCAAATATACCCCATTTTGCTATCGTTTTTCCCCTATTTTTCCCCATACTTTTTCTCCTAATTTTCCGGCTATTTCTGTTTCCCCTTTTATCACAAATTTTCCCCCAGTTCTCAAAATTTATCCCCTATTTTTTTCACTCCATTTTTCTCCCATTGTTTCGCCCCTTCTTTTTTCCTCTTTAACGCAAATTTTCCTCCTTTTTCCTTCGTTTTTCCCCTATTTTCAATCCTATTTTTTCTCCTAATTTTTCGGTTCTTTCTATTCCACTTTTTATCCACTATTTATTCTCCCAATGTTTCACCCCTTCGTTTCCCCTCTTTAACGCAAACTTTCCCGATTTTTCCACCGTTTTTCCCCCTACTTTTTCTCTTAATTTTTCGACCCTTTCTGTTTCCCCTTTTTATCAGCATTTTTCCCCTTTTTTCCCCTTATTTGTCACAATTTTTTCTTCCATTTTTTCGCCCCTTCTTTTCTCCTCCTTAACTGTAATTTTCACCCTTTTTCCTTCGTTTTTCCCTTATTTTCAACCCTATTTTTTCGACCAATTTTTCGGTTCTTTCTATTTCCATTTTTATCCCCTATTTTACTTCCTTGTTTTTTCCACCATTTTTTCGACCCTTCTTTTCTCCTTTTTGACGTAAGTTTCCTCCTATTTCTTTCGTTTATTTTTCCCTCTTATTTTTCCCCAATTTTTTCTTCCATTATTTCGCCCCTTGTTTTCCCCTCTTTTACTCTAATTTTCCCCCTTTTTCTTTCGTTTTTCCCCTATTTTCAATCCTATTTTCATGCTTAATTTTTCGGTTCTTTCTATTCCCCGTTTTATCCCCTATTTTTTCTCCCATTGTATCGCCCATTCTTTTCTGCTTATTAACGCTAATTTTCCCCATTTTTCCTCCGTTATTCCCCCTACTTTTTCTCCTAATTTTTCGACCCTTTTGTTTCTCCTTTTTATCACCAATTTTCCCCCTTTTTCCACATTTTCCCCTTATTTTTCCCAAATTTTTTCTTTAATAATTTCGCCCCTTCTTTTTCCCTCTTTAACTCTAATTTTCCCTCTTTTTCTTTCGTTTTGCCCCAATTTTTCCACATACTTTTTCTCCTAATTTTCCGGCCATTTCTGTTTCCCCTTTAATCGCCAATTTTCCCCCCTTTCACACTATTTATCACCAATTTTCCCCCCTTTCCCGCTATTTAACCACTATTTTTCCCCTTCTTTTTTCTAGCATTTTTCCGCCCCTTCTTTTTTCCTCTTTATTGCAAATTTTCCTCCTTTTCCTTTCGATTTCCCCTTTTGTCAATCCCTTTATTTCGCCTAATTTTTCGGTTTATTCTATTCCGCTTTTTTACCACTATTTTTTCTCCCATTGTTTCACCCATTCTTTACCCCTCCTTAACGCTAATTTGTGCTAATTTTTCCTCCGTTTTTCCCCCTACTCCCTCTCCTAATTTTTCGACCCTTTCTGTATCTCCTTTTTATCACAAATTTTCTGCCTTTTTCCACCTTTTTCCCCTTATATTTCTCCATTTTTTCTTCCAATTATTCGCCCCTTCTTTTCCCCTCTTTAACTCAAATATTACCCCTTTTTCTTTCGTTTTTCCCCTATTTTCAATCCTATTATTTCGCCTAATTTTTCGGTTTATTCTATTCCCCTTTTGACCCCTATTTTTTCACCCATTGTTTCGCCGCATCTTTACCCCTCCTTAACGCTAATTTGTGTTAATTTTTGCTCCATTTTTCCCACTACTCTCTCATCCAATTTTTCGACCCTTTCTGTTTCTCCTTTTTATCACAAATTTCCCCCCTTTTTCCACCTTTTTCCCCTTATATTACTCCATTTTTTCTTCCATTTATTCGCCCCTTCTTTTCCCCTCTTTATCTCAAATATTACCCCTTTTTCTTTCGTTTTTCCTCTATTTTCAATCCTATTATTTCGCCTAATTTTCCGGTTCTTTCTATTCCCCTTTTTATCCACGTTTTTGTCACCCATTTTTTCGCCCCTTCTTTTCCTCTCTTTAACTCTAATTTTCCTCATTTTTCCTCCGTTTTTCCTCCAACTTTTTCGCCTACTTTTTCGACCCTTTTTGTTTCCCCTTTTTATCACCAATTTTCCCCCTTTTTCCCCTTATTTTTTCCAATTTTTTCTTCCATTTTTTCGCCCCTTCTTTTCCCCTCTTTAACTCTAATTTTCCCTCTTTTTCTTTCGTTTTTCCCCTATTTTCCCCATATTTTTCTCCTAATTTTCCGGCCATTTCTGTTTCCCCTTTTATCACCAATTTTCCCTCTTCTTTCTCCCTATTTATCCATGTTTTCTCCCGCCATTCCCCCTTTTATCCCAATTTTTCCCACTTGCCCACCATTTTTCCCTATTTTTTTCCATTTGTTCGCCTCTTCTTTACCCCTCTTTAACGCTAATTTTCCTCCTTTTCCCTCGTTTTTCCACTATTTTCAATCCTATTATTTCGCCTAATTTTCCGGTTCTTTCTATTCCCCTTTTTACTCCCATTTTTTTCCCATTTTTTCGCCCCTTCTTTTCCTCTCTTTAACTCTAATTTTCCTCATTTTTCCTCCGTTTTTCCTCCAACTTTTTCGCCTACTTTTTAGACCCTTTTTGTTTCCCCTTTTTATCATCAATTTTCCCCCTTTTTCCCCTTATTTTTTCCAATTTTTTCTTCCATTTTTTCGCCCCTTCTTTTCCCCTCTTTAACTCTAATTTTCCCTCTTTTTCTATCGTTTTTCCCCTATTTTTCCCCATATTTTGTCTCCTAATTTTCCGGCCATTTCTGTTTCCCCTTTTATCACCAATTTTCCCTCCTTTCTCACTATTTATCACATGTTTTCCCCCCATTCCCACTATTTATCACCAATTTTCCCCACTTGCCCACCATTTTTCCCTATTTTTTTCCATTTGTTCGCCTCTTTTTTACCCCTCTTTAACGCTAATTTTCCTCCTTTTCTCCACGTTTTTCCAATATTTTCAATCCTATTATTTCGCCTAATTTTTCGGTTCTTTCTATTTCCTTTTTGTCCCCTATTTTTTCACCCATTGTTTCGCCCCTTCTTTACCCCTCCGTAACGCAAATTTTCCCAATTTTTCTTCCGTTATTCCCACTACTTTTTCTCCTAATTTTTCGTCCCTTTCTTTTTCCCCATTTGAACACCAATTATCCCCCTTTTCCCACCTTTTTCCCCTTATTTTTCCTCAATTTTTTCTCCCATTGTTTCGCCCCTTGTTTTCTCCTTTTTAACGCAAATTCTCCCCATTTTTCCTCCGTTTTTCCTTCTACTTTTTGTCATAATTTTTCGACCCCTTCCGTTTTCCTTTTTATCATCAATTTTCCCCCTTTTTACTCTTATTATTCGCAAAATTTTTCTTCTATTTTTTCGCTCCTTCTTTACCCCTCTTTAACGCAAATTTTCCCCATTTTTCCTCCGTTTTCCCCCCTACTTTTTCTCCTAATTTTCCGTTCCGTTCTTTTTCCCCATTTGGACACCAATTATCCCCCTTTTCCCACCTTTTTCCCCTTATTTTTCCTCAATTTTTTCTCCCATTGTTTCGCCCCTTGTTTTCTCCTTTTTATCGCAAATTCTCCCCATTTTTCCTCCGTTTTTCCCTCTACTTTTTCTCCTAATTTTTCGACCCGTTCCGTTTCCCTTTCTATCAACAATTTTCCCCCTTTTTCCTCTTATTTTTCGCCAGTTTTTTCTTCTATTTTTCGCCCCTTCCTTTCCCCTCTTTAACGCTAATTTTCCCCATTTTTCCTCCGTTTTCCCCCCTACTTTTTCTCCTAATTTTTCGGCCCTTTCTGATTCCCCTTTTTGTCACCAATTTTCCCCCTTTTTCCCCTTATTTTTCCCAATTTTTTCTTCCATTTTTTCGCTCCTTCTTTTCCAATCTTTAACGTTAATTTTCCCCATTTTTCCTTAGTTTTTCCCCTATCTTCAACCCTATTTATTCGCCTAATTTTTCGGTTCATTCTATTCCCATTTTTATCCCCTATTTTTTTTTCATTATTTTATCTACCAATTTTTCGCCCCTTCTCTTCTCCTTTTTTACGCAAATTTTCGCCCTTTTTTATTGGTTTTTCCCCTATTTTTCACCATACTTTTTCTCCTAATTTTCCGACCATTATTGTTTCTACTGTTATCACCAATTTTCCCCCCTTTTCTACCATATATCCTCTATATTTTCCCTTCTTTTTTCTCTCATTTTTTCGACCCTTCTTTTCCCCTCTTTAGCACAAATTTTCCCCATTTTTCCTTAGTTTTTCCAATATCTTCAACCCTATTTATTCGCCTAATTTTTCGGTTCATTCTATTCCCATTTTTATCCCCTATTTTTTTTTCATTATTTTATCTACCAATTTTTCGCCCCTTCACTTCTCCTTTTTAACGCAAATTTTCGCCATTTTCCTTCGTTTTTCCCCTATTTTTCACCATACTTTTTCTCCTAATTTTCCGGCCATTTTTGTTTCCCCTTTTATCACCAATTTTCCCCCCTTTCCCACCTTTTAAACCCTATTTTTTCCCCTTCTTTTTTCACCCATTTTTTCGCGTCTTCTTTTCCCCTCTTTAACGCAAATTTTCCCCATTTTTCCCCCGTTTTTCCCCCTACTTTTTCTCCTAATTTTTCGGCCCTTTCTGATTCCCCTTTTGAACACCAACTTTCCCTCTTTTTCCACCTTTTTCCCCTTATATTACGCCATTTTTTCTTCCATTTATTCGCCCCTTCTTTTCCCCTCTTTAACTCAAATATTACCTCTTTTTCTTTTGTCCACTATTTTTTCACCCATTATATCGCCCCTTCTTTACCCCTCTTTAACGCTAATTTTCCTCCTTTTCCCTTCGTTTTTCCTCTATTTTCAATCCTATTATTTCGCCTAATTTTCCGGTCCTTTCTATTCCCCTTTTGACTCCTATTTTTTCACTCATTGTTTCGCCCTTTCTTTACCCCTCCTTAACGTTAATTTTTTATTATTTTTCCAACGTTTTTCACCCAAATTTTTCTCCTAATTTTCCGGTCATTTCTGTTTCCCCTTTTTATCACCAATTTTCCCCCTTTTTCCCCTTATTTTTCACAATTTTTTCTTCCATTTTTTCGACCCTTTCTGTTTCCCCTCTTTAACTCTAATTTTCGCTCTTTTGCTTTCGTTTTTCCCCTATTTTCCCCATACTTTGTCTCCTAATTTTCCGACCATTTCTGTTTCCCCTTTAACCGCCCATTTTCCCTCCTTCATCACTATTTATAACATGTTTTTCCCCCTTTCCCACTATTTATCACCAATTTTCCCCACTTTCCCATCATTTTTCCCTATTTTTTTCCATTTGTTCGCCTCTATTTTACCCATCCTTAACGCTAATTTTCCTTCTTTTCTCCTCTTTTTTCCCCTATTTTCAATACTATTATTTCGCCTAATTTTGCGGTTCTTTCTATTTCCTTTTTGTCCCCTATTTTTTCACCCATTGTTTCGCCCCTTCTTTACCCCTCCGTAACGCAAATTTTCGCCATTTTTCCTCCGTTTTTCCCGCAACTTTTTCTCATATTTTTTCGACCCTTTCTGTTTCCCCTTTTGAACACCAATTTTCCCACCTTTTTCCCCTTATTTTTCCTCAATTTTTTCTCCCATTTTTTCGCCCCTTCTTTTCTCCTTTTTATCGCAAATTTTCCCCCTTTTTCCTTCCGTTTTTCCCTCAATACTTTTTCTCCTAATTTTTGACCAATTTTGTTTCCACTTTTATCACCAATTTTCCCCCCTTTAACACTATTTATTCCCTATTTTTTCCCCTTCCTTTTTCTTCTATTTTTTCGCCCCTTCCTTTCCCCTCTTTAACTCTAATTGTCCCAATTTTCCTCCGTTTTGCCCCCAACTCACTCTCCTAATTTTTCGACCGTTTCTGTTTCCCCTTTTAAAACCAATTTTCCCACCTTTCCCACTATTTATCCACTATTTTTCCCCTTCTTTTTTTCTAGCATTTTTTCACCCCTCCTTTTCTCCTCTTTAACGCAAATTTTCCTCCTTTTTCCTTCGTTTTTCCCCTTTTGGCAATCCTTTTATTTCGCCTAATTTTTCGGTTCGTTCTATTCTCGTTTTTATCCCCTATTTTTTCTCCCATTGTTTCGCCCCTTCTTTACCCCTCCTTAACGCTAATTTGTGCTAATTTTTCCTCCGTTTTTCCCCCTACTCACTCTCCTAAAATTTCGAACCCTTTCTGTTTCTCCTTTTTATCACAAATTTTCCCCCTTTTTCCACATTTTCCCCTTATTTTTTCCAAATTTTTTCTTTCATTATTTCTCCCCTTCCTTTTCCCCTCTTTAACGCTAATTTTCCCAATTTTTCCTCCCTTTTCCCCCCTACTTTTTCTCCTAATTTTTCAACCCCGTCCGTTTCCCTTTCTATCAACAATTTTCCCCCTTTTCCTCCTATTTTTCGCCAGTTTTTTCTTCTATCTTTTCGCCCCATCCATTCCAATCTTTAACACAAATTTCCCCCATTTTTCCTCCGTTTGCCCCCCTTATTTTTCTCCTAATTTTTCGCCCCTTTCATTTTCCCCTTTTTGTCACGAATTTTCCCCCTTTTTCCCCTTGTTTTTCCCAATTTTTTCTTCCATTTTTTCGCCCCCTCTTTTCTCTTTTTTAACGCAAATTTTCGCCCTTTTTCCTTCGTTTTTCCCCTATTTTTCACCATACTTTTTCTCCTAATTTTATGGCCATTTTTGTTTCCACTTTTATCACCAATTTTCCCCCCTTTCCCACTATTTATTCCCTATTTTTTCCCCTTCCTTTTTCTTCCATTTTTTCGCCCCTACTTTTCCCTTCTTTAGCGCAAATTTTCCCAATTTTTCCTCCGTTTTTCCCCCTACTTTTTGTCCTAATTTCAATTTTTCCTCCGTTTTTCCCCCTACTTTTTCTCCTAATTTTTCGACCCTTTCTATTTCCCCTTTTTGTCACCAATTTTCCGACTTTTATCCCTTATTTTTACCCAATTTTTTCTTCCATTTTTTCGCCCCTTCTTTTCTCTTTTTTCTCGCAAATTTTCCCCCTTTTTCCTTCGTTTTTCCCCTATTTTTCCCCATACTTTTTCTCCTTATTTTCCGGCCGTTTTTGTTTCTCTTTTTATCACAAATTTTCCCCCCTTTCCCACCATTTATCCCCTATTTTTTGTCCTTGTTTTTTTCTCCCATTTTTTCGCCCCTTCTTTTCCCCTCTTGAACGCTAATTTTCCCCATTTTTCCTCCGTTTTTCCCCCTACTTTTTCTCATAATTTTTCATCCCCTTCCGTTTCCCTTTCTATCAACAATTTTCCCCCTTTTTCCTCCTATTTTTCGCCAGTTTTTTCTTCTATTTTTTCGCCCCATCCATTCCCCTCTTTAACTCTAATTTTCCCCATTTTTCCTCCGTTTTCCCCCCTGATTTTTCTCCTAATTTTTCGTCCCTTTCATTTTCCCCTTTTTGTCACCAATTTTCCTCCTTTTTCCCCTTATGTTTCCCAATTTTTGCTTCTATTTTTTCGCCCCTTCTTTTCCAATCTTTAACGTTAATTTTCCCCATTTTTCCTTAGTTTTTCCCCTATCTTCAACCCTATTTATTCGCCTTATTTTTCGGTTCATTCTATTCCCATTTTTATCCACTATTTTTTTCCATTATTTTTTCTACCAATTTTTCGCCCCTTCTCTCAAATTTTAGCCTTTTTTATTCGTTTTTCCCCTATTTATCACCATACTTTTTCTCCTAAATTTCCGGCCATTGTTGTTTCTACTGTTATCACCAATTTTCTCCCTTTTCCCACCATTTATCCCCTATTTTTTCAATTCTTTTTTCTCCCATTTTTTCGCCCCTTCTTTTCCCCTGTTTAACGCTAATTTTCCCCATTTTTCTTCCGCTTTCCCCCCTGCTTTTTCTCCTAATTTTTCGACCCTTTCTGTTTTCCTTTTTGTCACCAATTTTCCCCCTTTTTCCCCTTATTTTTCACAATTTTTTCTTCCATTTTTTCGCCCCTTCTTTTCTCTTTTATAACGCAAATTTTCGCCCTTTTTCCTTCGTTTTTCCCCTATTTTTCACCATACTTTTTCTCCTAATTTTATGGCCATTTTTGTTTCCATTTTATCACCAATTTTCCCCCCTTTAACACTATTTATTCCCTATTTTTTCCCCTTCCTTTTTCTTCCATTTTTTCGCCCCTACTTTTCCCCTCTTTAGCGCAAATTTTCCCAATTTTTCCTCCGTTTTTCCCCCTACTTTTTGTCCTAATTTTTCGACCCTTTCTATTTCCCCTTTTTGTCACCAATTTTCCCACTTTTATCCCTTATTTTTCCCCAATTTTTTCTTCCATTTTTTCGCCCCTTCTTTTCTCTTTTTTAACGCAAATTTTCGCCCTTTTTCCTTCGTTTTTCCCCTATTTTTCACCATACTTTTTCTCCTAATTTTATTGCCATTTTTGATTCCACTTTTATCACCAATTTTCCCCCCTTTAACACTATTTATTCCCTATTTTTTCCCCTTCCTTTTTCTTCCATTTTTTCGCCGCTTCTTTTCCCCTCTTGAACGCTAATTTTCCCCATTTTTCCTTAGTTTTTCCCCCTACTTTTTCTTATAATTTTTCGACCCCTTCCGTTTCCCTTTCTATCAACAATTTTCCCCCTTTTTCCTCTTTTTTTTCGCCAGTTTTTTCTTCTATTTTTTCGCCCCTTCCTTTCCCCTCTTTAACTCTAATTGTCCCAATTTTCCTCCGTTTTGCCCCCAACTCACTCTCCTAATTTTTCGACCGTTTCTGTTTCCCCTTTTAAAACCAATTTTCCCACCTTTCCCACTATTTATCCACTATTTTTCCCCTTCTTTTTTTCTAGCATTTTTTCACCCCTCTCTTTTCTCCTCTTTAACGCAAATTTTCCTCCTTTTTCCTTCGTTTTTCCCCTTTTTTCAATCCTTTTATTTCGCCTAATTTTTCGGTTCGTTCTATTCTCGTTTTTATCCCCTATTTTTTCTCCCATTGTTTCGCCCCTTCTTTACCCCTCCTTAACGCTAATTTGTGCTAATTTTTCCTCCGTTTTTCCCCCTACTCACTCTCCTAAAATTTCGACCCTTTCTGTTTCTCCTTTTTATCACAAATTTTCCCCCTTTTTCCACATTTTCCCCTTATTTTTTCCAAATTTTTTCTTTCATTATTTCTCCCCTTCTTTTCCCCTCTTTAACTTTAATTTTCCCTCTTTTTCTTTCGTGTTTCCCCAATTTTTCCACATACTTTTTCTCCTAATTTTCCGGCCATTTATGTTTCCCCTTTTTGTCACGAATTTTCCCCCTTTTTCCCCTTGTTTTTCCCAATTTTTTCTTCCATTTTTTCGCCCCCTCTTTTCTCTTTTTTAACGCAAATTTTCGCCCTTTTTCCTTCGTTTTTCCCCTATTTTTCACCATACTTTTTCTCCTAATTTTATGGCCAATTTTGTTTCCACTTTTATCACCAATTTTCCCCCCTTTCCCACTATTTATTCCCTATTTTTTCCCCTTCCTTTTTCTTCCATTTTTTCGCCCCTACTTTTCCCTTCTTTAGCGCAAATTTTCCCAATTTTTCCTCCGTTTTTCCCCCTACTTTTTGTCCTAATTTTTCGACCCTTTCTATTTCCCCTTTTTGTCACCAATTTTCCCACTTTTATCCCTTATTTTTACCCAATTTTTTCTTCCATTTTTTCGCCCCTTCTTTTCTCTTTTTTCTCGCAAATTTTCCCCCTTTTTCCTTCGTTTTTCCCCTATTTTTCCCCATACTTTTTCTCCTAATTTTCCGGCCGTTTTTGTTTCTCTTTTTATCACAAATTTTCCCCCCTTTCCCACCATTTATCCCCTATTTTTTGTCCTCCGTTTTTCCCCCTACTTTTTCTCATAATTTTTCATCCCCTTCCGTTTCCCTTTCTATCAACAATTTTCCCCCTTTTTCCTCCTATTTTTCGCCAGTTTTTTCTTCTATTTTTTCGCCCCATCCATTCCCCTCTTTAACTCTAATTTTCCCCATTTTTCCTCCGTTTTCCCCCCTGATTTTTCACCTAATTTTTCGTCCCTTTCATTTTCCCCTTTTTGTCACCAATTTTCCTCCTTTTTCCCCTTACGTTTCCCAATTTTTGCTTCTATTTTTTCGCCCCTTCTTTTCCAATCTTTAACGTTAATTTTCCCTATTTTTCCTTAGTTTTTCCCCTATCTTCAACCCTATTTATTCGCCTTATTTTTCGGTTCATTCTATTCCCATTTTTATCCACTATTTTTTTCCATTATTTTTTTTACCAATTTTTCGCCCCTTCTCTCAAATTTTAGCCTTTTTTATTCGTTTTTCCCCTATTTATCACCATACTTTTTCTCCTAAATTTCCGGCCATTGTTGTTTCTACTGTTATCACCAATTTTCTCCCTTTTCCCACCATTTATCCCCTATTTTTTCAATTCTTTTTTCTCCCATTTTTTCGCCCCTTCTTTTCCCCTGTTTAACGCTAATTTTCCCCATTTTTCTTCCGTTTTCCCCCCTGCTTTTTCTCCTAATTTTTCGACCCTTTCTGTTTTCCTTTTTGTCACCAATTTTCCCCCTTTTTCCCCTTATTTTTCACAATTTTTTCTTCCATTTTTTCGCCCCTTCTTTTCTCTTTTATAACGCAAATTTTCGCCCTTTTTCCTTCGTTTTTCCCCTATTTTTCACCATACTTTTTCTCCTAATTTTATGGCCATTTTTGTTTCCACTTTTATCACCAATTTTCCCCCCTTTAACACTATTTATTCCCTATTTTTTCCCCTTCCTTTTTCTTCCATTTTTTCGCCCCTACTTTTCCCCTCTTGAACGCTAATTTTCCCCATTTTTCCTCCGTTTTTCCCCCTACTTAAAAAAAAAAAAAAAAAAAAAAAAAAAAAAAAAAAAAAAAAAAAAAAAAAAAAAAAAAAAAAAAAAAAAAAAAAAAAAAAAAAAAAAAAAAAAAAAAAAACTTCTCTCAAATTTTAGCCTTTTTTATTCGTTTTTCCCCTATTTATCACCATACTTTTTCTCCTAATTTTCCGGCCATTGTTGTTTCTACTGTTATCACCAATTTTCTCCCTTTTCCACCATTTATCCCCTATTTTTTCAATTCTTTTTTCTCCCATTTTTTCGCCCCTTCTTTTCCCCTGTTTAACGCCAATTTTCCCCATTTTTCTTCCGTTTTCCCCCCTGCTTTTTCTCCTAATTTTTCGACCCTTTCTGTTTTCCTTTTTGTCACCAATTTTCCCCCTTTTTCCCCTTATTTTTCACAATTTTTTCTTCCATTTTTTCGCCCCTTCTTTTCTCTTTTATAACGCAAATTTTCGCCCTTTTTCCTTCGTTTTTCCCCTATTTTTCACCATACTTTTTCTCCTAATTTTATGGCCATTTTTGTTTCCACTTTTATCACCAATTTTCCCCCCTTTAACACTATTTATTCCCTATTTTTTCCCCTTCCTTTTTCTTCCATTTTTTCGCCCCTACTTTTCCCCTCTTTAGCGCAAATTTTCCCAATTTTTCCTCCGTTTTTCCCCCTACTTTTTGTCCTAATTTTTCGACCCTTTCTGTTTCCCTTTCTATCACCAATTTTCCCCCTTTTTCCTCTTTTTTTTCGCCAGTTTTTTCTTCCATTTTTTCGCCCCTTCTTTTCTCTTTTTTAACGCAAATTTTCGCCCTTTTTCCTTCGTTTTTCCCCTATTTTTCACCATACTTTTTCTCCTAATTTTATCGGCCAATTTCTGTTTCCACTTTTATCACCAATTTTCCCCCCTTTAACACTATTTATTCCCTATTTTTTCCCTACTTTTTCTTCCATTTTTTCGCCTCTTCTTTTCCCCTCTTTAACGCTAATTTTCCTCCTTTTCCCTTCGTTTTTCCCCTATTTGCAATCCTATTATTTCGCCTAATTTTTCGGTTCATTTCCCCTTTTGTCCCCTATTTTTTCACCCATCGTTTTGCCTCTTCTTTACCCCTCCTTAACGCTAATTAGTGCTAATTTTTGCTCCGTTTCTCCCACTACTTTCTCTCCCAATTTTTCGGCCCTTTCTGTTTCTCCTTTTTATCACAAATTTCCCCCCTTTTTCCACCTTTTTCCCCTTATATTACTCCATTTTTTCTTCCATTTATTCGCCCCTTCTTTTCCCATCTTTAACTCTAATTTCCCCTCTTTTTTACGTTTTTCCCCAATTTTTCCACATACTTTTTCTCTTAAATTTCCGGCCATTTCTGTTTCCCCTTCTATCACCAATTTTCCCCACTTTCCCACCATTTTTCCCTATTTTTTCCATTAGTTCGCCTCTTCTTTGCACCTCTTTAACGCTAATTTTCCTCCTTTTCCCTTCGTTTTTCCCTATTTTCAATCCTATTTTTTCGGCTAATTTTTCGGTTCTTTCTATACCCATTTTTATCCACTATTTTTTCTCCCGTTGTTTCGCCCTTCTTTTCTCCTCTTTAACTCATAATTTTCCCCTATTTTTCTTCCATTTTTCCCATTTTTTCCCATACTTTTTCTCTTAAATTTTCCGACCCTTTCTGTTTCCCCTTTTATCACCAATTTTCCCCACTTTGCCAACATTTTTCCCTATTTTGATCACATTTTTCCGCCTTTTCTTTTCCCCTCTTTACTGTTACTTTTCACCATTTTTCCACCGATTTTCCCCCTACTTTTTCTCCTAATTTTTCGACCCTTTCTGTTTCCCCTTTTTATCACCAATTTTCCCCCTTTTTCCTCTTATTTTTCACCAATTTTTTCTTCCATTATTTCGCCCCTTCTTTTCCCCTCTTTAACTCTAATTTCCCCTCTTTTTCTTTCGTTTTTCCCCAATTTTTCCACATACTTTTTCTCTTAAATTTCCGGCCATTTCTGTTTCCCATTCTATCACCAATTTTCCCCACTTTCCCACCATTTTTCCCTATTTTTTCCATTAGTTCGCCTCTTCTTTGCACCTCTTTAACGCTAATTTTCCTCCTTTTCCCTTCGTTTTTCCGCTATTTGCAATCCTATTATTTCGCCTAATTTTTCGGTTCATTCCCCTTTTGTCCCCTATTTTTTCACCCATCGTTTTGCCCCTTCTTTACCCCTCCTTAACGCTAATTAGTGCTAATTTTTGCTCCGTTTTTCCCACTACTTTCTCTCCCAATTTTTCGACCCTTTCTGTTTCTCCTTTTTATCACAAATTTCCCCCCTTTTTCCACCTTTTTCCCCTTATATTACTCCATTTTTTCTTCCATTATTTCGCCCCTTCTTTTCCCCTCTTTAACTCTAATTTCCCCTCTTTTTTTTACGTTTTTCCCCAATTTTTCCACATACTTTTTCTCTTAAATTTCCGGCCATTTCTGTTTCCCCTTTTATCACCAATTTTCCCCACTTTCCCTTGTTTTCTCTACCATTTTTTCGGACCTTCTTTTCTCCTTTTGGACGAAAATTTTCCTCCTTTTTCCTTCGTTTTTCCCCTATTTTTTCTATCATTGTTTCGCCCATTCTTTTCCCCACTTTAACGCAAATTTTCCCCATTTTTCTTCCATTATTCCCCCTACTTTTTCTCCAAATTTTTCGACCCTTTCTGTTTCCCCTTTTCATCACCAATTTTCCCCTTTTTTCCCCTAATTTTTCCCAATATTTTCTTCCATTTTTTCGCCCTTTTTTCCCCTCTTTAACTCTAATTTTCCCCCCTTTTCTATCGTTTTTCCCCTATTTTCAATCCTATTTTTTCGGCTAATTTTTCGGTTCTTTCTATACCCATTTTTATCCACTATTTTTCTCCCGTTGTTTCGCCCTTCTTTTCTCCTTTATAACGCAAATTTTCCTCCATTTCCTTTCGTTTTTCCCCTATTTTCAATCCTATTTTTTCTCCTAATTTTTCGGTTCGTTCTTTTCCCCTTTTTTTCAACTATTTATTCTCCCAATGTTTCAGCCCTTCTTTCCCCTCTTTAACGCTAATTTTCCCAATTTTTCCCCCGATTTTCCCCCAACTTTTTCTCCTAATTTTTCGACCCTTTCTGTTTCCCATTTTTATCACCAATTTTCCCCCTTTTACCCCTTATTTTTCCTCAATTTTTTCTTCCATTTTTTCGCCCCTTTTTTTCCTCTCTTTAATACAAATTTTCCCCCTTTTTCTTTCGTTTTTCCCCAATTTTTCCACATACTTTTTCTCCTAATTTTCCGGCAATTTCTGTTTCCCCTTTTATCGCCAATTTTACCCACTTTGCCAACATTTTTCCCTATTTTGATCACATTTTTCCGCCTTTTCTTTTCCCCTCTTTACTGTTACTTTTCACCATTTTTCCACCGATTTTCCCCCTACTTTTTCTCCTAATTTTTCGACCCTTTCTGTTTCCCCTTTTTATCACCAATTTTCCCCCTTTTACCCCTTATTTTTCCTCAATTTTTTCTTCCATTTTTTCGCCCCTTTTTTTCCTCTCTTTAATACAAATTTTCCCCCTTTTTCTTTCGTTTTTCCCCAATTTTTCCACATACTTTTTCTCTTAAATTTCCGGCCATTTCTGTTTCCCCTTCTATCACCAATTTTCCCCACTTTCCCACCATTTTTCCCTATTTTTTCCATTAGTTCGCCTCTTCTTTACACCTCTTTAACGCTAATTTTCCTCCTTTTCCCTTCGTTTTTCCGCTATTTGCAATCCTATTATTTCGCCTAATTTTTTGGTTCTTTCCCCTATTGTCCCCTATTTTTTCACCCATCGTTTCGCCCCTTCTTTACCCCTCCTTAACGCTAATTTGTGTTACTTTTTGCTCCGTTTTTCCCACTACTTTCTCTCCCAATTTTTCGACCCTTTCTGTTTCTCCTTTTTATCACAAATTTCCCCCCTTTTTCCACCTTTTTCCCCTTATATTACTCCATTTGTTCTTCCATTTATTCGCCCCTTCTTTTCCCCTCTTTAACTCAAATATTACCCGTTATTCTTTCGTTTTTCCCCTATTTTCAATCCCATTATTTCGCCTAATTTTTCGGTTCATTACCCTTTTGTCCCCTATTTTTTCACCCATCGTTTTGCCCCTTCTTTACCCCTCCTTAACGCTAATTTGTGTTAATTTTTGCTCCGTTTTTCCCACTACTTTCTCTCCCAATTTTTCGACCCTTTCTGTTTCTCCTTTTTATCACAAATTTCCCCCCTTTTTCCACCTTTTTCCGCTTATATTACTCCATTTTTTCTTCCATTTATTCGCCCCTTCTTTTCCCATCTTTAACTCAAATATTACCCCTTTTTCTTTCGTTTTTCCTCTATTTTCAATCCTATTTTTTCTTCTAATTTTTCGGTTCTTTCTATACCCATTTTTATCCACTATTTTTTCTCCCGTTGTTTCGCCCTTCTTTTCACCTTTATAACGCAAATTTTCCTCCATTTCCTTTCGGTTTTCCCCTATTTTCAATCCTATTTTTTCTCCTAATTTTTCGGTTCGTTCTTTTCCCCTTTTTTTCAACTATTTATTCTCCCAATGTTTCAACCCTTCTTTTCCCCTCTTTAACGCTAATTTTCCCAATTTTTCCCCCGCTTTTCCCCATACTTTTTCTCCTAATTTTTCGACCCTTTTATCACCAATTTTCCCCACTTTTCCACTATTTATCACCAATTTCCCCCCCTTTCCCACTATTTTTCCCTATTTTTTTCCCATTTTTTCGCCCCTTCTTTTCCCCTCTTTAACGCTAATTTTACCCCTTTTTCCTTCGTTTTTCCCCTATTCTCAACCCTATTTCTTTGCTTAATTTGTCGGTTCTTTCTATTGCCATTTTTATCCCCAATTTTACTCCCTTGTTTTTTCTTCCATTTTTTCGGACCTTCTTTTCTCCTTTTTGACGCAAATTTTCACCATTTTTCTTCCATTATTCCCCCTACTTTTTCTCCAAATTTTTCGACCCTTTTTGTTTCTTCTTTTGATCACCAATTTTCCATTTTTTCCCCTTATTTTTCCCTAATTTTTTCTTACATTATTTCACCCCTTCTTTTCCCCTCTTTAACTGTAATTTTCCCTCTTTTTCTTTCGTTTTGTCCCTATTTTTCCTCATACTTTTTCTCCTAATTTTCCGGCCGTGTCTGTTTCCCCTTTTATCACCAATTTTCCCCCCTTTCCCACCATTTTTTCCTTGTTTTTCCCTATTTTATACACATTTTTTCGCCCTTTTTTCCGCTCTTTATTGCTAATTTTCCAAATCTTTCCTCCGTTTTCCCCCTACTTTTTCTCCTAATTTTTCGACCCTTTCTGTTTCCCCTTTTCATCACCAATTTTCCCCTAATTTTTCCCAATTTTTTCTTCCATTTTTTCGCCCTTTTTTGCCCTCTTTAAATCTAATTTTCCCCCTTTTTCTTTCGTTTTTGCCCTATTTTACATCGTATTTTTTCGCCTAATTTTTCGGTTCTTTCTATTTCCATTTTTATCCACTATTTTTTCTCCCATTGTTCCGCCCTTCTTTTCTCCTTTATAACGCAAATTTTCCTCGATTTCCTTTCGTTTTTCCCCTATTTTCAATCCCATTTTTTCTCCTAATTTTTCGGTTCGTTCTATTCCCCTTTTTTTCAACTATTTATTCTCCCAATGTTTCACCCCTTCTTTTCCCCTCTTTAACGCTAATTTTCCCAATTTTTCCCCCGTTTTTCCCCATACTTTTTCTCCTAATTTTCCGGCCATTTCTGTTTCCCCTTTTATCACCAATGTTCCCCCCTTTCCCACTATTTATCACCAATTTTTCCCCCTTTCCAACAATTTTTCCCTATTTTTTTCCCATTTTTTCGCTCCTTCTTTTCCCCTCTTTAACGCTAATTTTCACCCTCTTTCCATCGTTTTTCCCATATTTTTTCGCTTAATTTTTCAGATCTATCTATTCCCATTTTTGTCCCCTATTTTACTCCCTTGTTTTTTCTACCATTTTTTCGCCTCTTCTTTTCTGCTTTTTGACGCAAATTTTCCTCCTTTTTCCTTCGTTTTTCCCCTATTTTTCCCTATACCCTTTTTATCCACTATTTATTCTCCCAATGTTTCACCCCTTCTTTTCCCCTCTTTAACGCTAATTTTCACCCTCTTTCCATCGATTTTCCCATATTTTTTCGCTTAATTTTTCAGATCTATCTATTCCCATTTTTGTCCCCTATTTTACTCCCTTGTTTTTTCTACCATTTTTTCGCCTCTTCTTTTCTGCTTTTTGACGCAAATTTTCCTCCTTTTTCCTTCGTTTTTCCCCTATTTTTCCCCATACCCTTTTTATCCACTATTTATTCTCCCAATGTTTCACCCCTTCTTTTCCCCTCTTTAACGCTAATTTTCACACTCTTTCCATCGTTTTTCCCATATTTTTTCGCTTAATTTTTCAGATCTATCTATTCCCATTTTTGTCCCCTATTTTACTCCCTTGTTTTTTCTACCATTTTTTCGCCTCTTCTTTTCTGCTTTTTGACGCAAATTTTCCTCCTTTTTCCTTCGTTTTTCCCCTATTTTTCCCTTATTTTTCCCCATACCCTTTTTATCCACTATTTATTCTCCCAATGTTTCACCCCTTCTTTTCCCATCTTTAACTCTAATTTTCCCTCTTTTTCTTCCGTTTTTCCCCAATTTTTCCACATACTTTTTCTCCTACTTTTCCGGCCATTTCTGTTTCCCCTTTAATCGCCAATTTTCCCCCCTTTCCCACTATTTATCACCAATTTTCCCCCCTTTCCCACTACTTATCCACCATTTTTCGCCTTCTTTTTTCTAGCATTTTTTCGCCCCTTCTTTTCACCTCTTTAACGCAAATTTTTCTCCTTTTCCCTTCGTTTTTCCCCTATTTTCAATCCTATTTTTTCTACAAATTTTTCGGTTCGTTCTATTCCCATTTTTATCCACTATTTATTCCCACAATGTTTCACCCCTTCTTTTCCCCTCTTTAACGCTAATTTTCCCGATTATTCCTCCGTTTTTCCCCCTACTTTTTCTCCTAATTTTTCGACCCTTTCTGTTGCTCCTTTTTATCACCAATTTTCCCCCTTTTTCCACCTTTTTCCCATTATATTACTCCATTTTTTCTTCCATTTATTCGCCCCTTCCTTTCACCTCTTTAACACAAATTTTCCTCCTTTTCCCTTCGATTCCCCCTTTTTTCAATCCTTTTATTTCGCATAATTTTTCGGTTCTTTCTATTCCCCTTTTTATCCCCTAATTTTTCTGCCATTGTTTCGCCCCTTCTTTACCACACCTATACGCAAATTTGTGCTAATTTTTCCTCAGTTTTTCCTCCTACTCTCTTTCCTAATTTTTCGACCCTTTCTGTTTCTCCTTTTTATCACAAATTTTCCCCCTTTTTCCCCTTATATTACACCATTTTTTCTTCCATTTATTCGTCCCTTCTTTTCACCTCTTTAACACAAATTCTCCTCCTTTTCCCTTCGATTTCCCCTTTTTTCAATCCTTTTATTTCGCCTAATATTTCGTTTCTTCCTATTCCGCTTTTTATCCCCTATGTATTTTCCCAATGTTTCACCCCATCTGTTCCACACTTTAACGCTAATTTTCCCGATTTTTCCTCCGTTTTTCCCCCTGCTTTTTCTCCTAATTTTTCGACACTTTCTGTTTCCACTCTTTATCGCCAATTTTCCCCCTTTTTTCCCTTATTTTTCTCCAATTTTTTCTTCCATTTTTTCGCCCCTTCTTTGCCCTTGATTAACATAAATTTTCCCCCTTTTCTTTCGATTTTCCCCATACTTTTTTTCCTAATTTTCCAGTAATTTCTGTTTCCCCTTTTATCGCCAATCTTCCCGCCGTTCCCAACATTTATCCCCTATTTTTTTCTCTTCTTTTTTCTCCCATTGTTTCGCCCCTTCTTTTCCCCTCTTTAACGCTAATTTTCCTCCTTTTTCCTTCGTTTTTCCCCGATTTTTCCACATACTTTTTCTCCTAATTTTCCGGCCATTTCTGTTTCCCCTTTAATCGCCAATTTTCCACCGTTTCATAATATATATCACCAATTTTCCACCGTTTCATAATATTTATCACCAATTTTCCCCCCTTTCCCACTATTTATCCACTATTTTTCCCCTTCTTTTTTCTAGTCTTTTTTCGCCCCTTCTTTTCTCCTCTTTAACGCAAATTTTCCTCTTTTCTCCTTCGTTTTTCCCCTATTTTCAATCCTATTTTTTCGCCTAATTTTTCGGTTCCTTCTATTCCCCTTTTTATCCACTATTTATTCTCGCAATGTTTCACCCCTTCTTTTCCCTCTTTAACGCTAATTTTCCCGATTTTTCCTCCGTTTTTCCCCCTACTTTTTCTCCTCATTTTTCGACCCTTTTCGTTTCTCCTTTTTATCACCAATTTTCCCCCTTTTCCACCTTTTCCCCTTATTTTGCCCAATTTTTTCTTCCATTCATTCGCCCCTTCTTTTCCCCTCTTTAACTCTAATTTTCCCTCTTTTCTTTCGTTTTTCCCCAACTTTTCCACATACTTTTTCTTCTAATTTTCCGGCCATTTCTGTTTCCCCTTTAATCGCCAAATTTCCCCCTTTTTCCACTATTTATCACCAATTATCCCCCATTTCCCACTTTTTAACCACTATTTTTCCCCTTCGTTTTTCTAGCATTTTTTTCTCGTAATATTTCGGTTCGTTCTATTCCCCTTTTTGTCCACAATTCATTCTCCCAATGTTTCACCCCTTCTTTTCCCCTTTTTAACGTAAATTTTCTCCATTTTTCCTTCGTTATTCCCCCTACATTTTCTCCTAATTTTTCGACCCTTTCTGTTTCTCCTTTTTATCACCAATTTTCCCCCTTTTTCCACCATTTTCCCTTTATATTACTCCATTTTTTCTTCCATTTATTCGCCACTTCTTTTCCCCTCTTTAACACAAATTTCCCCGTTTTTCCTTCGTTTTTCCCCTTTTTTTCAATCCTATTTTTTCGTCTAATTTTTCGGTTCTTTCTATTGCGATTTTTAGCCACTATTTTTTCTCCCGTTGTTTCGCCAATCTTTTCTCCTATATAACGCAAGTTTCCCTCTTTTTCCCTTATATTCAATCCTATTTTTTCGCCTAATTTTTCGGTTTTTTCTATTCCCCTTTTTATCCACTATTTTTTCTCCCAATGTTTCGCTCCTTCTTTTTCCTTCTGTAACGCAAATTTTCCCCCTTTTTCCATCATTTTCCCCTCATTTTTCCTCAATTTTATTTCCATTTTTTCGCCTCTTCTTTTCTCCTCTTTAACGCAAATTTTCTCCATTTTTTCTCCGTTATTCCCCCTACATTTTCTCCTAATTTTTCGACCCTTTCTGTTTCCCCTTTTATCACCAATTTTTCCCCCTTTCCCACTATTTATCCACAATTTTTCCCTTCTTTTTTCTAGCATTTTTTCGCCCCTTTTTTTCACCTCTTTAACGTTAAATTTCTCCATTTTTCCACCGACTTTCCCCCTACTTTTTTTCTCCTAATTTTTCGACCCTTTCTGTTTCCACTCTTTATCGACAATTTTCCCCCTTTTTCCCCTTATTTTTCCCCAATTTTTTCTTCCATTTTTTCGCCCCTTCTTTGCCCTTGATTAACATAAATATTCCCCCTTTTCTTTCGATTTTCCCCATACTTTTTTTCCTAATTTTCCAGTAATTTCTGTTTCCCCTTTTATCGCCAATCTTCCCGCCGTTCCCAACATTTATCCCCTACTTTTTTCTCTTCTTTTTTCTCCCATTGTTTCGCCCCTTCTTTTCCCCTCTTTAACGCTAATTTTCCTCCTTTTTCCTTCGTTTTTCCCCGATTTTTCCACATACTTTTTCTCCTAATTTTCCGGCCATTTCTGTTTCCCCTTTAATCGCCAATTTTCCACCGTTTCATAATATATATCACCAATTTTCCACCGTTTCATAATATTTATCACCAATTTTCCCCCCTTTCCCACTATTTATCCACTATTTTTCCCCTTCTTTTTTCTAGTCTTTTTTCGCCCCTTCTTTTCTCCTCTTTAACGCAAATTTTCCTCCTTTCTCCTTCGTTTTTCCCCTATTTTCAATCCTATTTTTTCGCCTAATTTTTCGGTTCCTTCTATTCCCCTTTTTATCCACTATTTATTCTCGCAATGTTTCACCCCTTCTTTTCCCTCTTTAACGCTAATTTTCCCGATTTTTCCTCCGTTTTTCCCCCTACTTTTTCTCCTCATTTTTCGACCCTTTTCGTTTCTCCTTTTTATCACCAATTTTCCCCCTTTTCCACCTTTTCCCCTTATTTTGCCCAACTTTTTCTTCCATTCAGTCGCCCCTTCTTTTCCCCTCTTTAACTCTAATTTTCCCGATTTTTCCTCCGTTTTTCCCCCTACTTTTTCTCCTAATTTTTTGACCCTTTCTGTTTCTCCTTTTTATGACCGATTTTCCCCCTTTTTCCCCTTATTTTTCCCAAATTTTTTCTCCCATTGTTTCGCCCCTTCTTTTCTCCTCTTTAACGCAAATTTTCCTCCTTTTCCCTTCGATTTCCCCTTTTTTCAATCCTTTTCTTTCGCCTAATTTTTCGGTTCTTTCTATTCCCTTTTTCATCCCCTATTTATTCTCCCAATGTTTCACCCCTTCTTTTCCCCTCTTTAACGCAAATTTTCCCGATTTTTCCTCCGTTTTTCCCCCTACTTTTTCACCAAATTTTTCGACCCTTTCTGTTTCTCCTTTTTATCACCAATTTTCCCCCTTTTTCACCTTTTCCCATTATATTACTCCATTTTTTCTTCCATTTATTCGCCCCTTCCTTTCACCTCTTTAACACAAATTTTCCTCCTTTTCCCTTCGACTTCCCCTTTTTTCAATCCTTTTATTTCGCCTAAATTTTCGTTTCTTCCTATTCCCCTTTTTATCCCCTATTTATTCTCCCATTGTTTCGCCCCTTCTTTACCCCTCCTTAACGCTAATTTTTGCTAAGTTTTCCACAGTTTTTCCCCCTACTCTCTTTCCAAATTTTTCGACCCTTTCTGTTTCTCCTTTTTATCACAAATTTTCCCCCTTTTTCCATTTATATTACACCATTTTTTCTTCCATTTATTCGTCCCTTCTTTTCACCTCTTTAACACAAATTTTCCTCCTTTTCCCTTCGACTTCCCCTTTTTTCAATCCTTTTATTTCGCCTAAATTTTCGTTTCTTCCTATTCCGCTTTTTATCCCCTATTTATTCTCCCGTTGTTTCGCCCCTTCTGTTACCCCTCCTTAACGCTAATTTTTGCCCAGTTTTCCACCGTCTTTCCCCCTACTCTCTTTCTCCTAATTTTTCGACCCTTTCTGTTTCTCACTCTTTATCGCCAATTTTCCCCCTTTTTCCCCTTATTTTTCCCCAATTTTTTCTTCCATTTTTTCGCCCCTTCTTTTCCCCTCTTTAACACAAATTTTCCCCGTTTTTCCTTCGTTTTTCCCCTTTTTTCAATCCTATTTTTTCGTCTAATTTTTCGGTTCTTTCTATTGCGATTTTTAGCCACTATTTTTTCTCCCGTTGTTTCGCCAATCTTTTCTCCTATATAACGCAAATTTCCCTCTTTTTCCCTTATATTCAATCCTATTTTTTCGCCTAATTTTTCGGTTTTTTCTATTCCCCTTTTTATCCACTATTTTTTCCCTCTTTTTCTCCCAATGTTTCGCTCCATTTACTTCTTTCCCTTCTGTAACGCAAATTTTCCCCCTTTTTCCATTCATTTTCCCCTTCTATTTTTCCTCAATTTTTTTTTCCATTTTTTCGCCTCTTCTTTTCCCCTCTTTAACGCACATTTTCTCCATTTTTCCTCCGTTATTCCCCCTACATTTTCTCCTAATTTTTCGAACCTTTCTGTTTCCCCTTTTATTACCAATTTTCCCCCCTTTCCCTCTATTTATCCACAATTTTTCCCTTCTTTTTTCTAGCATGTTTTCGCCCCTTTTTATCACCTCTTTAACGCAAATTTTTCTCCTTTTCCCTTCGATTTCCCCTTTTTTCAATCCTTTTATTTCGCCTAATTTTTCGGTTCTTTCTATTCCCCTTTTTATCCCCTAATTTTTCTGCCATTGTTTCGCCCCTTCTTTACCACACCTTAACGCAAATTTGTTCTAATTTTTCCTCAGTTTTTCCCCCTACTCTCTTTCCTAATTTTTCGACCCTTTCTGTTTCTCCTTTTTATCACAAATTTTCCCCCTTTTTCCCCTTATATTACACCATTTTTTCTTCCATTTATTAGTCCCTTCTTTTCACCTCTTTAACACAAATTTTCCTCCTTTTCCCTTCGATTTCCCCTTTTTTCAATCCTTTTTTTTCGCCTAATTTTTCGTTTCTTCCAATTCCCTTTTTTATCCCCTATTTATTCTCCCAATGTTTCACCCCGTCTTTTCCCCTCTTCAACGCTAATTTTCCCGATTCTTCCGCCGTTTTTCCCCCTACTTTTTCTCCTAATTTTTCGACCATTTTTCTTTCTCACTTTCTATCACCAATTTTCCCCCTTTTCCCACATTTTCTCCTATTTTTCCCCAAATTTTTCTTCCATTAATTCGCCCCTTCTTTTCCCCTCTTTAACTCTAATTTTCCCTCTTTTTCTTTCGTTTTTCCCCAATTGTTCAACATACTTTTTCTCCTAATTTTCCGGCCATTTCTGTTTCCCCTTTAATCGCCAAATTTTCCCCTTTTCCCACTATTTATCACCAATTTTCCCCCATTTCCCAATTTTTATCCACTATTTTTCCCCTT
>JBAMBQ010005360.1:0-27818 GCA_037044495.1 Stegana nigrithorax | reverse complement strand
GAGCGTTTAATGTTTTTGTTATTCTAATATACGCTCATAGTCTTAAGCCTCTTGTCACATTGAAATTGATTTGTAGGTAGTGTAGATGTATGAAAGAATTGAATAAATTAGTATCAACTTGTAAGGCACAGCGAGCGCGTTCACAGATGTTTATTTGGGTACGGCGAGTTGTGCGAATAACCATACTACAATTTGAGAATTTCGAGCGACAGCTAAGGACGCTACGGTTGGTACCATTCATTTTGGTACCCGAGCAAGGACTTTAAGATCAATCGGTCAGCTGAGAGACGTGGAAGCGAAGGCTGCAAAGGCTGCAGAGGAGAGTGCACCTTTATAATTGGGTGAGTCTTGATCTGCCTTTGCTGGATCAGTAGCTTGACGGCTCAGGTGTGAATTGATTGATGCATGAGTTATTAAATAATTAAAATTGGTTTATAGAAGTGATAATTAAATGAAATAAAGTGGGAATTGATAATAAAAAATAATTTTTCAAGTGAATTCAAGTGCTATATTTTCGGTGAATATTTTGCCCGTTAGAGTCGTTTATGTACATTGTATGTATATAAGTACAGGTTGCGTTAGATTTTAGCACACACAGCTGTATGCATACATATGTACTATTCGTTCAGTGAACTGATAAGTGGAGTTAACTGTCGAGCAGAAATTTAAAGTTGGAAATTATTACATTTTGTTGCGACGGCATTAATCGTTTATTCTTTGCGTTGAGTTTCGTGTTTACATATTGAATAAATTATAATATATTTCTGCTGCAAATACTGTTTAGTGTAGCAAAAAGTTAAAGTTTCAAATTATTAAATTGTTGTCGCGATTTAATTTTGCGTTTACAGGGTTAAGAGCCACTGCATTATCTACCGCACCAAGAGAAATTGAAGGAGAAACTGACAAAGGAGTAGAATACACCTGATCACAATTCGGGTCTGAGCAACCGGGAGTATTAGGGCTATCAATAGCACTTATTACTAACGTAGGGGGTACTTTTGCTTTGGAAGATTTGGCCTTCTTCCGTTTAGGAGACAAATCAGAACATTTGTACTCCTCAAAAGATTTTTCATAAACTTCTAGCTTTTCACCTAGCCGTTTATAATCCTTTACTAACTCCGAAAAGGCATTACGTGATTTCATAACAAATTTGGAAAAATTAATTTCCGAAGGGACACGACCAGCGCAAGTCATTATTTTTGGCAATGCTGTCAACAATTCTACAAGTTAGGTCGGCACAAGCGACATGTGCATGGTTGTCGTAAATCTAACACGATACAGAAACGATGGCAGCATCAAGTGCTTTCTTACACTTCGCGTAACAAGAAGCCATGATTACAGAAGCAAACAAACGTATAGAATAAACGTAGATATAAGTAAAGAAAAAAAATGAATTAGAAAAAATTTTAAAAATATTCAAAATTAAGGATTTGATAGGAAGCAGCAGCTAAAAAGTATGCAATAAAAATTTAATAAAGCAGAAGAAAGTACTAAAAAAGGAAAGTGAACATCTGAATGAAAAAAGTAAAACAGTCACTCACTATGCAAAATTACACTATAGTCGCCCAAAAAAACAGGTTTTCGCATTGGTTTACAAAAACAAAACCATGCAAAGCTCAAAAAATTACAAAATTAATCACAAAGAAATTTAATTTTTATAAAATGATTTCACCAGAGAGCACCGAATAATACTAATGCCACCACCGATAATTATAAAAAATGATAACTCACAATTTAGTAAGAAAACACAAGTTATTATGTTGTAACTAAATAACGACAGCGGAGCGCAAACTAAGCACGACTACTACAATACACAGCGAAAAATGTTTTTGTTGGTGAAAGGATCAGGCGAGGAGCTAGTTAGCTGCAGGTATGTACTTGATGCTTGAAGTCAGATTAACTTGGGATCGAGCGATCTTGTAGAGAAGTTAGGACTTGAATTGAAAAATAATGAAATGATAGTAAATGGAATTGGAGACGCTAAAGCGGGTATCCAAGGATTCGTAACGATTTATTTAAGGTCAAGAATTTCATCATTTTCAACTACAACGGAATTCCTTGTATTAGATCACATCACGAAATATGCGACGAATTCGTTGATTTCGGTTAAGGCTTGGAAGATAACCAACGGAATAAAATTAGCTGATCCTCCTTTTAATGGGAAACGCAAATTGACAAGTTGTTAGGAATCGATCTCTTTTTCACGCTGCTAGCAGCCGGCCAGATTAAGCTGGCGCCTCATTTGCCATTTTTACAGAAATCGATGTTAAAATGGCAGGTTGTTGGAGAATGTGCTCCTTCGAGTTCCTGTTTGCTTTCAGAAGTAACGAGTGGTGAGGAGTCCAAGCTAGATGAGCTCCCTGGAAGATGTTTCTCCATCGGAAAAACAATATACTCTGTAAGAAAATTTTTGTAAGGAATACTTTCTAGCGAATGTAAAACGCACTCTTTCGGGTTGCTTCATTGTGCGGTTACCATTTAAGGAGGCTGAACCGTTTTTTGAAGCTTAAAGATCGATTTAGAAAGGATCGTACTCTCAAAGAGTCGTATGTAAATTTGATCGAAGAAAACAGGCAGCTCGGCCATTTGGAAATGTTAAGTCCCGCAAATATCGGAAATATTAAAGTCGTTCAAATTGTGAATGTGAAGCATTTTTATCGCCAGGATCAATAGTTGAGCCGTTTGAAATTAAGACTTCAGACTGTTCTAAAACTTTGGGCATACGATAGAATTTGGTTAATGACGTGTTTCAGTTTGCTTACTCTACACTTCCGTGACTACGCACTGGCACTTATCAATATCAGAGTTACCTCGATCTGGCTGTATCACGGAACAATAAATGTATATAACAAATTGAAAGAGCAGATCATAACAGAAGTGGCAGATCATGACCTGGCATGTGGACGGATGATCATACTCAAATGAGCTTCATTTCTTTTAGTGCACACTACATAAATGACAATTTTGAAATTAAAGTTGCGCTCTTAGGGGTAAGAAAATTCTTAGATGATAAAAAAACTGGCGAGAGTATTATTAGCCACGTGAAAAGCATTCTTGAGAAATTTCATGCTCTAGAAAAATTAAACACGTCTGTGTTTGTTACAGACAATGGTGCAAACGTTATTGCCGCTTCTAAGCATTATAAAAGATTATCATGTGCTTGCCATAATTTGAACATAGTCATGGAAGACGTATTTGAAAAGCATCCACTCCCTGAAATTGAAACATTAAGCGATTGCTCAAAAAAGCTTATCAAATATTTCAAGCACTCTGAACTTAATAACAAATTGTCGAAAACGTTAAAGCAACATGTAAGGACCCATTGGAATTCAGCATTTATTATGCTCGATAATATTTATGAAGTTCAAAATGAAGTTAAAAGTTTTTTACCAGAAAAAAATTAGCTTCATCGCATAACAAACTTAGATTTCACCTTACTTGAGCCCCCATTAGCTTTTTTGAAAAAATTTAAAGAGTGCTTAGAAAAATTAAGCTCAGATAAAGATCCCACTATGCACATTTTTTCACTGTGGTCCGAAAATCTTATGCAAATTTGCTCAACCGATGTTATTGACTCTGTTATTGACAGAATTAAAAGCTAGAAGTATTCAGTCTTTGTTAAAACGATTCGCTCCCACAACTGCTTACTTAGTGGAATTATTTTTAAATCCACCATTCAAGGAGATGCATTTTTTATCTAGTGAGAAAAAAGTCAATGTATTAACCACTATTAAAGCAATTCTCTTCGATTTAAATGGTGCGCAAACAGTATAAGAATCTCCTGAAAATTATACTGCCAAACCAGATTTTCATGAATTTTCCGAATCTTTTGATAAAAACTTTACAAAGAAGAGAGAAATTGAAAATAAAAAAAATTATAGATAAATATTTGGCTTCTCGTGTTTCTGCGGATACTCCCATTTTAAAATGCTGAGATCGTTAGCATTTCACAAATTTTAGCTAGGAAAATCTTAGCTATACCTGTGAATTCGGCAACGAGCGAACAAATTTTTCCTATGTCAGGAAGCATTTTGAACGAGAAGCGTACCAGGCTCTTAAGTTCTAATTTAGATAAAATCATGTTCTTATTTAAGAATATGTAAATGATTTTAGTAAATGTATTTAGATTTAGGAAAATTTCATATTAAAATAAAACACTTCTCACATATATTTGAGCATATTAAAATTTTAAATCCCTGCCCGGCCCAGCACAGTCATATCTAGAAAAGGCCCGTCCCGGCCCGGGCTTTAAAGTTTGGTTTCGTGTTCGGAATGGGCCGGGCCTTATAAAGGAGGCCGGCGCTCATCTCTACTCTACACTCTCCAATTCAAACGTAACGAAACGTGTTGCCCTTTCGGAGTTAGCCCAGCTATTCGACCCTTTGCACATGCTAAGTGCGCTCATCGTATTAGGAAAAATATTTTTATACGAATTGTGGCTCCTAATGGCTGACTGGGATGAAGAACTTCCTGAAGGCAGTTGAGCCCAATGGTTGAAATTTTGACGAGAGTTAGCGCAAGTACCAGTAGTACAAATGCTTCGTTTAATGTTTCCAGTCATGGATAGGGATCGTGTCGAATTACATGGATTCGCAGACGCATCCAATCGAGCTTATGGAGCAATGGTTTATACTCGATGTTTTGAAAATGGTGGTTTAGTATATATTATATTTTATAATGGTGGTTTAGTAGTATTTGCACCTGCTAAGTGCGCTCATCGTATTAGGAAAAATATTTTTATACGAATTGTGGCTCCTAATGGCTGACTGGGATGAAGAACTTCCTGAAGGCAGTTGAGCCCAATGGTTGAAATTTTGACGAGAGTTAGCGCAAGTACCAGTAGTACAAATGCTTCGTTTAATGTTTCCTGTCATGGATAGGGATCGTGTCGAATTACATGGATTCGCAGACGCATCCAATCGAGCTTATGGAGCAATGGTTTATACTCGATGTTTTGAAAATGGGGGTTTAATATATATTATATTTTATAATGGTGGTTTAGTAGTATTTGCACCTGCTAAGTGCGCTCATCGTATTAGGAAAAATTTTTTTATACGAATTGTGGCTCCTAATGGCTGACTGGGATGAAGAACTTCCTGAAGGCAGTTGAGCCCAATGGTTGAAATTTCGTCGAGAGTTAGCGCAAGTATCAGTAGTACAAATGCTTCGTTTAATGTTTCCTGTCATGGATAGGGATCGTGTCGAATTACATGGATTCGCAGACGCATCCAATCGAGCTTATGGAGCAATGGTTTATACTCGATGTTTTGAAAATGGTGGTTTAGTATATATTATATTTTATAATGGTGGTTTAGTAGTATTTGCACGTGCTAAACGCGCTCATCGTATTAGGAAAAATATTTTTATACGAATTGTGGCTCCTAATGGCTGACTGGGATGAAGAACTTCCTGAAGGCAGTTGAGCCCAATGGTTGAAATTTCGTCGAGAGTTAGCGCAAGTATCAGTAGTACAAATGCTTCGTTTAATCTTTCCTGTCATGGATAGGGATCGTGTCAAATTACATGGATTCGCAGACGCATCCAATCGAGCTTATGGAGCAGTGGTTTATACTCGATGTTTTGAAAATGGTGGTTTAGTATATTCACGATTCGTAGCATCGAAATCTAAGGTCGCGCAGGTAAAGGTAACATTGTTGCTTGATTGTGATTGGAAGGGCAGGGAATGGCAAATGACAACTGTTTCGGAGGAACGAAAATCTACCTTTTATTTGGCTGTACAGATAACTGAATAAGAGGATGTTGTGGGGAGTTGAAAATTTATAAACAATTTTTCAAAATTTCAGTGTTAGGGTATATATATAGATGGGTGCAAATAGCGAAAAATCAAAAATCCAGAATTGGTGAACCACCGGGAGTAGTGGAGATGTCAAAAGGGTTACTGTTTATTTTATATAATGTGCAGAATGCCTGTTTCGCACGAGAGATAAGTTGTCTTTCGGCTGGAAATTTAGTAAATTCATCAAAGGTTCAAAGGTAAACTCCATTTATCGATATTATGGAAAATATACCGATTGTGAGAGTAAATGGTAGATTATCCCGAGTCAACCACCCAGGTCACCATGTGGTCTTAAAATTATTATTATATCACATGCATCAAGTAAATTCTCATGCTGGTGCGCAAGCTCTATGCGCATTTGTACGTCAAAGGTTCGGGGTTATCAATTTTAGACTCTTGGCTCGCCGGATGATTCGAGGTTGCATTGCTTGCTTCCTGCAGCGACCTATTTTCGCCATGCAATACATGGGAGATCTTCCTGTGCATCGAGCTAGAGGAGAGGCAAATCCGTTCCAGAGGGTGGGTATGGACTTTACCGGACCGATGCTCATGCACTTTAATGGGCGTGGTCAGAGCCAGTCAAGGTATATCTCTCTTTATTTGTATGCCTTGCTACTGAGGCGTTTCATTTGCAGATAGTCTCAGATTTCAGCACGAATGCCTTTATTGCCTCGTTAAATAGTTTTTTTTGCACGGAGACGTCTAAGGATAGATATATTTGCGAAAGCGTTACAAATTTTGTAGGCACTGTGCATGAACTGCGGTTATTGACGGAAGAGCTGCATAATGAACCTTCAAGGGCGGCCATTCATGGTTTCTGTTTGGCATTGGAAGTTACCTTCTGCTTCATACCTCCGTGGCTACCGCATTTTGGTAGTTTGTCGAAGAGTGCTGTCAAGGTGGCCAAGAAATTGTTGGTGCATCAGGTCATCGAAACTGCATTAAACTACGAGGAGATGTCTACAGCAGTAGAGCATATGGAAGCTATAATTTGTCCTTTGTCGTCGAATGCCGACAACTTAGAAGTGCTTACATCGGACTATTTTTTGGTTGGTCGAACGTTGAACTCATTGCCAGAAAAATAGGACGAATCGATTTTGAAGTTGTCAATGGTCAATCGATATAAACGCATCCCGACAGTGAAGTGTGAAGTATGGCGACGATGGTCCAAGGAGTATTTGACTCTGCTACAGCAACGCACGAAATGGGCTACCAAATAACAATGTGCAAGAGGGCTAATTGGCCCTTATATCTGGGACGTGGGGTTCAAACTCATGCTGGTCGCGACGGACTAGTCGGAGAGAGTAAAAAAAGTCTGGTCTGCTAAAACGCATAACTTTTGTCCGTTGCCCTTGGAGGAAGAGTCATCATAACTTGTTGGACGGAGCTTCCAAGGCGGGGACCATGTTTGGGCCGTTTTAGCATTTAGTGTTAGTTGGAGTTGAATTATAATTAACTCAGTATATAGAGCGTTTAATGTTTTGTTGTTTATATATGGGCTCTTAGTCTTAAGTCTCTTTTTCATAGTTAAGTAGATTAGTAGGTAGAATAGATGTAAGTAGAAAATGAATAAATCAGTGTCACACACATTTATTTTTTTCTTGCGAACTTTTGATCATCATTGGAGAATACCTTAAAAAAGCTTCAATTAAGCCAATCTTACTCAATTATCCAGATTTCAGCAAAGAATTTTGTCTTATAACGGATGCATATAAACATGCTTATGGAGCAGGCCGAACTCAAACTTATGGAGAAAAGCAACTACCAGTTGTCACAATCCCTAGTATAGGAGAGTCCATTATCTCAACCAACAAATGTGTTGACAGTAGTTTTACAATATCAAAAAGCATTTCTAATTATCAACCTAATGTTGATATAAATATTGAAGGCTGGGTTAGACCTCTAAGTTTAGCAGACCTATTATTTTCTAAATCGCAGCTCATCAATCGTTTGATTGGTGAACCAACGCTTCAAAAAACCATATTGGGCTGGATCGTTTCTAGTGGCATTACTACACAAAATCGAGCTATAGATTTTCAATGCTGCTCGGAAATTGAAAACTATTTTTTCATAACTCACTCCGCAACTGATAATGACGTTCTTTGCGAGCAGCATTTTATGCAAAATTTCGTCCGATCCTCTTCTGGTTCGATTGCCACCAAAATTATATTCAGTTCTACAATGTATATACATGTGACATACCAATCCCCAAAGACGAATCATCGATGATCGCCACATTCGCAGACGACACTGTTATCCTATACTCTAATACAAACCTGACAGCAGCTATATCAAAAATATTCGTTGAATGATAAATGAAATGACAAATTGGTTCGAAAAATGGAAGATAAAAATTAACGAACTAAAAACGGTCCAAGTCATCTATACAACCAGAACAAAATACCAACCACAAACCCTACAACTCAATCAAACAAACATTCCAAATGTAAACGCAGCTAAATACTTAGGAATGTACATCGACAGCAAACTCACATGGAAGAACCACATAGAAAAAAACGAGACCAAATAAAAAATAAATTTCGACAACTATATTGGCTACTATCAAATAACTCAACGCTATCTATTGACAACAAATTACTAATATACAAATCTATAATAAAACCAATCTGGACTTATGGCATCCAACTATGGGGCACTGCCAAAGCGACAAACATTGAAATCATTCAAAGGCAACAATCAAAAATTCTGAGAACAATAATGAATGTAGACTGGTACATCCGCAACGACGACATTCACGACAGCGTCGGCATAGCAATGGTTATTGACGAAATAAAAAAAATTACCAGAAACCACCATATAAAGCTGGCAGCCCACTCAAACAAAGACATGAACAACCTACCAATAGAGGAACTGACGAAAACCAGGCGGCTTCAACGAAAAAGACCAGTAGGTAACACTTAACGAATTATAATAAAAATTAGTATAAAATGTCTAGCATTAGATAGAAAATACAAACAAAGGGAAAAAAAAAATTCGCTTGGCGAGTCCTATAATTGTGCTCTACGGAAATTCAAATCAATTACAATTATGCTGACAAGCAAAGTAAATTACAATACTTAGCTTTTATGAAGGAACATATGGATCTTGGCCACATTTTTTTAGCAAAATTGCAAGAAGACACTACGGTATACTTTGTGCCGCATCACTGCATTCGTATAGACGATAGCTCAACAACTAAGCTTCGTGTAGTGTTCGATGTTTCAGCTAAGTCTACCTCAGGCTTGTCTCTTAATGAGTGCTTATTTATAGGACCAGCCTGGCGGTAATACTATTGAAGAAGTCATAGTTTCGTCAACAGGTCAAGCAATTACGAAAGTAAGGGAATTTTCTTATTCAAAAATGTTGTTCGAATTATACTGAAGTCTATGGTGAAGCCGAAAAGGATCGAGAGCCGTTCATTAAACTTCATGACGGCACTGACATTACAAAAACGCTCGATCTTATCTGGGACCCGACTATTGAACATTTTTGAAGTGAAACTTTTTTAGCGAGGTGTAAATCCAAAAAAAAGGTAACAGAATTCTATGACACTTGAGAGACGAAGCGGGGAGATGCACAAAACAATGCACACTGTCTTGTGTGTGGTCGTCTACAGCGCAAAGAATGATTGCTTACGCATGAGTAAGAGAGAGATAAAAAATGCTTTATTGATTGTACTGTTTCGTGAATATTAAATTTACTCATCAATGAAATAATAAGCAAACAAACGAGAGAGTAGATTTCGCTCAGACAACATTTCGTGTTACACACGTATACACACATATTACTGTGTAATACTCATAGATCGTTGGCTTGCTTAGCTGCTGCTAATAAGGGTGGAAACATTGAAATATTCCGAGACAGATTTTATATGAATGTTGTTGTTGTTGTGGACATTGTAGCAGTACTATGTTTATTAGTAATGATTTCTGTAATTATTATTGCCGATGTTCTACTACTATGTACCGGTGACAATGGAGTGCAATATTACTATTTGCTGAATTGCTTTGTGTCTTTCCTACTTCATATACATAGTAACTAAAACTTCATTCCTAAGAATTTGTGAAGTAGTTTCACTTCATTAGTGTGCTTAAAATTTATTTTTTTGTGAGGCAAATGAATTCTTTTTTTTTTTGTTTGTTTGTTTTTTTTCCTTTTGAAACAATTCATTTATATTCTATTGATACTACAACAAGTTACAATTACAAATTAACTATCACTCAGTTTTTTTAAAATTAATTTTGTTGTTGTTGCCAATGGATACTACACAAAGCTTCCCTTTTCTCACAAGATACTATGTCGTTCTCCGATGGCATTGGCTATAGGTATCTAACTATTGACGCATACGATTGATTATCAGATCAATTGGATTGGTTCTTCTTAGTCTTCGGTCGTTTGTGACTTGACGACACCAGCTTTCATCGCAGCTCTAAGACGTTTCATAAGTATTAGAGGCAATTTGGTTCGACAACGCAAATAATTTTGTAGATGCAAAAAACAAACTGACTGAACGAAAACAGCAGCTTCTAAGTCAAAATCACAAGCAAGCTATACATACAAGCTGTCTTAAAAATCAGATAGATTGGAAATTCATTTTACCCCACTCAACCCTCTTTGGCAGGTTGTGGGAAGCAGCAGTAAAATCTGCAAAATATCACTTTTATCGCACAGTTAGACTTTCAATACTTACGTTCGATGAGTTTCGCACTCTAGCTTGGGAAATCTCTGAAATTTAAAATTTACGTCCAGTTTGGCTAGCTTTTTAAGACGTAGGTTCTAAAAATTTTTATTTAATGGCTGCATATCACAAAAATATTAATGTCTATCCTATATTTTGGTGAGCCCAAAACTTAACTTTAGTTCTCACATTCTCAAGACTATCAATAAGGCTAGAGGTGTTCTTGGCTTTATTAAGAGATTATCTAAGAAATTTTATGATCCTTATACTACCAAGCAGCTTTTTACTTATTTGGTTCGTCCTATTTTAGAATATGCTTCATGCATTTGGAATCCTCAACTTACAACATATCTTGACCGTATTGAATCTGTCCAAAAACAGTTTTTTCCATTTTGCGTTTCATGAATTAAACTGAAATTCTGATATTCGTCTCCCTTCATACCATTGCCACCTTAAATTGATTATTCTTCCTATCTTAGCTAATCCGTGTTAGGTATTCTGTTTGTTTATAAACTGAAAAATGGAAACGTCAATTCACCTTATCATGTTGGGAAAGTAAATTTTAACGTGCTTTCGCGTTCAACAAGATATTATTGACCCATTAGACTAAACATTGCACGATCATCTTTTTTACTGCATGATGTCTTTTATTTTATGTGTTTGGCTTAAACCTCTAACTACCAATAATTTTCTAACATAGCCTCTTCTCTTATCTTGGTAGTGCGCTATCACAAAGTCTGCGATATGTAAAAAAAAGAACAAGTGCTTCAATAAAGGGAATCGAAAGGAATTTTTTTCTGCACATTCACTTCAACAATGTAATTAATATACATTTTATTATTATTTTTGAACATATAATGAACTTAATGTATTTTGAGTAATATTATCTTAATAAAAAACTGAATTGAATTCATCTAACATATTTTGATTAATTGAACGAAGTTTGCCGGTTTTAATATTTATTATAATAGAAATTAACAAGAATGTAGCACACTGTTCGGAGCAGGAGTCATAATTCTCTTTCACTTTTATTTTTCATTTATTTTCTATTCCTTTTGCTATGCCCTACGCTACAAATTATAATACAATTAATAATTCTCTTTCTTGCCCTGCGCGGCAAAAAATCACTCTCTGCTATATATTTTTCGTTCTTCCTTTTTTATTCGCCGTGCAATAATGTGCATAAAAAAGGCGATCATATGTAAAGTATAGGGTGATTTTTTAAAAGCTATAGGAAAGTTTTAAAAAAAAAACATAAAATTTATAAAAATGCATGGAATCTTTATTTGAATCGATAGTACGGTCCATGTAATTTAATGTTTGAAGATTATTTCATGCAAACGTTGACCTTGACTGTGCCTCAAATGGTCCATCCACTTAGTCCAATTTTGGCATACTCTTTCCAACATTTCGGCCGGTATCTCACGAATAAATGCTTCAATGTTGTCTTCCAATGCGTCAATTGAAGCGGGCTTGTCTGTATAGACATGAGCTTTAACATAGCCCCACAAAAAATAGTCTAAAGGCGTTAAATCGCACGATCTAGGCGGCCAATTGACCGGTCCCGAACGTGAAATAAAATGTTCACCAAACTCGCCTTTCAATAAGTCCATTGTTGCGCGTGCTGTGTGGCATGTGGCACCGTCTTGTTGAAACCACATGTCATGCAAGTCAAGCTCTTACATTTTGAGCAAAAAAAAGTTGGATATCATCTCACGGTAGCGCTCACCTTTCACAGTTACGTTACGATTCGCATCATCTTTGATTAAGTACGGTCCAATGATGCCACCAGCCCATAAACCGCACCAAACTGTGACTTTTTCTGGATGCATTGGTAGCTCTTGCAATGCTTCTGGCTGATATTCACACCAAAATCGACAATTCTGCTTATTTACGTACCCATTGAGCCAAAAATGAGCTTCGTCGCTGAACACAGAAGCGCGCGATGAACTTTCTTAACAGAGCACGCATTTTGATAATAAAATTCAATAATTTGCAAGCGTTGTTCGTTTGTAAGACGATTCATGGTTAAATTATAGAACAAATTGAAGATGTTTGACAGTGAAACAAAACACGAAACGTGCGTCAGCTGTTTAAACCAGTGTTGCAAAAAAGATAATAGCTAAAAATTCACCCGTTAGTTAGAAGTGAAGAAAACGCGTTGTGAAGTGAATTGGAGTAAATAAACAATTTTGTACCTTTAAATTTGAACTTAAGCTTTTTTATTAAATCCCCAAAAGAGTGGACAAACACACACTATGACTCCCACCACTAAAAAAAGGCAATGGCAGCTGGGCTCACATGAATATAGAAAATAAAAAAACTCTACTTATTTCGAAAAAGTATTCTCAGATGAGCATTCAGATAGCAAAAAGCCACAGACCAAGAAGAGAGCGAAGACTTTGACGAATTACAAGAGACATTGAAATAGCTACCTTTTGTATCAGTTTTCTATTTACGAAATATTTACAACGCTATATTGAGATGCAAATATTTTTCTAAACTTTGAGAAATTGCTGAGATAATTGCTATATCGAAACTCGGTAAGGACCATACACAATCATCATCCTATAGACCGATGGCAGCCAATTCAAATTACGAAATTACTTTTACGCCACCCTGTGTACTCGCTGACGACACAGTAAAACCAGAGAATATATATACTAAGAAGGCGCATCTCATACAAACGGCATGCCAAATTGAAATGACAAAATCAGGCAGCGGCGGGTAGCGTGTGTTGGAAGACAAACTGCTATAATTTTCCCATAACTCACTGTGGCCAGAAAATAAATGAATATTTTCTGCTTTTTACGTTTGTGTTTCTTTCCTTTGCTATGCATGTGCTGCTCGCACTCATGTTTTGATGACAATTGCTTGTCTTTATTTTGATTTCGGTTTTTATTTTTTTGTGTATGCGGTTTTCATGAGATTTCAAATGATATTGTTTCCCTTTCTGCCTATTCATATGCTGTTCGCACTAATGCCTAGAGTGAAGTTTGTCTATTTTAGGCTAGATTTTTGATAATGAATGAATGGTTAACTAGCGAAGACATTTTATTAATATTTTTGCATAATATAATAACTAATTTGTAACAATTGCATACATATGTAATACATATTATGTATGAATGTTTTTATTTTTGCTTTCTTTAGTTAAATTAAATTTTATTAAAAATGTTCAATATGAAGCATGCACTTGACATATTTTTGTGCATTTGCTGTGCCACTTGTGAAGCGCAGTCAAATTTTAGAAAAAATATCATTGCAAATAATTTGATTTGTTTGATTTGAGTCATTTGTGTTTTCGGCCAATGTTCGTCAGCAATTAACATTTCTTCCCCCACATGTATTTGTCCAGCTTGCCTAAATGTGCTGCCTTGCTCTAATGTGACAACACAATCGTTTGTTACTGTGTTTTTTTTGTGTGCACTTTTCGTGTGTTTGTTACTTCTCTCGCATGTGTTTGTCCCACTCTCATAAATGCTATTGTTCCACGCGATTGTGCTGATGATTTTAGTTGCTTGCTGCTGATTCTACTTTTTTGCAATTATGAGCGCCTGGTACGATTTTAAAATTCAATGAAAATATTACATACAAATATATTCTTTGAAGATTCGTAGGTGAGAAGACCCATGTTGCCCTTGTGCACTGCGCAAAGTGTGTGCATGCGCAATGCGCTTAGTTGTTGCGGCGATGTGCGTTTCTAACAGCGATGCAAGGCTTTTTAACTTTTTGGCTGAAAATATGAAAGTCAAGTAGTTGGTCGCTATGCATATCAAATGGAAATTATGTTAAAACCCTTAAATTGCCAAATTCATTTATTGACATTGCACGAGATCTTATAAGCAAACACCTGTCATGCGACGAATGAAAGATCGATATAAATCGTCCACCAAATATTCATATTTAGCGTAGCCGGCTTAAATTGTCTTCATTTAATATTTTGCGCACTCCACTACAATCTGAAGGAACTGGTGTTTCGATTGATCGTCAGGTCAATTGAATGCATTGCAAATTTAAAGTCCGTATGAACTATATAATCCCACCAATTTTAATAAATATATTTTTCACACAGCTATTTTCACAAATAATGCTTAATTAGCGTAAAATATTCTAATTAGCTTTGACTTTTTTTATGCACAAAGGAACAGCGTGAAGAAGCAGCTTTGAGAAAATATATGCCCGTAACAATGAAGAAGCAGAATCAATATTTTATAAAATGCAAGAAATATTAAATAGCTTGATAATTGTAACTTTAAAATCATGACAAATTCGCTTATTAGTGTGTGTGTATACACATACTGCAGGTGTTGCTGTCCAAATGCATACAAAAATTGAATACCACAGCCTTTTCATACCAGGCACACATAAAAAGCAGAATGAAATGCATATGACAATAAAGAAGCAGCAGCAACACAAAACAAAAAATATATTCTTAATAGTTAAAACTTCAAAATCATGACAAATTCTTTTCTGCACGCACACACAAACTCATGTATTTCAAACGGTACGCTCGATGAACGACTTTTCGTACCAGGCACACATCAAAAGCAGAATGAAATGCCCGTAGCAATTAAGAAGAAGCACAATAGTTTCTCAAAACGAAGAAATATGATCTAGCTTGGCAATTAAAACTTCTGAAATTCTTTTCTGCAAGCACACACAAACACGTGTATTTCAGACGGTTCCGTCGAGCAGCGACTTTTCATACCAGGCACTCATAAAATGTAGCAAGCAAAAGAATTCTTGACAGAATTCAATAACAACAACATTCATGGATTGCCAAAAAAAAAATGGCAACCGCCACGCACATGACAACTAGATAAAAAATGAGCAACACCAAATGTAAGCATTCGGCAAGCCAAACAACTACAATCAAAAAAAGGCTTTGTATATGAAGACAATCATCACACGCATACAACTAGCACCGACAAAGGAAAAAAAAACGCAACAACAAATCAAAGCATTCGACTAGTACAACAACTACAATAAAGAAAAAAGCGCAACAACAAATCAAAGCATTCGACTAGCACAACAACTACAATCGAAACAAAAAATAAGTATGCCACAAACAGTATAGCGAAAAAAGCTATAAAAAATTCGATTACAACGCCGGGCATATGAATTTTTTCATCGGGGTCATGCGTCTTCTTATTATACATATTCTCTGGTAAAACTTTATGCAAATACAAATCTATTTATAGCTACCAACAAATTACAGGACATAATAAATCAGTCGTCAGATATTCAAATTTGAAACAATATAACGCTGAAGCAGACATTACCTAGTTTTATGATAGAGGGAAGAGAATTATACCTAAGTTTTAAATTTATTAAAAAAAAATATTAATATTCGTAATTCAGTTTAAAATTAGAATGCCAACAAAAATATTTTTTTTATTATGCCGTGCTGTCACAATGTCTACTAGTTTTTATACCCTGTACCAAAAAATGGTAAAGGGTGTATTAAAGTTGTGATAATGTATGTAACAGGCAGCAGGAGGCACGGCAGTCCCCATAAAGTGTATATATACTTGATCAGCATCGAAAAGCGAGTCGATATAGCCATGTCCGTCTGTATGGACAAACCGATATCGGAAACGGTTAGACCTACAACCATCAAATTTTGCACGAATACTTTCTTAATACTTAAGCATAATAAGTTTATTTTGTTTTCTCGATATTCAAGCTATAACAGATAGCTGCGATAGGAGAGATCGGCCGAAAACCCACATTCAAATACCCTTTTTTCAAGACATTGTTACCAAATTGTGGATTTATTAGTTCTAGGTACTGTCGATTGGACTCAATATTATGTATATTGGTTCACTATATTAATTATTTAAGATATCGTTACCAAAATTTATTAGTTAGTTCTAAGGAATGTTCTATCATATACTTGAATATGATAAATATCGGTTTACTATAACATATAGCTTCCATAAGAACGATAGACCGGAAAACAATATTTACTAAGAACAACTTCTTTGTTTATTGAGAAATCGTTACCAAATTTTGGATCTGATAATATCTAAGGTAATATCTAATCATATATGATTATGATAAATATTGGGTTATTAGAACATATTGCTGCCATAGGAATGATTTGCCGAAAAATTACTTTTGCCAAAAAAAAATTTTTTTTAAAGTGAAACTTTTCAGCGAGGTATAAGTCCAAAAAAAAGGTAACAGAATTCGAAGCGGGGAGTCGCACAAAATAATGCACATTGTCTTGTGCGTGGTCGTCTGCAACGAGGAGAATGATTGCTTACGTATGAGTGAGAGAGAGACAAAAAATGCTATACTGATTGTAGTGATTTGTAAGCGAATATAAAATTTACTCATCTATGAAATAAGAAGCAAACAAACAAGAGAGTAGATTTCGCTGACAACATTTTCTGTGTCACACGTGTACACACATATTGCTGTGTAATACTCATAGATTGTTGCCTTGCTTAGCTGCTGCTTATTAGCAAGGTGGAAACATTACAATATTCCGAGACAGATTTTATATGAATGTTATTGTTGTTGTGCACATTATGGCAGTACGCCAGTAATATGAGTGACCACTTATATGTTTATTAATAATGATTTCTATAATTTTTATTGCCGAATTTGTAATACTGTGCACCGGTGACAATGGAGTGCAATATTGAATTCCTTTGTTTCTTTCCCACGTCATATACATAATAACTAAAACTTTATTCCTTACATTATGTCCTGCAGTTTCACTTCAATAGTGTGCTTATGTGGGTGAGACACATTACTTTTTTTTCCTATCGATATCGTAACATAATTAGTGCAACTTATTAAAACCAAAAGAAAAATATATATTTATATACATAGTATTTTGTATCGTCTTGTTCAGTCATTCATCATTGTTATCTTTGGGGCTGCGGTCGAAGCTGTCGAAGAAACTACACAAGCCGGATAAGATATAATTTGCGTAGTGCAAAGCTGAGTCATTTCATCGAAATATTCGTTGTTGGGGCAGATACCGTGGCCAATAGCGACACTATCCTGACATATAGCGAAGCCCAAGCAATCGTCATCGGATTCGTTAGATAGTTGTATTTGATTTACACCAAGACCAGCGCATCGATCATATTGGCAGAAGATCTGACTACGGGGTACGCAAGATCCTCCATAACTAGAAGCAAAGAATCGCCCATTGGAACATTGTCCATGCTGAAGCGTAAATTCACCATCCTCTGACTTTTGGCAGTAGTAATAGCCGTTGCAGGTCTTATTGTCAGCTACGAAATCTCCAACCTCTTTGCAGATATTTTTTTCCGAAATTATTGGCTTTTCGGTTGTATCATCAATGCATTTAACGTTTTGAGGGTAGTCGCAGTTACCCTTCTGAGAGTTAAAGTAAAATGTGCCTGGGCAAGTACCATTAATAACCACGCCATTCCAACACATCTGCCAGCTTTTACAGTTAGTCAAATTTTTGATAAAAACACCATCTGGAACAATGTTGCAGTAACTATCCGGGTTCATCATCAATGTACATGGAAAATTGCGTATACAGTTCTGTGTTCCTGGATTGAAATTTAGCCCTGTTGAACATTCTCCAAGAGCTGCGGTGCCATTGGAGCAGTAGTAATACCTATTGCAAGAGTAAGGATCAGCAACAAAGCCGTTGGTACCAGCCGTTGCTGCGCATGGGTTGCTTGAAATACACTTTATACTTTCAAATTGTACACATTCTCCAGAGTTACGGTTGTAAAATAATGTATCGTTACAGCTACCGATAATTGGCTCTCCATTTATGCATTCAATCCAAGTGTTGCAGGCACGTGGATCTTTGACTTTAGTACCATTTGCTATAAGCGAACACATGGAATATGGATCGAAACTGGCCTTAATATTCACAATAAAATAAACCAGAAAAAGTAACACTCCAATCCACTTTCGATAAATTATGGAATCTGGAGTAAGAATTAAATATCAGAAATATATAAATATTAGCTGTAAACTTTTATTCATAGTAGCAACATACATACACGTATGCTTCGTTATTTTATTTAATTAAACATTTATTTTGCTGTTCCTTTCTAAACTGCCATGTTCTTAAATAAAGTAAAAAGTTAATCAACTCTTAACAAAAATGTTTGAATATGAAGTTTTAAATAAATTTTGTAATAAAAATTTTCTTACACATTGTTTCACTGTCAAATTTCAAAATAGCAGCGACTCCAATAGCTTAGTGAATAAAACCAAAACAGAACTCTCCAAATAGCAAGACTAAAAGCCATTAGTTCGCAAAGTCTTTAACATTTCAATATATAGCTGAAAGTTAACAAAAGTTTATTTAGTACACGTAAATAATTTAATTTCTAATTTAGAGGATTACGGTCTTCGTGTGTTTTAATTCCAATTTGACAGTATGAAATTATCATAACAAGGTTTATAACTTACAAACATAAAAAAAAACTAAATAATGTGATATGATATAAAAGGAAGATAAGATAAACATCTATACAAATAATGGAATTGAAATATCTGTCTGTAATTTCAAAATAAATCACCAAATTTAAGTGAAAACTGCTATTCCTTCCATGGCAAAAATGGAATTTTAATATATTTTAACTTAATTTTTTGTGAACATTCCATTTCGATGTCCTGTATGGATCAGAATATCTCAATATAAATATGTCTGAAGTTATTACTTTCTTTTAGCGGGCGTAGTGTGTCAAAAAAAATCTATAAAGCAAGTGCGGCTTATTATAAGTGTATTTTTAAACTAAAATGGCACGGGTTATAGTCGAGCACACCCGACTATAGAATATCCTGTTTCTAATCAAAAAATCGATAATTTCTTTTTTTTTGTTTTAATATTTTGAATTAATTATGCGACGATATTTCAAAGAACAAACTTGTTTTTCTTACTAAGTCATTTTTCGGCCAATTGTTTCTATTGCAGCTATATATAGGGTGATTCATTTAGAAGTTTTGTTATACCATGTACCAAAAAATGGTAAAGGGTATGTTAAAGTTGTGCAAATGTATGTAACCTATTGAAGGAGGCGTTGTAGACTCCACATTCTTGATCAGCATCAAAAGGCGAGTCGATCTAGCTGATCGACTAATATTCTACAACGATAGTAATTCTGCTGGATTTTGTTTTTCATCACAATGACGCCAGTTATACACATTTGCTAGCTTATTCATTTCAGCAACCTTTGACTTGATTGACGGCTTGGGTTGGCCATCTCCGACTACCCAGTTGATTACGATACTAGAATCCGACCACATATACATTGAGGAAATAGGCAAATTCAACTCCGTTTTAAAATATTGTGCTAGTCTCGACGCAATTACTGCTGCTGTAAGTTCAAACTTTGGCAAAGTAGCTGCTTGCTCACCTCTCATTCTCGATTTTTTTAACAAACAAATCTGACTGCAATCGCACCTTCACATATTATTTATTTTATGTATGCGACAGCCACATAGGCTGCTGGGGTAGCGTCTGAAAATATGTCGCGCCATGATCCTCATTACATTCCGTTTCGTCTTTCTCAAATTGCGCATGTATGTTATTGTCGACTCTAAGTCGATGCTTTGGTCCTCGATATAGGTATTCTAGCCAACCTTGACCACCTTCTGCATTGGCGATGGGTTGTCTCCGTTTGCACTAAATCATTCTTTCAATTCCTCGCTGTTTGAATTCCACTTACGTAGGTTAAAGCCAGCGCCTTGCATGATTTGCCTTGCCTTTATGTATAAATCTTCAACTTCTTGTAGTGTCGGGATGATAGTCACTAAATCATTTCCGTAAAATCATTTTTCCAGCAGATCGCAAATAGCTAAATTCTTAGGATCCTGCGCTTGCAGGTGTCGCCGAATCGTTGATGCTAATAAAAATGGACTGGAGGTAACACCAAAAGTAACACGCGTCATGCGGTACTTCCCTATCGTTGTACATAGAATATTTATTAGGCAATGATTCATACCATAGGAAGCGGTGATAATCGCGATCTGTATCATGTATTTCTATTTGCAAAAAAAGCTTTCTTAATATCAGCCTCAAGAGCTCCTTTCTGGCAACGAAACTTTATTTAAACAACAGTTAAATATGTAATTAAATTCGAACCTGAGCTCAGATGATCGTTTAGATATTCTGTCGTCTTGTCATCTCGATACACGGGGTGAGGCTTTCTCACATTGAAGCTGCACGTGTTTTATTTTTCGGCAAAGGTTAACATTGGAGTTTTTTCAATACCGACGACCGCTAGCTTTAAACGTTTCACCAGAGTTTCTGTCACATAAGTGCACTGACTACCATTGTCCATTACAATTCACGATAAAAATTTTTGTGATCCACTCGCTAATAATGCCTTTGCTGTCTGCAAATATATTTCGTAATCTACGCGATGCATAGCTCCTGAGTGGCAACTGAGCTTCTTAGGGAAATTGTCTCTTCTCATTTGAGTCATGTTTCTACACGAGCATTTTGAACATTTTAAATATTGGTTTTTGCAAAATCTCGATGTGTGATTTGCTTTACCACATTTCAAACACCGTCCCTCACTTCGCAAAATCTGTTTTCATTGATCAACACTTATAGACTTATCTTTGCATTCTTTTGAATAATGGTTTGCTCATTTGCAAAATAAGCATGATTCTGAATTTGATTGCTTACCAGAGTACAACCCCACTGCCGTCGCTGTAGCATTTGCTCTCATAATCTTCGTTTCTCTTTTATTTTAGCTGTCTGTTTCAGACATCAGAGCCGTTTCTAATGCTTCGACTTCAATTTTTATGTATTCTAGAAACACCGTTAGCATGTCGTTATGTTCTATAAGTGTAGAACTAAGCGGCTTGAGAGAGAGTTATTCTTTTGTTTGTTTTCTATGATAGTCAATTCGCTTATCCGATAATATTATCTTTAAGAGAACCAATGAGACCATTTTATTATAACTTTCAGCTTTAAACGGCGTGCCTCATTTAGAAAATTAAACTTGGTTGCTGCGTCCAAGGAAATATTTTCGTGAACAGAAACCTTAAATTGCTCCCAAAATGTTAACCAGACCGATCTATAACGGTCATCTTGTCTTTCTCCATGATTTCGCACAGTATTCGCGTGAGCCGTTATACTCCACGAAACGGTCTTCCGTCGAATCTAATATTCTAATTTGGCAATTGTACTTACTGCTCGATCATCATATTCAAATGCCACTTCGTAATCCTTTTCGTTTTCATTCTCATATAGCTGCGACATTATCGGTGTATCAGCCCCCTTTAAACTTGCATGTATATTTTTTAATCTGCTCATATACTCGCTCAAACCCTCCTCGTTTACCTCCTTAGGCGCATTTTAATACTTGTCGATATTGTTACACAGCTTAGTTAGCTATGTTTTGATCGTTCATCGTAATGCTGGATACATTTCTTCTCGAATCGGAGTAATCTATCTCACTTGCCCATTAGATGCACTTTTAATTTTACGATAATAATAATTTTTTTATTTCTACACACTGCCTGTTCGGCGGTTCAAAAATTGCTGTCGGAAAGAATTGTATTTTATTTTTTAATTTTTTAATATTATTCCTTATTTTAATTTATTTACTTATTAGTATATATTCTTTTATAAAGTTTTTTTAAATTGCGATTGAAAATGCTTAAATGCGACACACAGGCAAGCCAACTGCCAGCAGCTGCCGGCAATTAAGGCACAATTAGTGAAATACAGTGCACAAATATAAATAATTAATTTAAATAAAACAAGAATTGTGTTCAATAACCAATGTTATGCATGTGAATATTAGTGCATCGTAAAAATTTCATTAGTCAGACAAAAAAAAATACGCAATTTTTCTATCACGTCATACATACAATTTGGCGGCACTCTAATGAGAACGCCACCTAACGATTATGAGATGGTCCGATTTCTGTAACACCTTGGCGTCACCTTCCATTAAATACACTATGATTTGTGGTAATGTATTTTACATGGAATATCAAGGAAACGGCTATATAGCTGTATAATGTAATTAAAATTTGAACAAGGCATCAATAATATTTGATAATTGCTTGTAATTTGTTTTTGTGGGTAACATTTTTGACACTAGGTTTGAATTCCAAAACAGACGACGGGGTCATGTGTTATAGAGTTGTCTACCTTCTTCATGGACATTCCCTTTCATTCATTCACTCACCAACAGAGTTTTCCGCTTTCTAAATGCCTCCCAATTTCTTATGACAAAAACTGTACTATTTTTTTGATTGAATTCAATTTTATTACTCAATATAGTTCCCTTTGAGGGCGATATAACGAGTATAGCGATTTTCCAACTTTTCAATACAACTTTTGAAATACGATTTATCTTTTGCCTCAAAATATTCCTCAGATTCAGCGATAACATTCGAGCGAAATTTCTTATCGGTGAGTATTTATTTGAGGTCTGGGAACAGCCAATAGTCGCTGGCAGCCAAATCTGGCGAATATGGTGGATGTGGGAGCAATTCGAAGTTCAATTCATGTAGTTTTGCCATTGTTTTAATTGACTTGTGACACGTCAACAGTGAGCAAACGCGGCACCATCTTGCACACATCTCTTTCATCTCAAAATTTCGGTCAATATACGGTGTTTAGCACTTTTTGAAATGCCTATAATTTCACCTAGCTCACGTACTTTCAGCCAGCGATCATCCAATACCATTTTGGGGATTTTCTTATCCGTTTTGGGTGTTACCACCTCATTTGAACGTCCACTGCGTTCTGTATAATCGGTGTCTTTACGACCATGTTTGAAGTCAGCCAACCAACGTTTTATTGTTTTTTTGATGGAACGGTGTCCTTATAACACTTTTCAAGCCATTTCTTAGCTTGAACGGTATTTTTTCCCATAAAAAAAAAAACCCTTTTGTTTTTCAAGATATCTTCACCAAATTTTGGATTTAATAGTTATTGTTTATTAATAACTTTCCCAACAATTAAATGAATAAAACCAAGCTTTCACTTTCTTTAATATATATACTTTTAGAGAAACGTTTTATGTGTGCACAAACTCGTCGTCTAGAATGAACTAACTAGAAAAAGAAGCAAGCAAAAAGAAAGAAGTAACAAAAGCATTGAAACTTAACTTTACCGTTAGAATCAGATACGTGTCATCTCGTTCTTCTTTATTTAGCGTATCATTGTAGCTTTTGCTTCTTGCCCTATGAAACAGATATATGTTCATGTTTATGATGTTACAGGGGCATTTGCAACATACCTCCTAAAAAATTTCATTGATTAGTAAAAATTAAAAATTACAAAAAAACTTAATAGACAAGTTTGAGCTTTCTGGGAAATATAATTCTCGTGGTCCAGAATTCGCTGCAGGGGATTAGGAAAAACACAGAAAAACCTAATGAGACCAATCAAAGTTAGTAATAGTTTTACATTCAATTACAATTTTTCTTTAAATTAAAAATTAACATTAAGATTTACTTCAGTTAGTTATAGTTTTAAACTAAATCATGAAATTCAAAAATTCGCATTCTTTTCATTCTTTTGAATTATGGTTTGCTCATTTGCAAAATAAGCATGATTCTGAATTTGATTGCTTACCAGAGTACAACCCCACTGCCGTCGCTGTAGCATTTGCTCTCATAATCTTCGTTTCTCTTTTATTTTAGCTGTCTGTTTCAGACATCAGAGCCGTTGCTAATGCTTCGACTTCAATTTTTATGTATTTTAGAAACACCGTTAGCATGTCGTTATGTTCTATAAGTGTAGAACTAAGCGACTTGAGAGAGAGTTCTTCTTTTGTTTGTTTTCTATGATAGTCAATTCGCTTATCCGATAATATTATCTTTAAGAGAACCAATGAGACCATTTTATTATAACTTTCAGCTTTAAACGCCGTGCCTCATTTAGAAAATTAAACTTGGTTGCTGCGTCCAAGGAAATATTTTCGTGAACAGAAACCTTAAATTGCTCCCAAAATGATAACCAGACCGATCTATAACGGTCATCTTGTCTTTCTCCATGATTTCGCACAGTATTCGCGTGAGCCGTTATACTCCACGAAACGGTCTTCCGTCGAATCTAATATTCTAATTTGGCAATTGTACTTACTGCTCGATCATCATATTCAAATGCCACTTCGTAATCCTTTTCGTTTTCATTCTCATATAGCTGCGACATTATCGGTGTATCAGCCCCCTTTAAACTTGCATGTATATTTTTTAATCTGCTCATATACTCGCTCAAACCCTCCTCGTTTACCTCCTTAGGCGCATTTTAATACTTGTCGATATTGTTACACAGCTTAGTTAGCTATGTTTTGATCGTTCATCGTAATGCTGGATACATTTCTTCTCGAATCGGAGTAATCTATCTCACTTGCCCATTAGATGCACTTTTAATTTTACGATAATAATAATTTTTTTATTTCTACACACTGCCTGTTCGGCGGTTCAAAAATTGCTGTCGGAAAGAATTGTATTTTATTTTTTAATTTTTTAATATTATTCCTTATTTTAATTTATTTACTTATTAGTATATATTCTTTTATAAAGTTTTTTTAAATTGCGATTGAAAATGCTTAAATGCGACACACAGGCAAGCCAACTGCCAGCAGCTGCCGGCAATTAAGGCACAATTAGTGAAATACAGTGCACAAATATAAATAATTAATTTAAATAAAACAAGAATTGTGTTCAATAACCAATGTTATGCATGTGAATATTAGTGCATCGTAAAAATTTCATTAGTCAGACAAAAAAAAATACGCAATTTTTCTATCACGTCATACATACAATTTGGCGGCACTCTAATGAGAACGCCACCTAACGATTATGAGATGGTCCGATTTCTGTAACACCTTGGCGTCACCTTCCATTAAATACACTATGATTTGTGGTAATGTATTTTACATGGAATATCAAGGAAACGGCTATATAGCTGTATAATGTAATTAAAATTTGAACAAGGCATCAATAATATTTGATAATTGCTTGTAATTTGTTTTTGTGGGTAACATTTTTGACACTAGGTTTGAATTCCAAAACAGACGACGGGGTCATGTGTTATAGAGTTGTCTACCTTCTTCATGGACATTCCCTTTCATTCATTCACTCACCAACAGAGTTTTCCGCTTTCTAAATGCCTCCCAATTTCTTATGACAAAAACTGTACTATTTTTTTGATTGAATTCAATTTTATTACTCAATATAGTTCCCTTTGAGGGCGATATAACGAGTATAGCGATTTTCCAACTTTTCAATACAACTTTTGAAATACGATTTATCTTTTGCCTCAAAATATTCCTCAGATTCAGCGATAACATTCGAGCGAAATTTCTTATCGGTGAGTATTTATTTGAGGTCTGGGAACAGCCAATAGTCGCTGGCAGCCAAATCTGGCGAATATGGTGGATGTGGGAGCAATTCGAAGTTCAATTCATGTAGTTTTGCCATTGTTTTAATTGACTTGTGACACGTCAACAGTGAGCAAACGCGGCACCATCTTGCACACATCTCTTTCATCTCAAAATTTCGGTCAATATACGGTGTTTAGCACTTTTTGAAATGCCTATAATTTCACCTAGCTCACGTACTTTCAGCCAGCGATCATCCAATACCATTTTGGGGATTTTCTTATCCGTTTTGGGTGTTACCACCTCATTTGAACGTCCACTGCGTTCTGTATAATCGGTGTCTTTACGACCATGTTTGAAGTCAGCCAACCAACGTTTTATTGTTTTTTTGATGGAACGGTGTCCTTATAACACTTTTCAAGCCATTTCTTAGCTTGAACGGTATTTTTTCCCATAAAAAAAAAAAACCCTTTTGTTTTTCAAGATATCTTCACCAAATTTTGGATTTAATAGTTATTGTTTATTAATAACTTTCCCAACAATTAAATGAATAAAACCAAGCTTTCACTTTCTTTAATATATATACTTTTAGAGAAACGTTTTATGTGTGCACAAACTCGTCGTCTAGAATGAACTAACTAGAAAAAGAAGCAAGCAAAAAGAAAGAAGTAACAAAAGCATTGAAACTTAACTTTACCGTTAGAATCAGATACGTGTCATCTCGTTCTTCTTTATTTAGCGTATCATTGTAGCTTTTGCTTCTTGCCCTATGAAACAGATATATGTTCATGTTTATGATGTTACAGGGGCTCCTAAAAAATTTCATTGATTAGTAAAAATTAAAAATTACAAAAAAACTTAATAGACAAGTTTGAGCTTTCTGGGAAATATAATTCTCGTGGTCCAGAATTCGCTGCAGGGGATTAGGAAAAACACAGAAAAACCTAATGAGACCAATCAAAGTTAGTAATAGTTTTACATTCAATTACAATTTTTCTTTAAATTAAAAATTAACATTAAGATTTACTTCAGTTAGTTATAGTTTTAAACTAAATCATGAAATTCAAAAATTCGCATTCTTTTCATTCTTTTGAAAAAAAAAAAAAAAAAAAAAAAAAAAAAAAAAAAAAAAAAAAAAAAAAAAAAAAAAAAAAAAAAAAAAAAAAAAAAAAAAAAAAAAAAAAAAAAAAAAAATAATTTTATTACTCAACTAGTAAACCCCGCGAACTCCGTTTCGCCACCAGATGGCTTCGTTTTATGTAACGTTTCGTTTGGTGATTAAAAAATGAATAAAAATTTTTTTTTTGTTTCATATTTGAAAAGGTAAAATTTCATTTCATTTCACAACATTAATTAATTCATTTCGATTACAAAAATGAAGTGTTATTTAGTTGAACTTCTCTAAGTAAATGAAAGTGAATTCAAAGTAAATACTGAATCGCAAATTATCCGTTTCATTGAAGTGCTCTTTGGTAAACCACATTTTTTGTTTTTTGGTCTGACGTTAACACAAACAAAGCGGATGGTTTCCCAACTCGTGAACACGCAACGTATAACTGCCCATGTGAAAAACAATGATTTTCTAAATTTAACCCGCAAACACTAAGCGATTGGCCTTGCGACTTGTTAATTGTCATTGCGAACGCAAGGCGAACAGGAAATTGCAATCGTTTGAATTCAAACGGAAGATCAGTCGGAATCATTGGTATTCGAGGAATATATACATTTTCACCTGGTCGCAGACCCCATAAAGTATATATATTCTTGATCAGCATCGAAAGGCGAGTCGATATAGCCATGTCCACCTGTCCTCTGTCTGTATGAACAAACAGATCTCAGAAACGGTAAGACCTACAACCACCAAATTTGACACGAAGACTCTGCCAATCCATAGGCATAACGAGTTTATTATATTTTTTTTTCGATATTCGATCTATAACATATAGCTGCCATAGGAACGATCGGGTGAAAACCCCCATTTAGTAATAAAAACCCTTTTGTTTTTCAAGATATATTCACCAAATTTTGG
>JBAMBQ010005359.1:0-20046 GCA_037044495.1 Stegana nigrithorax | reverse complement strand
ATCGTATGACAGACGCAATGATCGTCACAGGCAGAACGATTCCTATTACCGCGATCGGAATACCCCCTATAACCGGAACCGCAACAGCCAGGACCAGACTGTTAGATACAATGGAAACCAAAATCGACAGTACGGATCAAATAGCAACCGTTACCAAGATCGACGGGACAATTCAAGTTATAACCATAACCAGGATAGGTACAAGCAAAATAATCAGGGGAACGGTCAGCAACACCAGGAGCGGCGAGAAATAGGGTACCAACACAGAGAGGCGATAATGCCACCTAAACAAGAACCAAGAGACAATGGAACTACACAATCTCGGTTCAAGCAGTCGAGCCAAAACAAACAAAGATACCAGGAATTACATAGCGTTCAAAACGAACGACCAACAACAACAAACAACCGTGAGGAAGAATTATGCAATATTGACGATATGGAAAATTTTTGGACAACAGCCTCAACACACCGACGGGCTACATAGAGAAGGGAAAACATGGTTCCTCCCTACCGTTCATATTAGTTAACTCCCCGATAGGTCGTCTAAAAATCTTGATAGATACTGGCGCAACAGCCTCATTCCTCAATCCAGAACTTGTCCCTAATTCCTTGCGTCAACAACTCGAAATTCCCGTTGTTATAACAACAGTTCTTAATAAACATGAACTTGGTCAGAAAGCAACACTACCAATTTTTAAAGAATTTAATTCAGCCGGTAAATTTGACTTCCTCCTTTTCAAGTTCCACTCATACTTCGACGGTCTTTTAGGAATGGACATTCTGTCACAATTAAAGGCAAACGTGAATCTTAAAAATTGCAGCCTGGAAACACCGAAGGGTAGCATCCCCCTAATAATAAAAGGAAACACATCTACGCATGCATCAACTATACCGGGACTATCGAAAATATTAACACCAATTCAAGTAAACATCGAGGAAGGCCCATTTTTAAGTCAAACAATTAATTTGTCGGATAAACTACAAATATCTGGAGGATTGTATAACGCATCGTCATTCGTGGCAACCATGGAAGTTGTCAACAATTCCGCGGAAAATCAAGTGTTGTACTTAGAACAGGCTTTGAATGTTGAACCGTATAAGAACTCGGAATACTTCGAGTTACATAATATGGAATCAATTATAAACACTGACGACTCTAGCAATTTTGATATTATGAAATACCTGAAAACGGAACATCTCAATGCTGAGGAAAAAAAGGAGCTTACAAAACTATGTAGAAACCACTCCGAGATATTCTACAAACCGAGGGATACACTGTCGTTTACCAACGAGATAAAGCATAACATTCCAACGACAGACGACATACCTATTTACACAAAATCGTATAGGTACCCTCACGTTCACAAGAAAGAAGTCCAAGAGCAGGTCTCGGAAATGCTGCACCAGGGTATAATTCGACCTAGCTTCTCTCCATGGAGTTCGCCTATTTGGATTGTACCTAAGAAAACAGGCGTAGATGGGAATAAAAAATGGCGTCTCGTCATCGATTATAGGAAACTAAACGAGAAAACCATTTCGGACAGATATCCCATTCCCAATATTAATGACATATTGGACAAATTGGGTAGGAGTCTATATTTTTCAGCAATCGATCTTAAAAGTGGATTTCACCAGATCGAAATGCACCCAAAAGACGTAAAGAAAACTGCGTTTACGGTCGAGGGTGGACACTACGAGTATGTTAGAATGCCGTTCGGACTAAAAAATGCACCAGCTACCTTCCAGCGAGTGATGGATAACGTCTTAAAGGAATTAATCGGCAAAATCTGCCTTGTGTACCTCGACGATATCATCATATTTTCAACATCTCTCCGAGAACACATACAGAATTTAACGAGCGTATTTGACAAATTAAAGGCAGCCAACCTTAAAATCCAGTTGGAAAAATCGGACTTCCTACAGAAAGAGATTGAATTCTTGGGCCACATCGTAACACCTGATGGTATTAAACCCAATCCAAACAAAATAGCAGCGATAAAAAGGTTCCCTATACCAAAAACAGCCACCCAAATAAAATCATTCTTGGGATTAATGGGCTATTACAGGAAATTTATAAAGGACTTCGCTAAGCGAACTAAGCCGCTAACTTCATGCTTAAAATCCGGAAGTACCATCGTAATTGACCAACAATACACGGATACTTTTAATATGTGTAAAACGTTGCTTTGCAACGATCCGATTCTACAATACCCAGATTTTTCTAAACCCTTCGTACTAACTACAGATGCTAGTAATCTTGCACTAGGAGCTGTCCTATCCCAAGGAACCATAGGCAGCGACAAACCAATTTGCTACGCCAGCCGGACACTCAATGACACTGAATGTAACTATTCAACCATTGAAAAGGAACTCCTCGCTATAGTTTGGGCTACTAAATACTTCAGACCCTACTTATTTGGTAATAAGTTTACCATAGTCACGGATCACAGACCTCTAACATGGTTAATGAACCTCAAGGAGCCCAACTCAAAGCTCATACGTTGGCGATTAAAACTGGAAGAATTTGATTACAAAATTGTGTATAAAACTGGCAAAAGCAACACAAACGCAGACGCCCTTAGCCGAATAAAATTGGATGTCAATGTAAACGACACTCTACCAGCCCAACAAACCTCAATCGCTACTGTTCATTCTGCAAAAGAAAACCTCGACGACGGAATTTACATTTCGGAAAAACCCTTAAACGAATTCAACTTACAAATCATCCTTGAAACACACCCTATACCGGAAGTACAATTAGAAACACCCTTCAAAAATAAATTAAGGAGAACTATTAGGGAACCAACCTTCGATGAGAACAGGATTATTGATATCTTACATAAACACTTGAAACCAAATAGAACTGTCGCTATTTTCACTAACGACGCTATATTCTGCCAAATACAAAGCGTCTATTCTGGGTACTTTGCAAATAATAAAATATACAAGATCCTTAGATGCACCCAATTTCTACAAGACATTAAAAACAACGATAGGCAAGATGAGTTGATTGCACAGTACCATAGAAACAACAATCATAGAGGTACGGATGAAACTTACTTGCATTTAAAAAGAGAATATTTCTTCCCCCATATGAAGAACAAAATCCAGCAGACAATCAACAATTGTGATACATGTAAAATTTATAAATACGATCGACACCCACCAAGAATCGCTTACGAAAAACCGGAAACAGCAACCAAACCACTTGATATCCTCCATATAGACATATATACTATAAATCATCAACAAATCCTGACGATAATAGACAAATTCTCGAAATTCGCTGCGGGATACACACTCCCAGCGAGGGATAGTTTAAATATAATAAAATCAATACAACACTTTGTTTCAATGCATGGAATTCCAAGGAAAATTGTTTGCGACCAAGGAGCGGAATTCTCATCCAACATCTTTAAAGATTTTTGTATGCAATATAACATAACACTGCATGTCACATCCTTTCAACAATCATCTAGCAACGCTCCGGTCGAAAGACTACATTCCACACTCACCGAAATATACCGGATTATACTCGCCAAACGCAAGGAAAACAAACTGCCAATAGAACACAACAACATATTCTGGGAAACGGTTATAACATACAACAACGCAATACACTCATCGACAAAACTAACCCCATTCGAGCTATTCACTGGTAGAACCAACCAATTCGGTAATAACGTCCAATTTGATAGTAAACATGAATACCTATCAAAACTAAATGAATTCCAACAAAAACTATACCCTGAAATCCGTAAAATCTTACAAGAAGATACGGATAAACGCATCGACAAGTTAAACAAGAATAGAGAAGAACCTCAGGAATTCACACCTAACGAAACTATATTTAGGAAAGAAAATAGAAGAAATAAGATAACACCACGATTTTCAAAACATATCGTAAACACCAATAATAAAGTCACACTAATAACAACAAAAAACCAAAAAATACACAAATCAAAAATAAAAAAAAATAATAAATAATAAAAAAAAAATAAAAACAATCAATAAAAGAAATAATAAATTAACAAAAGATCCATTTCTCTCTGTCTTCAGATTCACCCTTGCCCATACCAACCACATCCACATCCAAAACCTCCAAGAAGATTTGCCAACAATTATCACCGATATAGGACAAGCCTACATAATACAAAACTACAAAAATCTATTGCACATAATTGACTTAGATAAGTATATAGAAAATGTAGAGAACATCGACAAAACGTTACAAGCATTGGAACTAGACGAAACACTGACAGACACCACGTCAGTACTTAAATTAAAACAACAACAACTCATAAACAAACTGAATACAATTAGACCAAATAAACGCAATAAACGAGGACTAATAGACGGTTTAGGTTCTACAATAAAATTTATAACAGGTAACATGGACGCGAACGACGAAAAAGATATTAACGGAAAAATTAACAAATTAATTGACAATAGAAACAACATACAGGAACAGTTGGACGACACTAACACATATTTCACCCAAAAAATAAACAATCTCACTGCACACATAAATAATGAGCAGAATATAATAACAAATTTTTTCAACGCAAATCAAGCAATGTTTGGCAACAGAATAATTAAAGAAGAGGATGACATTAGGAAACTGCAATATTTAAATAGAGTAGCTTACAATATAGAAATCTTGCAAAATCATATTAACGATATATCAGAAGCAATGCTATTGTCAAAATTAAATATTTTATCAAAAACAATCTTAAACGAACAAGAATTGGAATTTATATTTGAAAACATAAGAAACCAATCAATAAACATTAAATCAGATCAAAATTTGTATGAACTTTTACAACTGAATGTATATTACAATAAATCTAAAATAATTTTTAATATCAAAATTCCAACAATTAAACAAGAGAATTACAAAATTGCAGAGGTCATCCCACTACCTTTAAACAAAACTAAATTTATTAAAATACCTAATTATATTGTTTACAATGGAAGAAAATATAAATTTCTATGACAAAGTCTGCGACAAAATCGAAGAGCTCTTTTACTGCGGCCATCCGCAGAAAGCGGAAAAAATATCAACCTCACCATGCATCGGGAAAATCCTGACCAACCGCCAACCGCTATGTGACGTCGAAGATGATGAAGATCGTCGATTCATCAAACAACTCAAACCAGGCCTAATTATGACGATGAAGGTGCCACCTACACCACTGCAACCCACCTGCGAGGGACCCACCTTAGTGGAAGGAACGGCGCTTATCCGCCTATACAACTGCTCAATCGTAATTAACAATATCACCTACGAGGGAAGCCCAGCAGTATTTATGGAACTGGACAACTTCAGGATACCAGAACACCCGCAACTTAAGATCAGGACGATGACCAACGTGCTCACACTACAGAAGTTAAACTACACCATGATGGAGAGCCGCAAAGCGACGACAACTCAACAAATCTTTGCATCAATCCACCACTTCACGATTTATGGTATCATCGCAATGCTATCAACAATAACATGCATTGTGCTGATAGTTGCCTCAAAAAGAGGGACCAAAATAGTATACCTTCCGTCATCAGGAGCTGACATCGCTGCAGCGCCACAAAATTCGTTGTGGCCATCGCTCTATTCTAGGGGGGGAGGAGTTACCGCTTCACTCTCCCCGTCCCTGAGCAACCTCTCATCGTGAACGGTCAACGCTCCAATTACAACACGGCCAATGATCTGCACAAGCGGACGAAGCCGACGTATTTACCGCGAAACTGCAACCAAGCAGTCTCGCAACATCCGCAACTTTGTTATAGGGATAGAAATGCTAAGTCAACAAAATATTCCTTTGTTAGTCTTATATAAACAATTTATTCCACAACTGTAATGTTAATCATAAGTTTTTGGAAGTCTTAGAATATATTGAACGGTCAAACGCAACGGTTGTGTTTTATTTTCGCTCCAGTCTTTCCAGCCATACGCACGATAGCTAACTCGCGCGTAAGCCAAGCGACAAATACTTGATCGCGCGTGAAACCGCGCACACAACCCGTATTAGGGATACAAGCGTTCCGCTCGGCTCATCCGAGCGCAACAACAACTTGGGAATCACGCGCCAGCCTGCCTGCGAGAAGAACAAGCACCGGACAATCGGGACAGATTAATTTATACATGCATGTTAGATTTAAATCATTATTAATCAGACATCAGAGCGACAACCACGCTCTACAGTGAATGTGCCTAAAATAAATACAAGTACAAAATATAAACCAATTTTATAATTTTAACTAATAATCGATTACAGTAATACCATCTAAGAAGGTAGATATCAATAGAACGTATGTAATGGATGAGGAAAACACGGAAGAGCTATCATTTAAACCATTAAAAGAAACGAGGAAAATAGTAAACGACATGATAGACACAAATAAATTCAAACTATCTGTCTTTAACTATCCCTCAATAATAATAAATCTTGCACTTTTAATAGTGATTTTCATAATATTTAGTTTAAAACAAAAGAATAAATATGTTATCAAAAAATTATTGACCTCGCCGGAGTCTCCGTCTAAGGGTGGGCGAGTTACAGACGCAACAACAATTATAATCTAATAATTTCATTCCCACGATTGCACTTCTTGCAATCATAACAAATTAGCAACAACAATTATATTCTAATAATTCTAATAAAAATCATTCCCACGATTGCACTTCTGCTTTCGCAGCAAGCGTCGCGCACACCTGTGCCAAAATTAATAAGAAAACATCGCGCACATGCACTTCATGCATTACACCTGTGCCAAAATTGTTAAGAAAAGCATCTAGCAAATGTCCACCGTGTGAATGCACTTCTTGCATCACACATTGATTCCCGTTAAGCGAGTAATAGGATACTCTTGCACCGAATTTCCGTCGCTGCAATTGTAACAATTCTTATTAACAAGAAATTAATTTAACTTTAACGATTTCTTTGTTTTCGCCATCCAACATACCTATAAAGGTAACACACAATTAAAAATATTTTTTAGTATCATTCAAGAGCTCAAAATCAAGGCATATGGCCTAAAAAAAACATAACTATAAAAAATAATACTTATTTTTTTTTAATCCGGGATATTAATATTCGTTATTTATAAACGAGTGGAAAAAATAATTTATTTTTTTTTTTAAGTGGAAAAAATAATTTATATTTTTTTTACAAAATATCCTGTCGAACACAAAATTCATCACCAGCCATCCCGCTCTTCCCCATTTTGTTGTCTTGGGAATCACCCATTTTGTTTGTTTTATTATCCGCCATGGTGAGGCACCGGAAAAATTTATTGTTGTTGTCTATTACATAATCGTTCAACCTCTTTCTCAGTAGGAGTACGAATAGTACTTGTATATTAAAGAAAATGGCGCAACGCGCGGCCGAATCGGCTTGTCCTGAGTAAAGATAGAGCAGCACAAGAAGTAAAAGTATACATTACAATCTTGAAGAACAAAACGGTTTTGGTTACTAAATGTGGGTTTTCGGCCTATCGTTCCTTTGGCAGCTATATGTTATAGGTCGAATATCGAAAAAAAAAATAAACTTGTTATGTCTATGGATTGGGCGAGTCTTCGTGCCAAATTTGGTGGTTGTAGGTCTAACCGTTTCCGTTTCATACAAATAGATGGACGGACAGACAGACAGACAAATATAGCAAATTCAACTTTTGATGCTAATCAAGATTATATATACTTTGTGGGGTCTGCCACGCTTCCTTCTGCCCGTTGCATACATTTGCAAAACTTTAATATACCCTTTACCATTTTTTGGACAGGGTATACAAATTATGTAACTGAGCGCAGGGTGATAGGTTCAAGGGGATGGAGCATCACCACGACCACTAGTCGACGAAACAGGGCCGGCACAATTGTTTTTTCTTCGCGTGTGCCCTCCCCCAGCCAAACTGTACTTCCGGTGTCCGACTTTAAGTGACCCATTACAACAGTTTATATAACTTTAACGTTCCCCTTGTTTTCGCCATATACCAAACTTATAAAAGGTTGTTTAGAATTTTAATTAGTCAGTATTCATCCAAAAACTCAAAAACAGGCATACTGCCTAATACAATATTTAATAAAAATAATTAATATTTTTATAGTTAATGTGTTAACTCAAAGACAGGCATACAGCCTAGTACAACGTTTAATAAATATAATTAATATTTTAATAAGGTAACGTGTTAATATCTGTGAACAAAAGGCATTTGGCCTTATTAAAAAAGTTAAAAATAAAACCGATTTGTATATTTATTTAGTGGATAAAGAAAAAAAATAATTTATATTTTTTTTTTACCATCACACATAAAATTAGTAACCTGGAACGCGTCACTTAAATTTAATTTAGAAATTATTTGAGCATTGCTCAACTTATTATTTTTTTCTTTTTTTTTTAACATGGTTCAGCTTAGTATATTTTTTGGGTGAATATCAGTTTCTTTTATTTGCCTTTTCTTACCGAGCAAGGATCGACATATGAAACTGGATTTAACATAGTTTTTTTTTTTTTGGACATAGGCTCGCATTTAATCGAAGTTTTTTTAGCATAAAATTAAATTAAAACAATATATATGGATTTTTCCAGTAAGTCAATCATCAGGCTTTAGTAAATCTTAGAAACGGTGCTAGGGGAAGACCCGACTGAGCAGTGCTTTGACTAGATCGTTTTCACTCGATTTTTTTAGGGACAATATTGCAAAATCCGGCTCACATATAGTCATGGACGGTAGGGTAGAGACAAACCGCAGAGGGAAACTTCACCTTCTCCCCTGCACGACATGTGTTGAGTAGCCAGTTTTGGCGTTGTTGTCTTCTATTGCTTGTTTTTCTCTTGGTTTTTTTGTTTTAATATTTTTTTTGCTTTTACCAATCCCACCCTAGTTCCTGTCCCTCTCTCTCTCTATTTCCCAGTCCTTTTTTCTCGTATTATACCCGTGAGTAAGGCGCCTGAGGCGACCCACATCTTCGATGAGCTAGCTAGAGCACAGCATGGATGCACGCTAAGTCCTCTAGTGACCGCTTATCCCCCATTCGTAGCAACCCCGACAACCGGGAAAATTATGAAAAAATACATTACAACAGGTAAATAGACTTTTGTCCTTATTAGAAAACCACCAGTACCTCGCAGGGACACCAAATTTCGATGACTTCAACGAACTCAAGACAAGACAATCGGACCATATTGACACAAGCAATAAACCGGTAAATATTAGCAGCAACAGACAGCTACAAGAGCAAATAAACAGTCTCATCCGGACAGTTAATAGAATTAAAACAACACCGAAAAACATTCATGTCGATACCGAGCACCTGCTTGAAATTCTCTTATCTAGAAACTGAGCCATGACTACTAATCTAAACCAAATCATAGTACCTATTACATTGGCAAAATTAAAACTCGTACTTCCGGAAATTTTAGATTCAGCGGATATTTCCAAAATTTTAAGAATAAAGAACTCGACCAGCTTTAGCATAGGCGAAATAATAAATATATCAAAAGTCACGGTAATTAATATTTTTGTTTGTCGATTAAATTCACTAGACACACAATTTGCAAGGCCACAAATATGACCATCAACTACTTTCTGGAACTGTAGCGTATTGCCAGACAACCACCGGCCAACTTTCTGCAAAACAAGAGATCGACAACGGTCTAATCATATTTAACTACAAGGTCGCGGAGGTATCTAAAGACTTGGGTCGCATACGGAAAAGCGGACGACATAACTCATGGCAGCGGATCTTAAATAGATTGACAAGCTACTGACGACCCAACTACTACTACTACACACTGAAGGTGACAGCAAGGACGCCTGGCATTGACGACTTCATGAAAGTGGCAACATAAATGGAAAAGCTTAGGGAAGGAAACAATCAGCAAGCAATAATAAATTCACAGATACAGGAACATGTTACCGAGCTTACCAACACAGTTCTGAGAAAGGAATAATAAACTTGATACAGGTTATTTAAAGAAAAATCTGTTGGCCCGAAATAAAAATATTACAAACGAACTTGAGAACATGATCTTATCGATTGCTTTGACTAGGATTATTAAACCGAATAATTTTAGACAGCACAGAAATAAAAGAACTAATAAACAAATAAAATCTCAATAATTTTACCTGATTTTTACCTTAACTGATAGCTTGTTAGTCTCCAAGAATAAAGTTTACCATAACGATAATCAAAGTCACGTTTTATTTAAATGCGAGACAACGATATCGCAGTATATGGACGAGATATTTATCCAATAGGCGACTGCGTGGGTACAATACAGTACTGCATAAGATCAGCAGTTAGCATCACTCACCATAGCGAATTGCAAAACGACATCTGGTCAGTTAGACCCAGTACAAGAAATCGATGATGAACTGGTTGTTGCAAACGACCACGCAGCCGAGGAGGTTCGGGCAAACACAACAGAACAACTTGTGCCACTCGGATAAACGCAACGCAACATGGCATCATATCCTAAATAATCGGCAACTGATGGAAGTCGTATCCTACGGATTTCGAAAAGGAATGACAGCGATATCAGCCCCAATAGCCCTAGTAACTACCAACGACATTTCACTGCTTCCATCATAAAGAAGAAACAGAAAGCTGTAACATTTAGAGCGGTACAAAACATCATATTGACATCATCAGGAAGACCCAAGGATGGGTATGGGATGGGTAAATGGGTAGGAGTTAGCACGACCAGCCACATGACGAAGGTAATGCTGACGCTGATAACAAGCGATGGCTCAAGTTATAAAAGTTGATGACCTTTTGCGCTGCCTCAAGACCATACGCAACATTTCATGATATTCATCAATAATTAAATATGAATTAATACCCCTGCGCGGTTGATAATACATAAGAAATATTCGTAAATAAAATCAGTCTATTACTAAACAGGATAATCGTAATTATTCCTAGAAGGTAATTTGTTAATTTATATATATATAATTTTGTATAGAAGGTTAAATAATAGGCTAATAGATTTAAAAACAAAATACGAAACATAATTTTCCAAAAATATATGTGAAAAAAATTCAATATGATTCATAAGTAAAACTGACAAAAATTTAAAAAACATAATAAATTTAAAAAAAAAAAAAAAAAAAAAAAAAAAAAAAAAAAAAAAAAAAAAAAAAAAAAAAAAAAAAAAAAAAAAAAAAAAAAAAAAAAAAAAAAAAAAAAAAAAAAAATGCATTCATGCTTAAGGCACTAGACGACATTGCTTCCTGATCAGGTTATATGTAATTTATAATTAAATCCTAATCTTTATACTTATTAACTAAATAAATACAAAATGTATTTTAACTATTTAGACGTAAAATACAGCGACTCACAAACCTGTGGTGTGATAATCTGCCGTGTCGTTATATGTATGTTCTCGACCTCGGTTTATGTCTCCATCGACTGTGGCACATGCAGTTCCATTTCATCGCCGTCGAAATCGGCGTTGTAGGGTGATGTACAGAATAGATTCATACGGAATGTGGATCACGGCAGCACTTTGACGCTATGCCCCATCATACTCATCTTATGCAGAGTCGGCTGACGATTAAAGATCACCAGATAGTCATCACGTAAATGACGTTCTACTTTTTAGCCACACTGCAAATGCAGATCTAAGGGCTTGTGGTGAAAGCGTAAGTCGATACGTTCACCATTGTCGTGCACAATATACTTAGCGCCGGGATACTGTGAATTACTACGACGTACCAAGTCCTGCATGCTATCAATGTTGACGGACGTCACTAACTCGGGATATGTCAGATTCTGTGCACTAAAACGCGGTACACCCACTTGGTCAATATGTAGATTTGTATCTGGAGTGATGACGGTACGTGCTGAAAAATCCACACGTTTACCCATCAGATTGCTACGAATTCGACCTTCTTTGGCCTTTAAACGTGTCTTGATTGCTTTCACCGGGTTACCCGATTTCTGCATTGCTCCAAAACTGATAAGAGATTAAAAAAAATAATAAATTTAAATAAATCCAACCAAATAATAAAGTAAGTAGACTTTTTCTTTATAATAGAAAACGAAAAGGAGACTTGATTATTCAGTCTATTCAAATTCGTATTTTAAAATCTAAATGAATTGAATGTTCCATTCAATCCAATATTCTTCTTCATTCATATTTATTTAAATGATTGCGGCCACTCAGTCATTTCTTGTCATTATAGTTATAGATTGAATGTCTCATATGCCTTTTTGAATGCATTCATGCTTAAGGCACTAGACGACATTGCTTCCTGATCAGGTTATATGTAATTTATAATTAAATCCTAATCTTTATACTTATTAACTAAATAAATACAAAATGTATTTTAACTATTTAGACGTAAAATACAGCGACTCACAAACCTGTGGTGTGATAATCTGCCGTGTCGTTATATGTATGTTCTCGACCTCGGTTTATGTCTCCATCGACTGTGGCACATGCAGTTCCATTTCATCGCCGTCGAAATCGGCGTTGTAGGGTGATGTACAGAATAGATTCATACGGAATGTGGATCACGGCAGCACTTTGACGCTATGCCCCACCATACTCATCTTATGCAGAGTCGGCTGACGATTAAAGATCACCAGATAGTCATCACGTAAATGACGTTCTACTTTTTAGCCACACTGCAAATGCAGATCTAAGGGCTTGGGGTGAAAGCGTAAGTCGATACGTTCACCATTGTCGCGCACAATATACTTAGCGCCGGGATACTGTGAATTACCACGACGTACCAAGTCCTGCATGCTATCAATGTTGAAGGACGTCACTAACTCAGGATATGTCAGATTCTGTGCACTAAAACGCGGTACACCCACTTGGTCAATATGTAGATTTGTATCTGGAGTGATGACGGTACATGCTGAAAAATCCACACGTTTACCCATCAGATTGCTACGAATTCGACCTTCTTTGCCCTTTAAACGTGTCTTGATTGCTTTCACCGGGTTACCCGATTTCTGCATTGCTCCAAAACTGATGAGATTAAAAAAAATAATAAATTTAAATAAATCCAACCAAATAATAATGTAAATAGACTTTTTCTTTATAATAGAAAACGAAAAGGAGACTTGATTATTCAGTCTATTCAAATTCGTATTTTAAAATCTAAATGAATTGAATGTTCCATTCAATCCAATATTCTTCTTCATTCATATTTATTTAAATGATTGCGGCCACTCATTCATTTCTTGTCATTATAGTTATGGATTGAATGTCTCATATGCCTTTTTGAATGCATTCATGCTTAAGGCACTAGACGACATTGCTTCCTGATCAGGTTATATGTAATTTATAATTAAATCCTAATCTTTATACTTATTAACTAAATAAATACAAAATGTATTTTAACTATTTAGACGTAAAATACAGCGACTCACAAACCTGTGGTGTGATAATCTGCCGTGTCGTTATATGTATGTTCTCGACCTCGGTTTATGTCTCCATCGACTGTGGCACATGCAGTTCCATTTCATCGCCGTCGAAATCGGCGTTGTAGGGTGATGTACAGAATAGATTCATACGGAATGTGGATCACGGCAGCACTTTGACGCTATGCCCCATCATACTCATCTTATGCAGAGTCGGCTGACGATTAAAGATCACCAGATAGTCATCACGTAAATGACGTCCTACTTTTTAGCCACACTGCAAATGCAGATCTAAGGGCTTGGGGTGAAAGCGTAAGTCGATACGTTCACCATTGTCGTGCACAATATACTTAGCGCCGGGATACTGTGAATTACTACGACGTACCAAGTCCTGCATGCTATCAATGTTGAAGGACGTCACTAACTCAGGATATGTCAGATTCTGTGCACTAAAACGCGGTACACCCACTTGGTCAATATGTAGATTTGTATCTGGAGTGATGACGGTACGTGCTGAAAAATCCACACGTTTACCCATCAGATCGCCACGAAAGTGATCTACTTTGCTCTTTAAACGTGCCTTGATTGCTTTCAGCGAGTTACTCGATTTCTGCATTGCTCGCGGCATTCCGGGAATATCATTGTCGACCAGTGTGGCTACGTGAAATTGCAACAGTTTGATATTCTCATGTATGACGTGAGCGGCGGTGGCGCAATTTAACTCATTTTTGCGTAATTCATTATTCGATTTGATTATGTCGACCAGTGTGTGTGTTAAATTGTCTTCATTTTTGGCTGAGTCAAACACAACAACAGTCGGATGTACGACTAACGGTGGCACGGTCCATCTTTGAAAATGTACGTGTCCTCGCCGCACTCGGAAATCGTCATACCTTTCCACAAATTGTACATATAAGACAAACGTTTGCGATATTATCCTTTAGTTTTCAAAAAAAAAGACGGACATGGTAAAATCAATATGTCGAAAATGGCCAGAGCATTTTGTCATGTTGCCGGCGGATACCTCCACACAGTACGCTCGAGAACGCCCGCCGTGCATCTATAATTTCGGACGACCCTTCTCAATTGCTTCGGTAAACTGCACGGCAACCTCGATGACTAACGTGCGGCTCTACAAACAAATAAACAAATTAGAAACATTAATTTTTAAAAATAAGCAAAATCCTCGCAGCGTTTTGGAATTTTCGTTGGATTTTCCACCATGGCGGTTATTTGATTCACTCACAATTTCATCAGGTCATCATATACAGAACTGTACGCACTCCACTTGGCGCAACGGCACTTTAGAGTCATTGGAAGTGAACATAATTATACTTAATTACACTTTGTTATTGAGCTTATTTTGCCTAATTTGCAAATTTGTCCAAGTGTAAGTTGCATGTTCCCATTGTTTTTTTTTTGTCGCATAAGAGACGCGCAATGCCTACTAGTGTTGGGTTGCTCATGAGTGAGTATACAAAAAAGAGTTGCTCACTAAAGTGAACAAGGGAACATGTTCGTTCCTTATTGTTCATTTTTGTTCAGTTGTTTCTTTTTTGCTCACTTGTTCTTTTTCGTTCAGTTATTCATTTTTGCTTAGTTGTTCTTATTTGTTCAGTTGCTCTTTTTTGTTCAAAATCAAAAATAAAACCCATAATTAACAGCAAGTGCATGGATTCTGCAATTCTAATGATTAGAAAAACCCAAAAAAACTTTGCTGATCACTTCAAAAAAATAAAAAAGTGAACATGTTTACCAAAGTGAACATTTCTTAACCAACACTAATATAGGTATAAGCAGAGAATATGTATACTAAGAAGACGCATCTCATACAAACTGCTTGCTAAATTGAAATAACAAAATCTGGCAGCGGCGGGCAGCGTGTGTGGAAGTCAAACTCCGACAGATGGCAGTATATGTTCTACTCTATGAGTTTTCGTTTTTTTCTTTGCTATGCATGTGCTGCTCGCACTCATGCTTTGATGAAAATTATTTATTTTGATTTCGGTTTTTATTTTTTTGTGTATGCGCTTTTGATGTGATTTCAAATGATATTGTTTCTCTTTTTGCCAATTCATTTGCTGCTTGCACTAATGCCTAGTGTGAAATTTGTCTATTTTTTATTTTATTTTTGATAATGAATGAATGGACACATTTTAGTAATATTTTTGCATAATTTAATAACTAATTTGTAACAGTTGCATACATAAGTATCAATGTTTAAACTATTGCATTATTTAGAAAATTTTAATAATAAATTATATATGAAGTTTGCAATTGACGTATTTCTGTACATTTGCTGTGCCACCTGTAAAGCGCTTAGTGAAATGTTAGAAAAAATAGCATATCGAATATTCATATTTTGTCTTCAGCCTGCGTAAAATTTCTTATTTTTTTATGCCATGCATGTGTTGTAGGCACTAATGCTTTTTATAATAATTGATTTTTAATATAAATTAATTTGATTTGTTTGATTTCAGTCGTTTGTGTTTTCGGTCAGTGTTCGTGTGCCTTATTCGTCAGCAATTAATACTTCTTTCCCCGCATGTATTTGTTCCCCTCGCACATAAGCGACAACAGCCAAGATTTTGCTAATGATTTTCGTTGCTTGCTTATTCTGCTTGTTTGCAATTATAAGCACCTAATACAATATTAAAATTGAATGAAAATATTACATACAAATTATGCATTGTGTGTGTTATGAATTTTTTCATTTAATTTAGTTGGGATGGTATATTACTGTTGTTGTTTGTAGCTTTGTATTTAGCAAGGACAATATGGGGGTGAGCAGACCCATATTGCCCTTGCTAATAACACTTGTGCACTGCGCAAAGTGTGTGCATGCGCAATGCGCTTAGTTGTTACGGCGATTTGCGTTTCCAACTGCGATGCAAGGCTTTCTAACTTTTTGGCTTAACATATGAAATGGAAATTATGTTAAAACCCTTAAATTGCCATATTCATTCATTCATATTGCTCGATATATTATAAGCAAACACCTGTCATGCGAAGAATGAAAGATTGATATAAATCGTCCACCAATATTCATATTTGGCGTAGCCGGCTTAAATTGTCTTCATTTAATATTTTGCGCACTCATTAGTGTGTGTGTATACACATACTGCATGAAATGCATATATCAATAAAGAAGCAGCAGCAACACAAAGCAAAAAATATATTCTTAATAGTCAAAACTTCAAAATCATGACAAATTCTTTTCTGCACGCACACACAAACTCATGTATTTCAAACGGTACGCTCGATGAACGACTTTTCGTACCAGGCACACATCAAAAGCAGAATGAAATGCCCGTAGCAATTAAGAAGAAGTAGAATAGTTTCTCAAAACGAAGAAATATGAGCTAGCTTGGCAATTCAAACTTCTAAAATTCTTTTCTGCATGCACACACAAACACGTGTAATTCAGACGGTTCCGTCGAGCAGCGACTTTTCATACTAGGCACTCATAAAATGTAGCAAGCAAAGGAATTGTCTGCAGTAAGAACTTTGCGCACACACCAAATTCAACAACAACAACATTCTTGAATTGCCAAAAAAATGGCCATCGCCACGCACATGACATCTAGAAAAAAAATGAGCAACAACAAATGTAAGCATTCGGCTAGCCCAACAACTACAATCAAAAAACGCTGTGTATATGAAGACCATCATCACACACACATGAAACTACCACCGAAAAAAATATATGCCATCTTATGGTAGAATCCAGTTCCCACGCCATCTTACGGTAGGGTCCTGGACCCAGGACCCACGTACAAATTTTTTCAACGGGGTCATGCGTCTTCTTATTATACATATTCTCTGTCTATGGGAGTACCTTACTCACATGGTGTAATAAAAAGGTGACGCCAATCGGGCCTTGTTCTCCCTCGAAATCGGACCACTCTCATTAGAAGGCCGTCATTTTCTATTTGTAATGTCATAGGACAAATTTAGGGTATTTTTTAGCTGAAATTAGTGTTGATCATTAAGGGGGAATGCAGTGCAAATAGCAAAACTAGTATTGTCAATTGGATTGGTTGCGTTTTGATCAGCTGTGTTATTGTCAACAAAGTTAATATTCGAAAATTCAAATTAAAAATGCAGTGTTCAGTGGAAAATTGCAGTAATAAAACGACTGTCAATAATGATAGAAGCATAAGTTTTTTTACGCTTTCCAAGCAGCAAAAAACTGCGGGACTCAATGGCTAAGGTTTTGCAACAAAACCTATGATTGAAAAAATTCAAGCGATGGAGCACATTTTTCGCCAATTCAACGGCGATGAAATACTTATCGCAAAAAATTATTTGCAAATGCACATTGATGCAGCGAAAAATATCCAATGCCAGCCCAACGTAAAAAAACTTTTCTTCAGGGCGCGTATGTTTTTCATTATAAAAAACTTTATCGTGAAATGGCGAAAAACTATAACGCATGTCCAAGAAACTGCATAAAATTATGAGTTGACAAACAAAACAGCAACTTTTCTTTGGTTTATGGAATTTTCAGGCAGTAGAACACGCAAGTAATCGCAAATTTAAACAGATAATAAAGCAATCAACATAATTTAGTTCACACACATAACAGTTGAAATATATTATGCCATATAAATGTTAACAAAAAAGCTGCACATACTTCGTCAATTTAATGGCGCGGAAATCCTTTTAACACCCAAATATTAACTCAAAATGCCGTAGTTTCTTCAAAATATTAACATATTTCTTTATTTACAAATTGCAACTCTGTATCTAAATATATGATAGTGTTGTGCAGCGTAAAAATGTTGAAATCAGCTCAAAATACCCTAAACTCATGTGACGTCACAAATAGAAAATGGCGGCCTTCTAATGTAAGTGGTCCGATCAGTGACACAAATTGGCACCACCTTCTTTTTATTACACCATGTTCTAAACCGTTTCAATTGACTCAGAGAAAATTTACTGCAACAAGTAGTTGTGAGAAAGCACTAAACTTGGCATTTGGCACTACTAAAAGTTGACTTAAAAATTAATGCTTCACGCATCATGGTCATGGAGTAATAAATAGAAGGTGATGACAATATTTTATAGAAATCGGACCACTCTCATTAAGAGAGAATTTTATAGCCAGATGTATAGCAATTAGTGTATTTTTGGAGCTGAATCATTCCGAGTTGTTTTGAATTAATAATAAACCATATAATACATAAATTATGTTTGCTAAATTTACTACATTTTTGTAACGTATGTTAGTATTATATGGCGTAAAAATTTCAAAATTAGACCACTAATTGCAGATAACGACATCTGACAATAAACTCCATTTCGCTTATAACAAACTTTCGATTATAACGAACCATTTTCAAAAGTATGAGTTGTTTTTCTAATAAACCATGCAAATTTTTCCGCTGATAACGAACTTTCGGGTATAACGAATCATTTTTCATTAAAAACTTGTTTATTTTGCGGTTATGATAGCAACACTGTAACACGCAGTGTTTTATTTAAGTATGTTTTATATATGGACGGAAAACAATCATAATAATCATATAGAGGCCGCACGTTATACAAGTTGAAATGTTTGTGCATACAAGGAGCCTTTATTACTCCCCGGAATTCAGTTAAGTGTGCAGTAGTGCCACAGAGACTGTTAATCATATAGAGGCCGCACGTCATACAAGTTGAAATTTTTGTATGCGGGAGCCTTTATTATTCCCCGAAATTCTGTTATGTATGCCGTAGTGCTTTGCTACTGTGACTTTGTATTTTCGATTGATTTGATTGGCCTTATTGGTTTTTTTGGTGGCAACTGCCATTTTTTTCGCATTTCAAGAATGTTGTTGTTTCGCACAGAACTCGAAACTGTGAGAAACCAGGTTAGCGCGCTAACAGTAGAAGCCCCTCAAGTGGAAGTATATGAAAGAGTAACCATCGACCCTAACATAAAGTGTGAGGTAAAGTTAGATATTGTAAAATCGGTCCCAATGTTCAACGGGAATCACGAAGAGTACGTGTCTTGGAGGCAAGCTGCCTTAGATGCGTACGAAATTTTCAAACGATACAAAGGTAGTGAGGCGCACTATGAGGCCGTGACTATTTTAAGAAACAAAATTTGTGGAGCAGCACGAGCATTGCTTACGTCCCGCAATACGGTGCTTAATTTAAGTTAGCGGATATTCTCAATGCGGAAATTAGGATCGATGCCCTACACGCCTTCATGACTGGCCTCAAGAGGTCATTTAAATCATTAGTTCTCCCAGCACAGCCCAAAGATTTGCCGTCCGCCTAAGCGTTAGCTCGCGAGGCTGAAAACAGCATTGAGAGAAAAGTTTTCGCCGTATCGTACGCTAGGGCGATCGAAGATAGAAACCATTCAGGCGAAGGTAACAGACAGGGTAACCGTCCCCAGGCTAGACAGGGAAAAATTCAGGAAAAAAATCCATATTTCACAGGGAAACAGAATCAAAACAAAGCGCAACAGCGCGAACCTGAACCAAAGCCAAGTGATAAACGGGCCCCAATGCAGAACCAGGTGCAGCCCATGGAAGTCGATCCGTCGATGTCTAGGTTTAGGCAACAAACTAATTGGGGAAAGCCGCAAAACAACGCCACACAAGGCGAAGCTCCAGAAGAGACCAAACACATCAGGGCAGAGACGCCAACGAGTCAATAATATTTCCCAACAAGCCTCT
>JBAMBQ010005358.1:600000-873830 GCA_037044495.1 Stegana nigrithorax | reverse complement strand
AAGACGCAAACAATCGAATAAAAAAATAAAAAAAAAAAAAAGAAGAAAATAAAACAAGTTGAAGTCTCATTTAATGGCTTGCTGCGTTTTTATACATTCGGCGTCAAGTGTCAAAACAGCCTAAATGGGACATGCCATATGACATTGGCGAGTGTTAGGCAAGGTTTGTAATATGCATCATGTTAGAGGCAAAATGAGTCATCAAATGCGCTGTTAATCCTGAGAATTTGATTCAGCCTTGACATGTATTGAAAAGATGCATTCGATTATTCTCCTGTCCAAGTTGTTGAAGTTGCTAAACTTGTTCCTGAATCTTTGTACAAAGAGGCACATACAAAAACTGAGAAGCTTCATGTCACAAAAATATTATTCAAATAAGTCGAAATAGCAACAATTTATGATGAACAGAATTAATTAAGTATTTGTCACCAAATAACTTAGAACAACAGATAGTCTTCATGAAAACTGAAGTATTTTTGCTTTGTTTGGATAACAAAATGTGAAAAACAATTGACTACAGAGTATGAAAGCAAATTAAACAAGCAAGGAAATACTTGCTAAATTTTGCACTTCACCGTAGTTCAAGAACATGTTCTGCAAACCGAGAATTTATTTTTTAAGTTTTTTTTTACCATGAATATCTGTTACAGAATAAATTTGTCGTTTATGCTTGGCCACAGCATAAAGTTCGTCATTGTGCGGAAACACTTTGAAATTATTACTTCAATGTAGATATACCATGGAATGCACCATTTGCACGCACGTCTCCATACTTGATACCGAAAGCTTTTATATATTATTTATTGTTAGCATTCGAGTTTGTATTTGTGTTATTGTTATTGTCGTAAATGTTGTTGTTGTTGTCGTAGCATACCTCACTGTTGACGTTGTCGCTACTTTTGTTCATGGAACTGCACTTGACAGACGGCGATGCATTAGCTTCATCCAATTTAGCACTTGATTCCTTCACTTTACTTAACTTGACTTTACTTTACCTAACTCCACCGCAAGTCAGTCAGTTTTTATTTTCTTAAGTAACTTTGGCATACGCCACCTGCACCCAAAAACGCCCACGCCTTTTTTTTCTGTCATTATTTTTGTTTCTTTTTTTTTTTTTTTTGTCAGCATTACTCAAATAAAATGACGCCAAAGCATTTGCCTTTTCTTTTCACTTTAGTGAGTTTGTTGTTAGATGTTGTTGTTGTTTTTTCTTTTTTTTTTCTAAGCTATTTGATTTTCTTTTTGCTTTTAGTCCGCTGTATTTAATTACCCTAAAAAGCACAAAAACAAAAACAGAAAGAAACAGAAAAAAAAAGCAAATAAATAAAAAACCAAAGAAAATTATGACCGGCTAATTATGTGACAAACTTTGCTTTTATTTAATGCCAAAAACGTTTTCTTTTCGTTTTTTCTCTTTTTCTTATTTTTTTTTGCTTTTTTTTTTTGGGTTTTTTCCCATTTGGTTTGCCTGCACGCGTTTTCAGTTTCAACCCAAAGCAGAAAGTTAACAGCCAAATGCTACAAATAAAATCAAAAAAATAAAGAAAAAGAAGCAACGCAAAGAAAAACAAAAAGCTAATCGAAAACGTTTTTCTGTTCATTTTTCTCCAACATTAGCTGCAGGTGACCTTTTCTTATTCGCTAATTATGTCGCCCACGCTAGGAATTTTCTTTTGTTTCGCTGCTGCTGCGCTGCTGAGGTTTGCCAAACATCCCAAGAGTTGGCTGACGTGAACGTGAGGGCAGCAACGCACAAACGCACATCGAACATTTTCGCAAGAAGCTTTTTATATGAATTATTGACCAGAGTTGCCATTTAGCTGGCCAAAGTGAATAATGCATGTTGGCAAAAGTTTTCAACATGAAATATTATTTTCAAATTGTTTACTTCGGTTTGCTTTGGAAATGAGAGTAAGTGCGTGCGGATGCGTTCACAGCAAAGGGTTAATGGAAAAGTTTAAATTTATATGACGTAACAAGCGAATTAATGTTTTCCAATTTGCATGATTTGTAGATCTTAATCTTGAATTAAGCGGTGCAGTCTATTGAGACAATTTGGCAGACGTTTCATTAGTAGAACTTTTTAAAATAAATTCTTTTAGTATGAATATTTTATCACTGTGTACTGTTGAACAGAAGAAACCTTGTACCATATGCGGTTTGTTCGATTCTCAAGATGCTTTAAGAAGTAGCAGCTTAGCGTATGTGATTGCTTCCTGTGTATCTTTATTTTGAGATTATTTTTATCCTTTTTCATATCCCAAATTTGGTACTTAACTCATGTCGCTTTTATTTTCCTTTTAAGTATTGTTTTATATATTTAATTCCCAGGCGCAATTGTTCTATTTTTAAAACACGATAATTATGTGGAATTTATTCAAAATCTCATGATGATGTATGTACATATATAAGTATAATCCTTTAAGACTTAACTTCTGCGTATTTTGGCTGTTATTTTTACGCTGATTTACCAAAATTCTATGTATGCTGCGGCATAAACCATAATCTGCGCGTATTGTATCCACAACAAAAACAAAAATTTATCACAGGAAAAAAAAAATGAAATAAGAATAAACCCCTAAAGTAAAAGCCACACCTGAACTTGTTCCCAAAGTAATATGAAATGCACCTTACAGAAAATTAATTGAAGCATGTTTTTCTTGCTGCAAAATCACTCACCTCAAAGCTGGGTTATCAACAGAAAATGCCCTAAGGACTGCTTACCCCTTCATGCGATTGCCTTTGTTATTAACACAACACAACGGAACACAACGGAACACAATAAAGAAGACAGAACGCACCGACTGCTACTGCCAGAAACAGAACAGAAGACAACGGCTTCATAAGGATTAGCCCTGATTACACTTGTTGAATGAAGATTTCCGCCATACTTCATATTCCTAAAAAAAAACACAGAGAAAAAAGCAAATAATAATACAAAACGAAAAAAAAAGAAAAAAAGAAATAAATAAAACTGGCATGAAAAATAAAAGATTAAATTACCAACAACCAAATACCAACAAATACGAATTATATACGGTAACAGCAAGAGCCAGAAAAAAAAGCCGAAAAAAAGAAAATATTGAAAGAAAAAATGTGAGGAAATGTTAAGAAAAACCTTAAGCAGAAAATCTTTGATAAAATCCGCTTGGCACGCACAATTTGTAAGGAGCACAGGAAAACCACAGCAATAACAACAATGAAGCAAAAAACTAAGCAAGAAAAAAAAAAACACAGAAGAATAATAAGAAGAAGAAGCTAACAACACGCATGAGATACTTTTTCTTATGTATTTTTAATGCCCATATGAGATATATTTTCTTTTTTATGCCTTGCGAAATTAAAAAATTCCAAGTCGAAATTATAACATCAGAGTGTGGGCGTGGGCCATGGGCCGTGGGCTGTGGGGCGTAGGATATATGGCACAGGCAACGGTAAAGGCAAAGGGGACTGCAGACTGACAGCAATGGCCTGATGAGTGCTGGAGATTGCCAATACAGCAGCAGCAGCAGTGGCAGCAGCAACAGGACGAAGTTCGAGTGAGTTAATACAAAGGCGTGCTCTTGGCAACAACAACAACAGCAACAACAATGGCAACAAAAAAAATTTAATAAAGATATGCTACGTAGTAAAAAAAAAACAACAAAAAAACGTACAAAAAATGAGGAAAAAAGGGAAAAAAATTATTAAGATGATTATGTGTGAGCATGGAAAATATTTTCAGCATAAGGCTGGCAACGCACCTGACTGCCGTCATTGTCCTTTCGCATGTGGGTGCTGCTGCTGCTCCTGCTCCTGCTGCTGCATGACTGAGTGTTGTCGTGTTTGCGGGTGTTTTACTTTTCCTGCTTTCTGTTTTGCTTTTTTTTTTAGTGTTTTCACTTTTTTGTTATTTGCTTGTTGTAATTGTTGTTGTTGTTGTCTATGCTTATGTTTACTCCTTTTGTGTGTGATTAGTTTTCATAGCAATTTTCCATTTGCCCGCCCATAGTCAAGCGACGCTAGCCGCCCTCAGGCACGCCTCACACGTGCTGTTTAGTACATATGCACTCACACATATACACTCACTCACACACACACACACACACACACACACACGCGTATATGTGCAAACAGCTAAAGCTGCTTATTTTCCGCAAATAAAAACGTAATTACTTAAATTACAAAAACAACATTTTGTGATTACATATTTCACATTTCTCTTGCCTGTTCACTGTTCACACTCTGACTTCATTTACGCCTCGTTTTTCTTCTGCTTCTTCGTTTATTTTTCTTTTTTTGCCTAACACTTTGTCATTTCACTACCCCCAACGTTGCGCTTCCCACACTCTTGCATAACCCGGCACGGTTTGGTAGCCGGAAGTGCGTTGGGCGTCATGTGAAAAACGCGCAAGTCAGCATTTCGACTCGACTCGTCTCGTCTTGTCTCGTCTCGTCTCGTCTCGTCTTGTCTCGACTTGTCTCGGGCCCATGGCTTGGCTACGGCGTAGTGCGCGCTCACTTAGCCGTGGGGGCAAAAGTGGAAAAACGACGGAAGAAAAAAATAGAAAAAAAAAAAAAAACAAGAAACAGTAACAGAAAAAGCAAAAGAAAAACAACAAACAAAAACAACAACAAACAAGGCAAACTAAAATATAATTTAATTATGGCATTGAGTCAGTGAGTCAGTCGGTCGCTTACTCACTCACTCGCTCGCCTCTGCTCGTGCGTTCGTCGCTTGTTTTAGTCGCTCGCTTGTCGACGGGTGGCAAATTGCCAAAAATTGTACGCATATCCTGCTGCTTAAAAGTCCTTTCATTTTTGCTTTTGTTGTTGCTTGCTTGCCTGTTTTTTTTCTTTTTGTGTTTTTGGTATTTTAATATTTACACGACCTTTTCTGTCGCCCCTTTTACCGCTAATATTTAATATTCTATTTTTCTTTTTTTTTTCTTCATTGTTGTCCTTGTCGCCGTTATCGTCCTGTTTGCCACTATGCCACTTCCACGGCCAGTGCTAGTGCCAGTGCCACTGTTGTTGTCGTTGTTGTTATTGTTGTTTATGCGTTTTGCTTCTTTCTTCCTTATTTCAACTCAAGCTGTGCACATTTTCGGTTTTGATTATCGAACATAATATTTTTTTCAGCTTTTTTTTTTATATTCTTTTCTTTCTACATTTTTCCATTTTTTCCGTGTTTTTTTTTTTTTTATATTTTTTTCTTCGGTTTGGTTTTACAAACTATGTTTGTAAGTAACGACAGGCAAAATAATTGACGATTGCGGCATGAGTTGGCATTTCGGTTTGCGCACACACATTTTAATGAAATTTTATTGGCAGTTGGTCGAGTGAATTCATTATGAACAGATTTCGTAATTTGTTTTTTCTCTACTTTGTTTTCTATTTTCCGTTTTTGTTTTTCTCTGTTTTTTTTTTTTTTCATTTTTTTCTCTTCTGGCTTTCATGGTCTTTTAGCATAATTAAATTTTTGTAATAATATTACCCAACGTTCTAACTTCAATCAGTAAAAGTTCAAGAAGCCATGACCAGCTAACAAATAGTCACAGGAATAGTTCTTAAATGATTTACATTGCTGTTTCTATGCAATAAACACAACTTCAATTTTATACAAAAGAAGGAAATTCGAAATTGTTTACCATGTAATATTTATTATATTTAATAGCTTTTCATATCTGCTCTTTGGGTTACGCTTCTTATTTGAATAAAGCGAAAGTCATGTTGCATTTATACCGGCTCCATACAATAGCAGGTTTATAGGATTATGAGTAGCAACCCACATTGTTGGCATATTTTTTTGCACATTCGATTGAATACACATGAAAAAGTTATTTATATAATAGACTTTTCTTATAAACCTGCAAGGCCAGCATTTTTACCAAACACAACAGTTGGCAGAAAGTACAGAAGCTGAGATCAGCAGACCACGTGCTCCTTGCTAGATCAAGTTTTCAGCCTCCAACTGCTCAATTCCCGACTCATATAGCAATGACCGTCAAACAGACTGAGTGGCAAGAACATTTTTGTTACCTGGTGCGTTTTGCCATTAGTTGGCGCGGTCTGGTTAGTGAGGGACTAACGTGACATTAATGTACACAGATTTGCTTAATAATGAAACCAAACTGCCTCAGAAAGTCATGTAAAAATCATAAGTCCTGTAGTCACCATGTCCTTTCGCCGTCAACCACAAGCAGTTGATTAACTTTCATATGCCAATCAAAGCATTTGTGTTGGTCCTTTTTGCATAATTTTATGATCCGCTTAACTGTTGATTGCCAAAGAGCGCCATCTGCTCCCCATCCCCGCTTCTGCAACACAAGGATGTTGCAGCTCCTGGGGTTGGGTTTGGAATTGCGATTGGGATTGGGGTTGCACTGCAAGTGCAATTGCTGTCAGTTTTGGCCAGTCATCGCAGTTACTCGCTGATTGGAAAGCCCCATTGAGACAATTATTGTCGACTAATGTCCAGTACAGTATGAGCTGGGTGTGGTCAGCACAGCGTTTCCGGGCTGCTTAGTTTACTCTGGTGTGATGTGTTGTGGTGTTGTTGTTAGTTTGTTGCCGAGGGTTGCTAATGAAATCATTAACTGTGCAGTAAAGTGTAAATGAACGAAATATTTCGCAAAATTGCAAAAATGTGCCGCAGGATAACGGAAAATCGTTTGCTGGAAAATGAACTTCACTCAAATGAAATATGTACAGCATAGAGAATGTACTGCAAAACCGTTGCCTCATGACTTACTGGACATGCCAAGGGCGGGCTGAGCGGAGCCGGGTGTGGGGACTGTTGCGGCAAATATTATACAAACAACAATAATCGAATGCAAAATAACTTTTTCAATTTGAGCGCCTGCTGACACAAGGCAAACGTTGGATCATCGATTGAATCAATTGAGTGAATGAATGAATGAATGAATGAGTGAATGAGTGAGTGAGAGAATCGTTGACTGGCCTGGCCTGGCCTGCTCTGGCCAAATTGCTGCCTCGCAGGCTGCCTGCCTGCCTGCATGGTTGGGCATTGGTGGCTGGCTTCGTCGGCTGCTTGACTGGATTACACAGGATGGTTGGGTAGTCGATTGTTTGTGTAAATGAATGCTTGGCTGGTTGGCTGTTTGGCTGGTTGGCTGCTTGGTTGGTTGGTTGGCTGAATGGATGCATGGCTGCTTGCTTGCTTGGATAACGTAAAATGAGCCAGCTGACTGTGCCACGTTTCATGTTTAATTATAACTTCCAAGTCTACTATGGTTGTTGTTGATTTTGTTGCTGTTGGTTTTGTGTTAATATTTTTTGGGCATAAACGTTCTCATGCTCGCTCCACTTGTGTTCTTGTTGTTGTTGTTATTATTTGCGCTTGTTTTCATTGCTGTTTTTTGCTCTTGCTTTGCCTGTAGTTCTTGTTGTTGATTTTTGCTGCCTCTGGGGAAATTTAGTAAAGCTGCCACTGAAGCGTATATGCCAACATGAGCCTTTGAAGCTCATTTTCGGCATCAATGTGTGGGTGTAAATAAGCGTAAGTGTGTGTGTGTGTGTGTGTTTTTGTGTATATGTGTGCATGAATACAATACGCGTGAAAAGCCAATGCGTCGCAACAAGAACGCGCCGAGTGGCAACGGTAAGAGTAACGGTAACGGTAACGGCAACAGCAACGGCAACGGCAACGGCAACGGCAACTAAATTGAATATTGATTATGAAAATAATAAGCAAAAAATTGCGTAACAAACAAGAATGGCGCGCCACGTAGCTGTCAACAGTGGGAGGCGAGTGGGTGGCACAGGCTGCCTGATAAGTTGACTGTTGTTTGGTCTGTTGGTCGATTGGGTGTTTGTGCGCTTGGCTGCTTGGGTGATTGGGTGTGCTGTGCTATTGAGTTGTGCTGTTGTGTTGTTTGTAGACCAGCATTTCGCGTTGATTGACTTTGGCAAAAGTTTACGTGGCGTATGCGTAATGTTTCCTCTAAGCTACACAACTGCTAATCAGTCAGTGTCGGTCGGTCGGTCGGGTGTTCGCTGAGTCGGTGGGTCGGTTGCTATTGTCGCTTTGGTCGAGTTGTTGTGCTGTTTTGTTGTGTTGTATTGTGTTGTGTTAATTTTCCCAACAGAGTTGCCAGGCATTTCGGCGACACGTGCATACAAAAGTCGTTTATTTTCCGTTGGCACATTTTTGGTGTTTGCGTCAGAAAATTGGCATTTAATTTCTACGTGTTGGAAAACTAATTTCACCAACTGTACGCATTGCTACTTCATCCACGGCAACGGCCACGGCAGCTGTGCACAATTAGATACATTTGATTGTTTTTTGCAGCCTTTAACAGTGTGCGCCTGTTTATCATTCATGCTGTGTATTTCTAAAATGTTGTTTATTAATAATGAATTAGTCAAGGCACAGTACACTACCCCCACACAGATATGCTGGCAACTCATTAGGAAATTAGGCAAAAATAAGAAAGCAAAGCAGTTGACGTTGATCTTGGGTACTGAGTTATGAAAGAACTAACTTAGAAATTTAATACTTGTATTTTTGTACTGCAGATGCCCCATAGCCGCTTGTGCGGCCTCTCTAAGTAGGTCTCTTCTAGATAATATGAAAATTTATTTTTTTTATAGAAATTATTTTACTTTCCAGCAGAAGAAATTTTCAGTTTAATTATGTCAAGTTTCCAGATATACAAAATTAAATAGGGCAACACAACATAGAATAAAATTCTAGTATTCTATAACTACTAAGCTGGTCTCGCCTTGTTCGAGTTAACGTAAAAGTGTTAACACTAAATGATTTTTCTTCTTATTTCAGTATTTTTTCGTTAATTACAAAAGTACACAAACTAAAGGCGCAGTGTAGGAAAACTTTCTACTTACTGCAAGTTGAACTAGTTAAAATTGTTTGGTGGCACAGCGACACGTGATTGGTTAATTTATCAAATGATTAATTGCTAGTGCGTATTGCCAGTGAAGGCAAAAGGAAAGATCTAATTAACATGTCAAGGATTGCGCGTCAAATGCTTGTGAAGCTAAACACGCTTTCTCAACTCACACTCATGCTAAAAATACGCGTGCCAAAGTTTTATAATGAACTTAAATTAACGAAAATAAAAAAAAAATATAAAACAGAAAAGAAAAACAACATGTCACAAATACTTAACAAATAAAAGCAAAAATATTTTGGAATTTAACAAATAAATGAGTTGCACTCAGTATTTAATGAGGGCAAATATGTACCTGGCATACAAACTGCGCCCTACTCCTGCAGGCTCAGTGCCGCTTAAGTGTTGTAATTTTTTCGCTGTGGCGCTTTATGGGTTTCGAATTGCCTTAAGCTAATTTTTAAGTGGCTGACGTTTTGCTGCGTCTTTCTTTTTTTTTTTGAAAGATCTCATAAAGTAATCAAACATTAGCTCATCAATTATCAAAAGCATTATAAAAAATGAAGTCATAAACATTTTGGAAATTCCTTTGGCTTACAGAAAAACTACAGCCAAGGAAAAGATATGACAGACCTGCACCAGTAGCTGTCCGAGTGCAGCTAAGTTAAGCGGAAGAGCAAAGAAAACGGAAACGAAACGATTTTTCTTGAGATGTAAAATGCGTTGATTTTAATGAGTCTGCCGCAAGGGAATAATTAAATGCAAGTAAAAACGAGAAGCGTTGAAAAGCAACAAAATTGTAACGTGATCAGAATTTTTAAAGCCACATGCAGAAGAAAAAAAAAAGGCAGAAAAACGCAATTTCCATTTATGTATTTTTATATAAAAACAAGAAAAAAAAGAAAAAAAGCAAAAAAATAAATAAAAACAGTGAGAAAAAAATCAAAAATTAAAAGAAAGCCCAGACCAGGCCAGCTCAGCGTAAAGGCGCCACTCAAATGAAAATTAGACGCACAAGTCGTAAAAAGAGAAGCAGCGCACAGCCAAGTTCGTAAAATTTTAATAAGTTTCTTTTCTTTTCGGCATTTTGCAGTAATGACTTGAGAAATTCAGAGTCAAATGCGAGATGAAAACGTTGTCAACATAAAAGACAAGAAATTAGGCGCAACTTGCGCGCAACACTGGAAAATTGCTTCAAAAAATGTTTATGACATAATTTGTCGCATACGAGAAATGCTAATGAATGCAAATAAGCGACTATACGAATATAATCTCCAATGCTGGGACTGCATGACTGCGCGTTTTCATACAAGCTTTCGATTTCGTTGGCACGATTACGAAAATGACAAAATATATCTGCCAGTTCTCCGATAGCGCATGTGGCATAATTAGCAGTTAATTTATTATATTTTGAATTTATTAGCAGATGAGTCAGCCAAATATTTAAATAAACGCCAGCGTTTTTTTACAGCAGCAGTTAGAAAAAAATTATTATTCAACATCTGTTCTCAAAGTATCGACAGGAAGGGCTAACAATCCTTTTCTGCAGAAAATATCTTTAAGAGGTTTTGCATGTGGGATTTAGGGAATTTACTGCCTGTATGAGTCTGTCTGAGATTGTTCTTCAAGTAACCCGCATAAATGAGGTTACCGAATCGTATTCCTACTATGTCTCATTAATACAGAACATTTTCATTCGGTATGTCGGTCTTAAGACTGAACTTAACAAGCTGCTTCAAAAGCATATATGATTATCGAGGCCTTACTTTAAGACAAACGCACTAGACTTTCTCAGCTAACATAAACACTTTCGAGTCATTCCAAATTTGGCAAAAGTCTTCAAAGTACTGCTTTGTTTGTTTTTTCCCCCATCTTGGTTTTTGCTGTGCTGTCATGTGTGTAATAGACGTGTGTTGGCGTGACACCTAAAGTACTTTAATTGTCAAGGTTGCCATGCAGCGTTTGCTTGCAGCCAAGCTACACTTCAAAAGATGTCTGTCTAAATGCTATTAAACATAAATTTTCAGCATGCTCTAATAATGCAATATTTACTTACAAAATGTTTTATCTTATTACACGTAAAACTTTTAATTGTGATCTGCCTTGAAAGTTACGTTACTGCGCCGAGAAATGCGATACGCAAACTTGTTATAAATCAATTTCATATACCATCTAAAAGGTTCGATTACAGCGAAAGCCTCCCCTGACTAATTTGAAAATTCGGTATGCCTAAAAAATAATAAAAACAACAGCAATCAACTCATGGCATCATTTGCTTAAGCAGCATCAGGCACGCAGGCCTAGCGTAATGCGAGTTGAAGCATAAGCATCGACACTTTCTATCCCAAATGCTACGTTGTGTTGTGTTGTGTAATGTTATGTTAAATTAAATGAACTCTGCGCATGAAGCTGCTCAATCAAATCAGATTTTACAAGCATTTCAATTCAGCTTCCATTTCTTTTTTTCTTTTTTTTTTCTATTTATATTTTATTTAAGCATATTTCGCACAAGTACCTGAGAGCATACTTCAGGGCGCAATACAATGTACAAATACACTTGAGCCTGAGTGTGTAAGAAAATCATATGAATTTCTGCAATGCAACTGAAGCAACTATATGCCAGACAGAGACAAAGACGACAGAGAGAGCGCATATATGCGATTGAGTGCAAATGTGCTGAGTTGATTTGAAGATTGCATTTAAAGCGCATTTGCAACAGCACTTGAGCGCTTAACAAGCAAGCAACGAATGTATGCGAGTGTATGCTCGAGTGGGTGAGTGCGTGTGTGCGTGCGTGCGTGTGTGCGTGCGTGTGTGTGTGAATACGCATTGCGTATGAGTGTGTGCGCAAGTGCGTGTGCATGCAAGAGACAGCATGCTGACGCTATGAGCAGTGCGAAGACAATCGTGTGCTTATTCACCCAAGTGATGCCGCTGCATCGTTGGTAATGATTGAAAAACAACAACAAATAATCATATATATTTAAAAAGCAATTACAACAACAAATAAACACTTTACAAAATCACAATTGTCTCTGTTGCCCCGCTCCGCTGCTGCTGCTGCTGCTGCCGCTGAGGGTAGGAAAATGCCAAGCGAAGCTGGCCACTGTAGCTAGGGTCAGGCTTGTGTACAACGGCGGCGGCTAACTGTAATCGTGTGAGTCTCTTCTGGTGTTGCTGCTGCTGCTGCTGCTGCTGCTACTCTAAGCGTGCGTATGTGCAAATAGAAACTAACTCCCAAAGCTGGCAGGCAGCACACTCACACGCAGTGTGACCCTCTAAAACTCGGCAACACTTCAACACTTGTATTGTTGTTGTTGTTGCAGTTACCATTGCTACTGCTGTTTATATATGTTGCTGTTGTTGTTGTTATTATTATTTTCATTGCGTAATAAGCAACTGGGGTTGGTTCATTGTATGTGTGTGTGTGTGCCCTCCAAGCCGCACCAGGGTTGCGTTGTGCTTTATATTTTTATCATGCTTGTTGTTAGCTGTCAGCATGCAACAATAGTAACAACAACAACAATAACCATGCACACGCATACACCGTGTGAGAAATCAGCGCTACGTTCTCGTAGTCATGGCTGCCCGTTTTATTGTTTTCGTTTTTTTTTTTTTTTTTTGATTTTCTTATTTCCCATTTACACGTTGAACACATTTTTCTCGTTTTTACGCTGTGCATTGGTCATCTTTAGCTTGTGACCCGACTGGGGACAAAGCTGCTCGAGTCGAGGGTTGCCAATTGTCACAGCATACCCTTGTGTATTACGGTTGTTGTTGCTGTTGTTGTTATTGTTGCTGCTGCTGCTGCTTTTTAACAGTTATTATTGTTTTTTTTTTTTTTTTTTTTGTTTCTGCGGTTAATCATACACAAATAAATTAAATTAATGTTTGCTCATTTTAATTTTCCCGTGTTTTGTGTTTTTTGTCTTTTTGTTTTTTTTTTTTTTTTTTGTGTGTTTTCCGTCGACGCTTTTCCCAGCTTACACACAAACGACAAGCAAAGCTGTGCGCAAATGTTGTTGCTATGCTTAAGCTGCACAATTTTATGCCGGCAGATTTAAGTATGTGTTTGTTGTTGTTATTGTTGTGGTTGTCTCTATGCTAAGCTGCTCATTTTGTTGTAATTAAATATTTTGACTTTTGAGTGTTTCCGTTGCTTTGATATTATTATTTTGATTTTCTTACAATTTAATAATATATTTGACCTTTTGCCTTTTGCTAGCTTTAATAAATATTTGGCAGGTTGTTAGGTTTGCTACAAAGAAATTAGAACTAACTGAACACCCCTAATCAAATTAGATAAAACTATTTAACAGGAAAGTAGACGTTCTTTTGACAATCTTCTAATTTATTAAAAATTAAATCCAAGTGAAAACCGCACCAACCTAATTGGCTATAGCCAATTGCGGCTACATTATACTTGTCTGGAAGCGTGTCTTGTACATAATTTCATTTAAAAAATATAATCATAAAAAATCATCTCCTTAATGGTTTCCCCTCGTTATTAATCAGGTTAACGTTGAAACGCTTCTATAACCTACGAGACGCATAATTTCTCTTTGGCCATTTCACAACAGACAATAACAAAGAAAAAAAAAAAGAATAAAAGATAGAAAAAAAAAACCGGTCAGGCTGCAAATGGATCACTTAATCTGCAAGACCCCATTAAACTATGCTGTTCACATTTATAGATTAAGCTGCTAAATGCCAAATAACAGACTCAAAATGAATTTTCTGCACGAAAGCGCATCAAAATAATTTGCTACATGAAAGTGGAAACCATTGAAAACGATCGCTCCAACGAACGAACGAACAAACCAACCAACGAATCATTTATTCAAGCATCTATCCAACAATCATTCAAGCAGCCAAGCAGCCAAGCAGGCAATCGCTTCAACGATTGAACGATCGAACGATCAGACGATCGGAGCGATTGAGCAAACGATTCTCTTTTGCATGCCAGCAATTAAAGTAATTTAAAGGAATCGGCCAGAGACGGCCAGAGCCGACCAGAGTCAAGACTTAGACTGCTCAAGAGATAAACAGCATAAGCTGAAAATCAATCAGCCATGAATAAAATGAAAATAACAAAAACAAAAACGATAAAAATAAAAAATAAAAATACAACGAAAACCAAACACAATAACAATGTAAGAGGGACGACGACTGACGGACATTTGCTTGACGGTTGACGGTTGATATAAAATGAACAAAGTAGCACAAGAAACACAGACAAGAAGCCTATTAGAAAATCACCTTAGGCGCGACTTAAAATTGGATGAACTCTTTCAAAGCGAAACATAGAGAAAACAAAAAAAAAAACAAAAAACAAAAGCCAACAAAGACAACAACAACAACAAGTAACATAAACAACAGGCACAACAACAACAACAACAATAATAATAAAACAGTTAAAATAAAACAGTAGCCACGAAAATCGATTCAATAGCTTAAGTCTTTTGATGACGACGACGACGATGATGTTGGCGACGACGGCTCAGACGAAGGTAAAGAGTCGGCGACGTTGTTGCTGACGATGCCGCAAGGCACACACACAAAAAAACAAAAAAAACAGAACCACAGCAACAACAACAACACTAACAAACTACAACAATATAAAAGCCAGAATTAACAAACAGTAGCCAGGCCAGGCCAAGCAAGAGATGACGCAGCCTCAGACCGACTGAGCCGAGCCATGGCTGCTGCGGCCAAGCAGCGAAACACGATTAAAGTGGATAAGCGTGTCTGTCAGCTATAAAAGTGTAATATCTGTAACTCATTAATGACAGCAATTTAAGACCTACTCTCTACAATAATAAAAACAACAACAAACAACAACAACCATAGTCATGGCCAAACAAAAACAACAAAAGGCAATAAAGTGAAAAAACAAAAAACCCAAAAAACAAAAAAAAAAAAAAATCCGAAAAAAAACACAAAATGCTGCCATGTTATAATGTTGAAGATGTTAGTAGGAAGTATGAGCTGAAACGCAGCATCGTTTAACTTGATCGAATGGCTGACAACAACAATAACAGCAACAGCAGCAACAACCTCAGGAGCAACAACAACAGCAAGACAAAAAAAGACAAAAAATAAAATTATGTTAAAAATCATACAACAACAACAACAACAACCAAGGCAAGAAACAAACTAAAGACAGTTTCAGTCACTCAGTTGGATATGGAGTGGGTACTACAGACACGATGACGGACTGCACGTTGGCCAAATGATGACGACTGGTTCCAATCAACTGCCACTTAACTAAATGACGCTGTACGTTTGCTCTGCTGCTGCCAACACAGCCAGTCAGGCAGTCCGACAGACAGACGAACAGACGGAGAGCCAGAGACAGACAGAGCAGACAGTTAGAGCCAGACAGACCATAATGTTATTAAGTTTTTTTTGTCTGCTCCACGGTACCTTGGTTTGTTTGTTTGTTCGTTCGTTTCGTTTGTTTCCTTGTCAGTCCGCCAGTCATTCAGTCAGTCAGTCACTGCGTCCAACGTTCCGAAAGTCGCATCACTCGTCTCGCTTGCCCATCAGCGATTTTATCACGAATGACTGATGAATATGCCATTAAACAGATATACAGATGCATGCAGACGTGCGAGTAGAGTACCTTACATACACACATACACACACACATACACACACACACACATACAACGCACGCATAACATAAGAGAAGCATATAAAGCAGCAGAAGTAGAGGCCATCATTTACAAATGATAAACTTGTAAATGCAATCGGTGAAGCTATGAAATGCCCTAAACACCGCACATTAAAGACAGCAGTCACATACATACATACGATATCATGCAGATAAACTGTTTTAGTGAAGTGAAAGTAAAATATGTCTTGCACACAGCAGGCATGCAAACTTACACACATGAAACTCTTTCATCCACCCAAATGACGCCACCGCAGACAGACTCCGTGCTAATCATGCCTACGTACCTACAAATAAACTGTTAAGTTGACTAATAAACACAGCTCACCTCTTGAGCAGCCTGTATAGGACCAATTATATCCCACAATAGCTGTAGGGTTCCCTAACAATGTCTGTGAGTAAATACGAGAATTCGAGAAAATATGCCAATTCAACTTTTGTACGAGAATTAATAAGTTTCCTTTAGCAAAGACTTATTCTAGTGTAAACTATTGTGTTTCAGCTCTATAAAGTTGGCACCCCGAATATTTTATAATTGATACTATTATATTGCAGCTCTGTAATAATCCTGGCATACCTATAAAATTTATTCGTAGCATGGCAGATCGACTTTTTTTTCTGTTTAAAGCGAAGAGTCAGTATTTTGCTGATTTGAGTTTTGTTAACTTACTGTATATAATTATTAATAAAATGTTGTTTTTTTTTTTAAGTTAAAGTTTTAGAGTTCTTACGCATGCTGTTAAAATTGTTTTGAAAACCGCCAAGTTATAGTCAAAGTAATGAACCATGTTCTGTAAGCAATTCTTTGACAGCTTTCATCCACAGCTGGCTACAGTAACTAATGATGTCGAGTTATAGTTAGTAAAGATCTCAACTTTTTTTTTGGTTTTTACTAACAAATTAATTTCCTATTAATTATAATTGTTTTTATAGTCATTATTCATTTTAAGTATTCACTGCTAATTGAACGTTGGCTGTTGTGGAGCAGAAGTGGATGTAAGAAGAAACTCCAAATCAAAGTTCTCAACATGTTTCGTCTCGAAGATAAGTTAGTTAACTTGGAATAAATTATACTTAGATATGCAAGTGTAGCTCTCAGTTTTGCACAATTTATGATTGCTTCATGCCAATCAGCTATGCTTCACACTGCCCGCACCTTAAAATGTGCGGTGTGTGCCCCGCTCGGCACTGGCGCAGACACCGCAGACGTTCCCTATGCATGTTTACCTGTATTTCATACATAACAATACTGACAGACTACTGTCTGACGTTTGCCTTATCAGGTTTGTTATTGTTGTCTCTAAGTAAGTCTGTCGCCAGTCAGACAGACAGACAGACTGAGGCACGGACAGACGCACTGATGCCAACACGAAACATGATAGTTGATGAATGTTATAAGGCGCGAACTTAATATATTTTTTTGGCTTTTTGATTTTTGTTCAATTTATTTCCTTTTTTTTTTATCATCTTATATACATATATAGCTATACACACACATATATATATATTTTTTTTTTATTTTTATTTTTTTTTGAAGTGTGCCATTAATTGTTTTATGTGGACTACAAAATAAAACAACAAAAACAATGGCAAAACAAAAAATCGAAAAAACAAAACAGAATAGAGAAAAAAAGAAAAGAAACTTTAAAACTTTGTTTTGATAAATGTTGAATACTTTGAAATATTAATTACACTTTGGCTAAAGTTTGCTCAGTTGTTGTTGGCTTTCTGTTTATGCCTTTGCCAAGTTTTGATTTCCACTTGGCAACAGTCATTTCACTTCTGTTCTGTTTCGGTGTTCACATATGTGTGCACGTGTGTGTGTGAATATGCGAGTTTGCTTCACATGGGCGAGTATGTAGCTAAAATAGAACAAAAAAAGCCTTTACCTTTAATTTGCTTTGCATGTGGCAAATTAATGTAGCCATGTCAAAGTTCAAGTTTGGTTTTAATTAAAAATTATTTCCTGTGAGATGGAAAAACCACCTACATCAAATCAAAACAAAACTCTTATGCATATGTACAGTACTGTCAAAAAGGGGTTTCGCTTGTTATATTTTGGCAGGTTCATTAAAGGGCAACAGACTTTTATGCATGTATTAAATGAGCATCTGTATATGTAACGTTGTAACTAAGCAATGCCACAGCATCTTGAGTGTAACGCGTTTCATGCATAAAACTAAAGTTTATATGAATTTTATTCATTGGTTTTTATTTTTAATAAAATTTTTTAATAAGAACATCTTCGTTTTACATGGGATCATTGCCAAGTCCTGTAAATATGCAGTTGAAGTTTTAAAGAAGAAGTAATTCTGAATATTTGCTTTCTCAACTTAATCAATATGCAATTGAAGCAAACCGGGAACGTTAGTCTTATCTAGTGAAATTTCGCTTCTGTTATTGATTTTTCTGCGCGTATAATCAAATTGTTTTTAATCAGCTTTGTTGACGTCAGTCATTCATATTTAACATATACTCTATTTTTTTAATAAAGCAAAAGTTCAGTCAATTTGTTCTTTAAATTATAACGTTCGTCGCTGGAAAACTCCTCCGCAGGCTGGTTTATAAATTACGGCGAAAATGGGCATGACTTTGATACAATTAAGCTCAATTATAAAAATAACACGTTGCGCCTAATACAGAGTGCCACGTTCATAATCTGCCCACCTAGAGATTATTACATCGACTGGCTCGAAATGTGTTTCGTAAACTTAACAAAATTACAATCAATTACAATGATATAGTGTTTGGTTTTTTCTTTGTTTTTATTTGCTTAATTTTTCATTTGCCCTTTTTTATGTAAACAAATTTAAACAAGAAATTAATTCTCTCGGTAACCGAATTTGTGTTAACATGATCAATATTTGTTGTACTTGACCCACATTTGGATCATTAACGCGTAGATCGTAACTTCAAGATACCGTTACAAGCCAATGGCAATAATAATAATTTTTCAACGCTTACTCATTCGTGATGTATGCATACAACAGTTTTGTACAAGATCTTATATATTCGTCATACTGTTGACTGCGTATCAGCTTAGTATCCCAAGAAACGGTTTATTAATAAATCACCTAAAAATGCTGCCTTACAATTTTTTTTTGCGGTTTATAAATTTGTATTTTTTCTTCTGTGAGGCAAACACTCCAATGTTTTGTCATGGCAGCTTCTCGTTTAATAATTTCACACTCAGGTATCTGCTACGCAGTGAAAGTAATTCAAGACACATGCAAGCATTTGGCTCAAGGACAAAATAAACGATATGCAGCACATGCAAACCTAACGAAAAGTTAATGAGCACAGGAACTCGTTTTTAAATTTGACATATAAAAAAAGGGAAAAGGTGAAATCTAATTGGAAGCTTAACATGTGCCAACTGTACCTCGGCCTCGAATATGTGTCGGGGCGCAGCAAAATCAAATAAAAACCGGAAATAGTTGATGCCACAGTGCCGCATGACGTACTGACACACATTTGGCAAACAAAGGAACCAACAAAAAAAAAAAACAAAAAAAAAAACGAAATCCTTTAAAATAACAAAAAAAAAAAAGCTCGAATACGTGAAATTCGCTTTGTTTCGTAAGAACAAAGCACAAAACTAACCACTCAACGTAATAAAGGCGAAGAAAAAAGAAAAACAAGACAAAAAAGCAGAAAGCAAGGAATGCGAGCCACCCTTAACGCCAAAAGGACACACAGGCTAACCGAAACAAAGGACAAACAATGCACGTAACGCCGTTGAATGGCAACCGGCCAACTGAGAAGCTGCGCAGCGAAGTAGGCAAATAAGTGACGTACGGGAACTGTCGAGATCACATGCGAGCAAACTTGAAATTTGAGCAAAGGATACCTGCCACAAGGCAAGGATAATGCGATTGCACCATAAATTTTATAATAAAAAAAAAAAAGAAACAAAGCAAAGGATGACAGCATTAAAAAAACAAAACTCGAGTGAATCATCAACATCATGAAGAAAAAAAAGAATGCATAAAGAAAACAAAAAGAAAAAAACAAAATCGAAACCTCGAATAAAACGTAAAGGAAAATAAATAAAAATTATAAATTTGCATTCTTTTTACGCATAAAGGACATGTGAAGGCACAAAACGGGTAGTCAAGTCAACTTCGTGAATGGGCAGCGCAAAGGCGATGCTGAGAAGGGTGACCAAAGGACCAAAGGACATGCGCCTGTATGCCTGTGCCCGTGCCAGTGCCTGTGCCTATGCCTGCGCCTGTACAAGGGCATATGCGTGCAAATAAAGTTTGCATGGAAATCTCGCACGCAATGCGCAAAGAAGTGGCGTGATTAAGTGATGGACGGGCATGTATGTATCGTCTATGGACACATGTAGCGCTTTATTTAGCTTCAAAGTAAAGCAAACCAAAGCCAAGCCAAGCCAAGCCAAGCCAAGCCACGAGTGTAAAGCAAAGTGCGGGTATGTGTTCGTGTACGCGCGAGTGAGCGCGAACGAGAAGGAGTAGAGCGAGAGGGTGAGAGCGAAATGGCAAAACAGCGTTAGCGTGTAAGAATATTATGCATGTGTGTACATTCACCGTTGAGTCCTTGCGCTTTTTAATCATACCTACATAGTTAAGCGCAACAGAAAACCAAGCAAAAAAAAATGAAAAATAAAAAAAAAATAGAAAGTAGACTTAGCCACATACGGAGTGAACGTTTAGTTGCGCTTTAGCGTAGCCTTCCGCATGCCGTGCGCATTGTTTCCTTTTTTGCTTTTCTACCGCTCTGACCGCCCATTCAACAGATTTGCCTGTTGATGATTCCACCCGACTAATGCCGGCAACAACAATACCAACAACAGCAACATCACCAACAACAACAAGAACAGCAACAGCCACCACCATTACCAAAGTCACCGCATAGCAACAAAATGTGCGCTTTACATTTCCGCTTTTTAGGTTTAATGCACTGCAAGAAAAGATCGATGTCTTTAAAAAATTTTACTTATAAAAAATATCTAATTGGCCAGCAGCATATCATTACTGCTTCATTTATTTATTTTTGATTTAAGCTAAAGAGCCTTTGAAAATGTTTTCACAAAGGATTCTACTCATCCTTAAGACAAATTTACTCACAGTTTCACCTGTAATTGGTTTTTTAAGAGTCTTATAAATAATCAAACGAATAGAATTACTACATGTTAGAGGAAAGCGGCTTGAGTATGATTATGTAGAATGATCTGTGAAAAACTCGTTACTTTTGTAACCGTTGATACAAGAAATTGAAACCCGTTTCGGGTATTTGCAATATCTGTTAAATTTTTGGTTTAATTATTATATTTCTGATATTTCTATTTTCTGAGGTTTATTTTCTAAAATGATTCGAAAATTCGCAGAAAAGCCAACGAAATCAATTCAAATATTTTCTACAAAAAAGCAAATCTGTTTTTTTCAGTGGATTTTTGCTTATATATATCCTTTAAAATTTGGTGTGAGCATATGAGTAGAGCAGGAAAGTACATTCTTAACTGCGCAGTTGTGTGTTGGCTTATTTGTTTTTTTTTTTTCTGTGTTCCTTCTCATTGTTGCTTCTGGCTAACTTTACAACAAAATTGAGAACAACAACAAGAACAACAACGACAATAGCAACGTCAGCAGTAGCAGGCAGCAGGCGGCAGGCAGCGATAACAACCCACGGAAGAAGACATTGTTGCTCACTCGCACTACCATTCACCGCGCCATAGAATTCAGCTCCATTCAGTTCTGATATTAATAGCTTTGGACAGTTTTATAAACGCCTTTCGGGGTTAACATGTTCAAGTGGTATTCATATTTTCCACTGACCGACCTGTCGCTTTTGTGCTTGTCAGAAATGTTAGTTAAGCTCGTTGATAGAAAGGAAAAAAAAAAAGGGAAAAGAAATCCTAGTAAGTAGCATAGAAACGTTTTGTAGTTGCAGGACCAATGCTAGACGAGCGATGGAAGTTGAGCAATGGACGTTGGTCGTTGGACGTTGGGCCTTGGGGGATGGGGGATGGGGAAAGAGTGTGTGCATGGGTCAGGTCAAATAAAATGTAAAAAACATGTTGATTTCCGGCGGCCACCGAGCGATTTCGATGTTCAAAGGTTCGTGTTCTTGTTCGTGATGTTGTTGATGATGTTTTGGCTTTAAGCGAATCAGTTGGAAACCTTTTGGATTAACATGTGAATTAAATTCAATATTTATGAGCAACATCCAGGGTCGACAAGCAATTGCGTTTTGTAAAATACCCGTCCGTTTTTCCTTGCTTTTATTTTATTTTCGTTTTTATTTTATTTATTTACTAAAATGAAAAGCCTAAAACATTGTAAATAAATAGCAAAAAGGTTAAACTTTCACAAGGTGCCGGTTTCATGTTAGGTTAAAGTTTTCGATAGAAAAAAAAAAAGAATAACTGAGCCAACGGATATTCATGACACTTAAAGCTTTATATGAGCTGCTGTGTCAGAGGTTAAAAAAATTTCTTTTGCAAATTGAACAATATCATATAAGCTTTCCTTTGTGCTATATTATATAACCATCAATATAGCTATGAACCCAGAACAGAGATGAGAATGCATTTCCGTGAAAAAATAAAAAGCACGCTGAGAATAGAAGTGCGTAGTGGCCATGGTAAAAATCCATAAATTGGGCTGCGAACTGCTACCCCATCCAACATATTCTACTGAGTTAGCCTCCTGCAACTATTTCCTGTTACTAAACCTGAAGACATGGCTCGGCGATAAGAGCTTTGGGTTGAATGCAGAGGTCATCACTGAAACAAATGCCTATTTTGAAGATAGGATCTCATTCGAAAGTTATCACGAAGCAGCTTTCTTACTCTTCCGCATACTTCCTAAGCACTGCAAATGTATTCAGTTCTAACTTATTTATAGTGAAGCGTGTTTGTCGCCGAGACTCTAATGAGCCTTGTCAGAGATTTCTTGCTGTAGTCGTGCGCAGTTCATATTAACTAAAACAAAGCGACGCTAATACTGCGCATATAACTTCGAAGATCATTAAGAAGTGTATTTTACTGAGCATTCAGTGGCCAAAGCAGCAGCCCGAGCAGCAGGAGCCGCAGCAGTCACAGCCACCGTTGGCAATCCGCTTGCAGTACATTAAAATGTTATTTCCGCATTGCCGACGCCGTCTCCATCGTCATCGCCGACGCGAACGTCGTCACCACCAAAACGAGGCAGAGACGCCGCATGAATAAAAAATATTCCCGATTGAATCTAATATCACCGCAACATCGTTTTGAAGTAAATGCGTAAGCGAGGCTGTTGCGTGCCAAGGACGAGCAACGACAAACGCAAGGACAATGCTGTGGCATCAGCATTTGCGCTTCCGGGGGTTGAAAAGCTACAACAGCAGCCGCGTTGCTTGATTTTGTGGCGCCAAGGCACGCAGCATGTAAAATGTTCTTTTGCTTCTTCTTCTGCTGCTGCGAAATGTCCTTTTTGTGCGCAGTGAAAATGTTAAGAAAATCAAACGTTGTTTGCCAGTTTGCCAGTTTCCTCGCTTGCGTTTTTCCAATTGCAAGCTTTTCGCGACGGAGTGTACAGTTGAGCCAACCGAAGCCAGCCGTAGCCAGCAGAGTCAGAGCCACAATCTGCGTCGCAATAAGATTACAAGTTTGTACCTTTGAGCTGGCACGCATACAAATGTCCGTCCTGGCGTACATGTGTCAAAGGAACTTCATTTGAGGCTTGAATTACGCATTTCACTTACTTCCGGCTGCGTAGTCCTTTTCTTTTCCTTGTTTTTTTTTTTCTTCCTTTTTGGATTTTGCTGTTGCTGTTTGCGCTTGTGACGCAGTTTGTTTTCGGCATGATTTATGGCCGCGTGCAGTTAAATTGCAAAAAGGACTCTGCTGCCTTTTGCTGAAGTTGCTGCTGCTGCTATTACCGCTGCTGCTGTTGTTGTTGTTGTTGCTGCTGTCGGCAATTTAAGCTTAAACGACGTCGATATAGGCTGACGTGTCTACTGAAAACACCAAACACTTACACACACACACACACACACACTCAGTGAGACACAGACACACGCAAGTGAAACATTTACACTTGAGTGCAGCAAATGAAAAGCTGGAAATTATGACGCACCCTTTTTGCTGCGTTTTCGTCACCCCACGTCTTTTGCTTTACACGTTACACGTAGTATATGGAAATATATGCCTACGTATGCCCATATACGTGTACATTTATATAAAATTTTATTTTTGCGCTGGTTACGCACGGAAAATTGCAAAATAATTATGCAGCACGCAACTCGTGATACTCGCACACACATGCACACGCACACACATAAACACTCGACATGTCCTTTTTCGCGTTGCGTTGCGTTTCGCATGGTTTCTGTTCTTGTTGCCTTTTGCATTTTTTATGCAGCAATATTAAATATACAAAAGTTAATTCCTTTGCATTTTATATGCGGCAACATATGCACGCAGTTATGCCACAGGAGCGGAGTTAGCATTAAATTTCGATTTTACTCCTCGCACTTTGCATATTTTGCGCCAAATAGCCAAAGGTCCGACATAAAAAAATGTACTTGGATCACATAACACTAACAACGTATTTTGTTAAGCAATTGATTGAGACACGCTCAAGCTGCGGAGAGCACGAACATGCCAGGACCTACTTACCTTTAACAGACCTTAAGTTTTTTCTGATAAAAGGCGACACCATGGCTGTAGATCGACAAAGCAAAAAAGTCGCCAGATTGACTTTTGATTAACGAAAATAAAGAATTGCTCAGCTTCTCATTATAATCATAAGTAAATTTCATATGTTAATGAAGAAGTTTGAAACCAAGTGAAAGAATCTTTGGATCTGCAATCTGTTCTTTAAATGATTCTTGGGTATTTTAGAATCTCGCTTCAATGTAGATTTGTGCTCGAAAGAGTACGAAGCATTTAAGGGTCTTCGCATGTGACGTAACATACCTTACACATGCAAACTAGTATCAAATGAAATCCTTTAAAGGCCGATTAATACTTTGCATTCGTAGTTAAAGCAATAACACAAGGTTCACACAATAATTTGCAATACATCAGCGTTAGCGTTTGAAACGTCATTCCTTATTTTCTTATATCGAATATGCAATTTATTTTCCTATCCAAAGGCTACATCCTACAAAGCCGATACTTGAAGTTTTTAAAGCCAATTGAAGTTGGCGCCCAACACCTTTTGCTACACTCGCACCATGTTTGCCTTCCAATTTCCTTGCTCGGCAGGCCTGTGTAGCCTGATTCAATATTCGAGATTCAATTAAAGTTCAATAGTCGCCTGATGCGTGCAGTTCCGGCGGTCACTTAATGCGAATGATGGAAATTTTTAATAAAAGCTCAGTGTTCTGCATATGTGCAATGAACACATGCCTACCCATTTTCTCTTTCTCTCTACCTCACTCTCTCTCTCGCTCAGTGGCTGACTGTAGTTATGTACTGCGTTACAGGCCAGACCGGCTTTCATTTCCGTTATGATTATGTGCGAAAGGATATTAATTATGAAAGGGGCTAGCGTCGGTGTGGCAGGCTGTGGGCGCACAGTCAGACGTTCTTCTGCTGGCAATAAAAATGAATAAAGTGGATTTTATAGTTGATATGGTCATAACATGGTATGGTATGGTATGGTGTACATTGGTGTGCTGTGCTATGGTCTGTTATGTTGTGGTGTTTGGTCAGTTGGACACGTTCGCTGCTTGCCTGCGGCAGTGACGGGCCATGAAATAGCGCGTGACCAATAATGACGACAGCAGCAGCAACAACAACAGCAACAGTAGCCACAATAACCATGTATGCCACATTAATATCAGCGGTAAAGGCAACAACAACAACAACAACAACAAGTAGCAACAACAAGAACAAGGATAACAGCAACAGTGCGACATGTGCAACATGTCGAGCGGAAGTGACGACGTCGGCCATACATCGCAGAGCCTAAAACACATATGAGCACATTATGGCGAGTAGATTTTTATGTTATGTTCGTTATTGCTTTAATATTCCTTATTTTTTTTCGCTTCATATTTTTATATATATATATAATTTTTCTGTTTTTTGGTTTTTTGTTTTTGTATTTGTTTGTTATGCTTTGGTTAGATTTTTGCTTAACATTGCTCATACGCCACGTAAGCTGATATGGCATGGCATGCAGAGTCACGTTGACGTTTCACGTGTCGTCGTCAACAATAATAATAATAACAACAACAACAACAAAAACAAAAGCAATATCATTGACAAAAACAAAACAACAACAACAACAACAAGGCGCACAGCAGGAATGTACTCCTATGTACATCACAACTCCCCAGGTTGGTTTTCTTCAACAACGTCAGCACAGTCCTCATCGTCGTTGCCGTTGTCGTCGTCATCAGCGTAGGATTTTGTTTTATTGTTTGTTGTTGCCGTTGTTGTTGTTTTATTTTTCTGTTTTTCCACTGTAATGTAATTGCTCCACAGGGCGCGTTGATATCATAGACATACTCTACATAATCGTTTTTTGGCTTTTTTCCTTAATTCTTTTCTTTTTTTTTTTTGTTCCTGCTTATTTTTATTCATTTTTGTTGTTTGTTTTTTCGTTGTTGTTATATTGCTAGTTGCGAGTTGTTGTTGCATTATGGTAAATGTTGTACATGCAGGCAACACTTGGCCGTGTACATACGCATATCTATGCTCCTGCCTGTATATGTATGTAATTGCTTAAACGTTGCACAACACATAAGCGCACACAACAAATGACAAGGGAAGCATTTACATTTTACATATTCGCGTTGCGCGTTGTGCGTTTCGCGATGTGCGTCATTCATACTTATGTTACATTAAAATTTCGTTGAGTGTGCCAGCCATGTTTAATCGGGCATTAAAAAAAAAAAAGAAAAGAAAAATTCCACATTGTTAAAATCGTCATTTGCCTACCCCAGCATAACAAATCGCATTATGACTGACACATTGGAAAATTTCCCCTTTAAAGCCATTTAAACGCATGTTGCCAATGTGTGCAAAAGATGATATTAATTCGAAAAAAAATACCAACTACATATAATAAACTGTCTGTTAAAAAAAAAAAACAAAAAACGACAACAACATATTTTATATACAATTTAATTGCATATGGCATACTATAATTAATGCGCTGATACAAATTTATATGCTGGGCTGTCATAATGTTTCTTAATTAAATTATTTCACTTAGTTAGCGTCCTTAACAGCGATTCCACGAATTAAACTAAGTCAGACAGTCAGACAGACAGACACACACTACAGACGCTTACATGGTAAAAATCAAAGAGAATCTGAGTTCAACTTCTGCGTTTCAACTGAGCTGTGAGTCATCAGCGTTTCGTGCGTGAAGTGTTGTATGCTGTTGCCAAATGTTTATGTTATAAAGTATTCAAGTTAAAAGCTAAAATCTTACAGCATTACAGTAATTTTCCGCTATCCAAATTGTTTGCCGGACACATTTAAACAAATCAAAAAATAAACAATGAAAAATTAACAATGCAATATAAAAAACCACAAAACAATAATAAAAACACAAAACAACAAAAAAGAAAACCAACACACACACACACACACAAAACACAAATAAAAATGCGTAGGCAAACAAAACCAAATAAAAAAAAAAAACAACAACAATGAAAAGTTTTTCTTAAATTAAGCAAAACTATTAACCATGGTACGTTAATTTCATTAGCATGTGTTTCAACCCACCTGGCACCACCTTCCGACTTTCATCTTCCACCTGCCGGCAGCGCGCACAGACGGCGCCGCTTAGCTGCTGTCGCTGTGCCGCTCTCTGCTGCTGCGGCAGAGACAAAAGAATCTTTGTTGGGCTGTTTCCCATTTGTGTTAGTGTTTTGTTAGTGTTGTGTTTTTTCCAGTGTATTTTACATTTATACATTTAATTGTGCTAATTAGTTGGTTAATTATAAACAACATTAAGTTTGTCTGTTTTTCCACTCGCCAGTCCGGCTCTTGGGGGTGATTGATTGTTGACAGTTGATTGTCCCCATTTATAATTATTAATGCGGTTTATTAAACTGATTAAGTCAAAGCGTGTATAAGTAAATTAAGAACGCTTTCATTAAGTGTAAACGTAATTGTGCTGAAACTTGAACACTGCCCCCAAGGTCTGGCTTCCGCTGAGACTCGCTTTCACAGCGCATAGAAAATTCAACTTTAAGACAGCACTTCAACACGTATAAAATTTCGAGACCTATGTGGCTATTTGAGAAAAGTCAAATTTGCCAAAATATTTCAATCGTTAATAAATATTTCTCATATTATATGTATATTTATTTCAATTAGTTATACAACTTTGGAAAATAAAAGGTAAAAATCTGAAGAGAAATTCGGCATATAGCAAAAGATCTAAAGATATTTTTTAATGCATTAGCGGTATAAGATTTTAAAGATGAAAAAAAACAATAAGTCAAAGAAAGCGCAACCAGTGCCGCTGAGTCATTTCCTGGCAGGTACGCCAGCCGCACCGCACCCCATACCCGTTGTCGGACCAAGTAAGCCCAAACTTTTCGAACTGCCTACGGCGCCACGCGCCAATCGCGCCTTAGACCATGACGACAGCATACCTGCAGAACCACCCTATGTGGCTTTCATCAACAATCTGCCATTCGATGCGGATGAGAACGAGGTGCGCAACATGTTCCACAATCTGAACATACAATCGTTGCGTCTGCCACGCGAGGATCGCTACTCGAAGCGCACACGCGGCTTCGCCTATCTGGAGTTTGGCACACGTGAGGAGCTCATCACGCTGCTGCGCATGGAGGAGCCCATACTGCGCGGACGACGTGTGCGCATCGAGATCTCCAATGATCATGACAATTACTATAATATGCGCGGCTGCAGCGATGGCGGCGACTTCAGCGGTGTGCAGCCCAGCAAGTGGAAGAGCACAGCGCACGCGTTCGGACAGAATCAGGCAAGCGGCGATCATGAGTGCATCATGGGCTATAACAGCGAAATTGAGAGTCAGCTGGCTGCCGACTTTGATAAGGAATTTCCGCTGCTGAATACACGTACGCGTTCTTATTCGGCCATGGCCATGTCGGCAGAGACCAGAGCACAGCAGTCGAAACAGTCGACCATTGATGAGCCGTCCTGTTCGTCGCTGCCGCAGAGTACTTCGTCGTCGACTGAGCGCATTTTTGGCTCGGCACGGCCGGTAGATACGGCAGCCAAGGAGCGAGAAATCGACGAGCGTCTGCTTGAACGCCAGACCCAGCAGCGCTTGCAGCAGTTGGCCGAATTTGAGAATGCTAATCCGGCGCGTGAAGCACACTTTGGCGAGATACGTCCGCCACAGTTGCATTTCTTTCGCAACATTTGAGTGTTGACACCCAAGTTGGCACCAGGAATGCACACACACACTCAGCTCACACAGAAGACAGTAGACAGTAGACCAAAGAGAGAAGTGCCAAAGCTCTTTGAATAAGTTTAATGTTTAATTAAATTTAAGTACTTTTACGAATTTGATATGCAACGCCGCTTTGCCCCATAACTGAACAGCACTAAAATTGTTTGTTATATTTATAAGGATTTATATTTTTTTAATAAAAAAAACCAAAAACAAATATGACGCATGGGCATGAAATTTTGCACTGCGTAGGTCACCATAGTTCACTTAATTTTTGTTGGTGTCGGCTGAACTTTTGCATTTTGAAAACAAATATTTTTTTTTTTTTTTGTTGTTTTGTTTAATTAGCATTAAAGGTTAAAGTGGCATGTGGAAAATTATTTTACAAGAAATTAATTTAAAATAAATAGAGTGCACACACATATGGCTTCCTCTTTTGCTCTTTTGACCCTGCCATGTGCCAGCATTGCCTTTGACTAGCCAACTGCTACTGGCATGGCAAAGCATTAAGCAAATCTATTTCAAAATGAACCGCCATGCATAACTAATAAGTTCATGCAAGAGACAAGCCGCAGTGCCAACGTTCCCAAGCCAGAAGAAGACCGTAAATCGAAAACCGAGTAACCAAGACGACACCAACCCCACCGCAAGTGACAAACTTCAAATTCTATTTCGGTACAAACCGCAAAACACCCAAACTTTGCTTGGTTTGCTGGGTTTGCATACGCATTGTGTCCATACGCCGCCTTAATCATGACTATATCGGCCGCATTCGTGCTGTAAGAATATTTCCATATTTCACGTCAGCACTTCCTTTGTCTTCGCCCATGTCTTTGTCTTTGTCAGCGTCATCATCGTCGTCGACTTCGTCTTCATCGTGGTCGTTGTCGTTGTCGTTGACGTTGTCGCATTTGTGATGAGGTGAGCTAATTTAAAATTAATTAATTTCAACATTAAATGTCATTAAAAGCTGATTTGAAAGACATCAATCAAAATCAAGTCGAGTTAATTGCGTTTGCCTGACTGTGGCTACTCACAGCATGTACACCAACCGAAAATGCACAAGCAAACCAAACCAATCCAACCCAAACTAAATCAATCCAACCCAAGCCAAACCAAGTCAAGTCAACCCAAACCAAGCCAAGCAAAGCCAAGCCAAGTTCCCAGTTTACAGGTAAACTGCTGCTGACAAAATATTTTCTGCAGTCATGCGTAAAATTTTTTTGGCATTTTTAGGTGACAAATTTATAAATTGTTAATGTAACCAAATATTCTTTTTTGGGCTTTCTCGTATACTTTTTCCAATGCTGCTTGATAAGGGTTAATGAATCGCTCGTGTGCTTCGGACTAATTTCAATTATTTTCGGTAAATTAAACAAAAATTTTAACTTTGTTGATTTTTAAATTATTTAAATTTTATTTGGTTGAACGCTTATGTTTTTGGTTAGCTCCATATTTAAAGTTGTATAGATAATTATATTTAATGTGTATTATTATTATTTAAACTCGACATTCTAAATTTGCTCCTGACTGCAGTTATTAAATTTTGTTGCATACCCTCAGGAGTTGCCTATAACGCTTTTGTCGATATTTGCCTTGTGGGTGTGTTTCGAAAGGTTGTTTTAATTGTGAATGTAATTAAACAATTGTTTCATGATTGCAACTCAGTTTATTGTAATCATTTTGATAAATCTCAAAATATATTATATATATATACTAATTCAATTAAAAAATATAATTTCCAAAAAATGTTAAAGGGTATATTAAAGTTGTGCAAATGTATGTTTCAGGCAGAAAGAGGCGTGGCAGACCACACAAAGTATATAATATATATTTTTGATCAGCCTTATATAATAATGTCTGTCAGTATGCCCTTTATGGGTGGCAATACTAACCATCTGATTGCGATAACACTTTGTTGGATTATTCTGTGCATGCCTAGTAAGGTTTCTGTGATATTTCCGATAGTAAAAGTGGCCGTGGTCACGCCCCTCTATACGAGTAAAAGCGAAAACTGAAATTCGTTATATATTTTGAAGAATTCGAAGTAGATAGATGAAATTTGGCACATATAGAAAGGACAGCGGGAAAAATAAGACGCATATTTAAAGTGAGCGGTGCCACGCCCCCCCACATGTAAGAGAAAATCTAAATTCGTCATATCAGTGATCCAATTTGATGCAGATTGGTAAAATTTGTTACATATGTAAGGGGCACCGGGAGAAATAAGATTACAATTAAAGATGGGCGGTGCCTCGCTCAATATAAAAGATATAAAAAAATTGTTCATAATTCTAGATACCATAATTATAAAAATATGAATGCTTTAAAACAGGAAAGCTAGTTTCACATAAAATAACTTGTCAGAGTAGTGCAGAAGCCAATAAAACAATATAAATTAACAAATCTTAGTGAATATAGAGCATAAATTGATAATATAAAGCTCAATAGTTGCAATTGGACATTAGCTTTCCAACTGCTAACTACGCATCTTCATGTCTTGGTCACGCATGTTCATACAATAGCAGCATGTGTTGCTTACGATTGAGTAAATTATTATGCTGCTTTACATGCATAAAACTCAAAAACTTTCCAAGAAAAAAACGAGCGTGCTATAAAAAAATGTACAACGTGCAGACGGTATCTCCAACCCCAACCAAAACTCAAACCACGCAAATCGCGCATCGTACAAAAGCGCACTGCAATAACGAGATTTTGTAATTTCATAGTATTTTCATTGACCCATAAAATTATTAGAAACGATTTTGTTTTGCTTTTTTATTTTAGTTTGCTTGTTGGTTTGTTACACGTTTACATAGGTAAATAAAACAAAAAAAAAAAAAAAAAATTACATATCTAGATGAGCTGCAAACATACGAACAAACGAACTTGTTTGTGTATCTTGCGCTGGCAAATGCTCGACATGGAAAATTATTTACACACGTTCTTATCGCAAAATCTAAATCCTCAAAAATTAATTACCTATGTTCATGGCATGGCACGATGCTCGCATACTCGAACCAAACCAAAGTGTTTACCTCAGCTAGCCTCGTTCCCTTACTCGCTGGCTCGATGCGTCCAAACTGTTTCGATAGTTTTTACTATGAATACGAAACAAAAAAAAAAAAAAAAAACAAAAAATAGAAAAAATAATAGGAAAAAAAAATAAACTAAAATGAAATCAAGATTCAAACAACAAGCAAACAACACACCCAAAAGCGTTGAGGCCACTTGGATCGCACGTTCGCATGAAACAGCGGCAGCGGCATCGGCATCGGTGAAGGCGATGAAGCTGAAGCTGAAAACTGAAGCTGGCAAAATAGGCGACGAATCTTTGTTGCTTTTGTCGGTCGAGTGTACTCACGCACACATGTAAATTTTACGAAATATAATTGGCCCAATATTTTACCTTTTCCTCGTCGTAGTCATCATTGCCGGTTGTCGTCATCGTCATCGTCATCATCATCATCGTCGTCGTCGGCATCGCCGGTGTTTAGTTTTGCCTTTGGCTCTTCACCTTCGCCTTTGTCGCTTCGCAAGTTGTTGCTTGTTCTATGGATAATTATTTTTGTTTCTTTTTCCCTCTTATTTTTTAGTTTTTCTCAGCATATTTGTTTACAAACATTTTCATATGGCTTATGTAAGTCGTCCGTCTGTGGGTTTGTATGTTTGTATTTACGTATTTATGATTTTTATCAGTTTGCATTATTTTATGTTTAACTAACGCACCCAAGTTTTTCCAACGAACTACGAGTGTATGTACGTGTAGTATATGGGTGTAGTCTCTTTGCCGCTTAATGTTTATCGTATATGCTCGCACACAAAATAATTTACCTGAACATAGACGACAAAAACCACAAAACCATAAACAACAAAAACAACAGGGTTGGCAAGCAAACATAATTTATTCATTATTTGTTACATTAGTTGGAACTTTTCATATTTATGCTTATCTACATACATGCATATATATGTGTAAGAGTGCGTGAGGTAAAGCTATAGACAGACATGTTGCTTATATAAGCATTCAGCATGCCTGAACTGTAAATTAGCTGGAATGAACCTTGACATTTACTTGTACTCCCATTGCGCTGTTGTGGCTTTTCTTTTGTAATTATAGATGTCAACAAATCAGCTAAAACAAGAAATAACTTGGCGCAGGGTTGCCTTGGACTGTATTCAAATTTACAACAGCTACAGAAATCGACTGAATATTACTCTTCCCGACTACATTCGAACGATTATGTTATCCCAGTTATAACTAATTTTTATTTCGCAAATGTCGAATAACACCATAAAAACCAACCATCTACTGTCTACGATCGAGAGGATAGATAGTTTGCAAACTCTAATTAATCAGTCTAACTCGGCATATGGCGAGGGCCCCAAATTGCAGATCTTTACCGCAGATCACCTCATCAGAACCACCAGACGACACTGCATTTATAAATTTTTCCAACACTCCTGCCAAGGGCAGATAGAACATTGCGGTCAACACAGAAAAATCGTCACATTTGCAAAAAAAAATAAAAATAAATAGTTTAAAAAAGATTCTGACCTATACTGCCAAGTTTTGTAATGATTCCTTAGACTAAAATATCTTGGTCTCACCTTGATAGCCGTCACACAAAAACAGAACAAAATATAAAATTAAATATTTTTTTTAATCTTTCGCAGAATTTTGATACATGGTTTAATAATTAGAAGATGGCGTAATTTGGGCCTTTTCTCTCTCGAAACCAGATTAATATCATTAGAGGATTTTATTACAAAATGACGTCATAAAAAATTAATTATCTCAGCTGAAGTTAGTTTCAAACAGTGCAAATGTAAATGAAATATTTTCTTTATTTCGACGAGTTTCTTTACATATTTTATATTTAATTTCTTATACAAACAGCAATAATATTGACAAACATTAGAGAGCCTCCAGAAGCAGTTGAACAACCAGATGGCTCTTGACAACTTCGATAGTTACTTTTGCCACAGATAAAAATACTGCCTGGAATCAATAGATCTGGTGATAGAACCAACACGGGAGGCAAAAGACGACTCTAGCAACGATGAAGAATCTGATAAAATCCGAAGAAAAAAAGCAGCGTCAAAAAATGAAAAGAACGCATCCAAAATTCACAAACATAACACATATGAAAGCAGAACTAAAATTAAGTTGACATTCGAAATACGCACAGACATTAAAAACAAAAACCCCAAAAACAAAAATTCAACCAAATAAGATAAACCTGCGAGACCACAGGTGCGAGATTCAAGTAGGAAAAAAACAGACCAAAAACCAAGTCATAACGGATGCAGTAAACTCAAATTAATTTTATTATTTAATATATAAGACTAAAATTACGACAACATGGCTAAGCAAAAGGATTCATAAACACATTCACATTTTCCGCCTATGAAGGTGTGCAGACTTCCCCAATAACCCGGACGTGCCCAAAGAGCCCCATAATTCACGTCTTGAATATCAGTATGTTGCCGACGTAGATCATGATACTGCAATCCGCAATGATTCAAAATAAAGTATGGCTTACTATAATTGTTAACATTCTAGTACTAATGTATGTTTCTTCATCATATAATAGAAAACCCTTTACAGGATGATAAATAAATCACCAATATAGTGGAATCCAATCGGCAATATAATTTTTAATTCAAATTTTGTTTCGTAAGATGAATTATTCCTCATCAATATAGTGGAATACGTCTATTACTACCTCAAAGGTGGTGTGGAAAGGGAATTTACCTTCAATAATCTTAAATAAAACTAATATCCATAAATTTTTTTTTTGTGTGGTCTCATTACAGACTCGATCCGAGTGATGCAACAATTTTCAGATTGAAAAACAGTGTGATAATAATAGCTAATTGACATGCACACATTCACGTATGCTTAGTATGGAGAAAAATTTCGAACATAAACATATGAAGAGCTTAAACCAGTTCTCTAAACAACCTCGATATTTGCAAATCGAAAACACTTCAACAGTTAAAATCCAGAAATAGTATATAAAAACAAACCAAATGGAGTAACGCATTTAACTGCAAGATAACAACAGCGTTTGTATTGAAATTCAAACAAAAAGGACAAAAACCAAATGAGAGACGATGCAAAGATTACATACAAAAACTGAATACTCCGGCACATTAAATCGGCATCCACAACGGGGAATTAGTGCTTTACAAATATTAAAAATGCAGAGGCATTACAAAACGCAAAAATAGGACCAAAAAAAAAAAAACAATTTATAACATATGGCAGAAGGTTCTATAAACCTTCAAGTCAAGAACTGCATTAACAATTTTTCTTTACAAATCCAAGAATATAAAATAAAGAGAAACCAAATGTTATTAGGAGAGAATTAAGCACAATTTAAACCGTAAAAACAATCCCAAACAAATTTAAGAAATCTACCGATACAATCTTAAAGAAAATATAATTTTCTTTTTTTTTTTGAGAGGAGAAACGGCGCAAAGATCATATACTTATTGCTTTGAAGCCAGTTTATTTTTTTTAGTAAAATATTCAAACAAAAACCAAATACTTTGCATCGATCAAGAAAATAAGCATTAACAAGGGAGAATTTTTTGTTAAAAAAAAATATTAAAAACTTTTGTTAATTTTCGACAAATTCCACAACAAAATATTTACTTGATCTATTTTGAAATACTTCACATACATAACATAAATGACTTTACAGGGGCGCGCTTTAGGTAAAATTATTTTTCATTCTTCTAAAATGATTTTTTTTTTTTAATGCCGTTTTAAAATAATGAAAACAGACGTGGCATTTTTTTTTCTCATTGACTTTTGTATATTAGTCAACAAATCAAACGTATTTATTAACTGTCAGTCGAAATGCAAAAATTATTTCCTGTTTCATTAAATTTAACGTTATTTTGGTTTATAAAAAAAATAAAAGAAATAACAGCAATAAAGTGTAGCAGTAGGAAATATATATTTTTTACATTCGCAGCTTTTACCACAAAAGTGACCCTGTACAAATCGAAAACATAACAACTTATATCAATCAATTGAGTTTATTTGCAATAATTATTTCAAGCTTCATTTATGAAAAGTTTGATGTTGTTTTATTTATTTTTCTTTTTGTTTTTTAAATATTTAGATAAAAATCTGCAAATCTGTAAATTATTATCTTAATCGAGATAAATTACTATTATAGATAAGTCAAAAAATATATCAAGTCCGCTGCAGGGATTTTTGCTATTGGATTCTGGTTTCTACGCAATTGCCACTAAGTCAGTCATTAGTAAGTTAGTCAGGCCAACAGTTCAAATAATATTCTGCTCTAGGAACAGCAACAACAACATGCGTAACAATGAAAATATGAGGGGGAAAAACAAAACAAAAAAAATACGTTAATGCCCAACGGTAAATTTGCCTTCAGCTCAAAGCCGCACTTGCTTGGCATATTGAATGAGTAAGTAAAACAAAATTTCTATGGACTTAAGCCCTGCGTAGTTAAAAAAGAATTATTGCACACACTTCCATTGTTTCTTTTCTTTTTTTTTTTTACTCTTGCTTCGCTCTTTTTCTTTCTTAAAGCATTTAGCTTCATTGAGCATTATATTACGCTTGGATTTCTATATCCTTGAAGTATGCCGGAAGTAAGAGCAGATTGCTGGATTACAGTAAGACAGACACTGACTATACTGCTGCTTTGCTTTTCTACTGAAACACAAAATAGAAAATTTATGAATGAATTTACTTACAACATGCGCAGCAGGTACTTCAACTGTTAATTCTGTCTCTTGTTCTGCCTCTTTGGCGTTTCCCCGCTTAGGTAAATCTTTAATGCCATACGATTTATTGGCCTTGTCCTGTTAGTGTTAAACATTTGTCTTTGCATTTAAATCCGAACATGCATGAATTACTAGAAAGCCGAAAATAGTGAGACAATGGCAAATTCGTGGTGTTTGCCCATGAGCTGCATTGGCAATTATGCAATACTCAACATTCAGTATGCGTAATGCGTCAAGCGTCTCAGGTGTAAAATTTTATTTAATATTTAATCTCAACTTGGATTCTGCAATGCATACAAAATGATTAAGAAACTAGCAAAGGGTCTTTAACAAAGATAAAAAATATCTAATCTAATTGACATATATATGTATGTCTTCTGTGTCTGCTAAACATCTGGCATATTCGATAATTTATGGAGCTTTTAAACTTAATTGAGCCACATAAAATATTTTTGTTTATATAAATTCTTAAAATTCAAAACAAATGCCTTTACTAATACTGCAACAACGCAAATATTTATAATCTATTTTAAAAATGTATTTAAATTAACCATTTATTATTGACACAACTGTTTTAAACAGCTTCAATAAAAAATAAATTATCCACCTCTTATCACTCTTGAAGAGATCTATAACCATACTTTACTCATAACAAATTTATGTATGTGAAACTTAACTCGAACTAGGTAACCAAACTTGGTACAAAACTTCACTGATATTTTAACAGCAAATTTGTTAGCACTCTTATAAAGAGTATGTCACACAAGGTGACTGATTTGATAATCTATTCTTTTATAAGAAAGAAGACTTGCGTATATAGGTACTTGTGTTCATTGATGTATGTATATATAAAAATGCACGTCACGCCTTAAAAATATTAAATTAATATTTGCGTACAATAAGGTTACATAAACTTAATTATAAATTGAAAATCTAATGCCATTGATATACAACACGAAGGTTAATTAATTAACTGTGTTGACTAAGAAATATTTTAAGAACGCAACAAGGCTGAATATTTTTTGGAGTACGTATGTATGTAAGTATGTGTATGTGCCAATTAAGTAAGTAGGAAAATATGTTACTCACTTCAATCATGTAGGCACACTGATGCGATACAACACTAGCCAATAAGCCTACATATGTACATACGACATTCTCTTAAAATGCCAAGCACGCATCTGGCCTGGCCTATGCTGAACCAAATTAACCCAGCTAATAGCTTTGCGGCTTTGTATGTTATACTTATTCAGTTGTTCATACACACGTGCATGCGTATATACAATATATATATATTTTTACATAATTTATTAGATTTCATTATTTTATATATTTTTTGTTTTGTTTTTCCTTTTGTTGTTGTTGTTGTGTATTTGTATCTTCCAAAATAATCTGCAATTAGCAAACGAACAAGCAACATTGAAATTTCCTACCTAGCGCGTCTAGAAATCATTATGAGCGCTCCAAAAAGCGTAAATCCTCTTATAAGATTAATTAAGGTTATTAAATCATTTTTTCATTTTAGAGTTTTTTTTTTTATTATCTTTTATTTACATTTATTTATTAAATTTTGTTTTTTTTCTTTTTTTTGTTTTTCTTGAAATAATTTTTTTCGTCTTTTTCTTGAGTTTTTTGTATGTTTTCTTTGGCAAAGTTGCTCAAATTTGCGGCACAGCCAGGCAGGGCAAGCAGGCAGCGGCAGTCAGGTCGGTCGACACGCATGTAAATTTTGTATTTTTCTTAGCTGTTTCGCCTTTTTTTTTGTGTTGTTGTTGTTATTTATACAACAACACAAAATTTACATAAACAACACATGCGCCTGTAAAAAATTATTATTTTTCTTTCATTTATTTCTTGTTGTTGTTTATGTTTTGTTTTTCTTATCTTGTTGTTGTTGTTGTTATTGTTTTTTGAAAGCGAGCATGTAAGCGTCGCTTGCTGCTCTTTTTATTTATGAACATAATTTGTTTATTATACACACACTTTTTTTTTTTTTTTTGTTATGCTGTGCTTTTTTTGCATTTATTTCATGTAACTTTTTTGCTTTTTTTTTACATTTTATTTATTTATTATTTTTTGTTTTCGTCTTTCATGTCGAGCAAAGAACATTTCAATATGTCTAACAATCTTCATCATTTTCTTTAATATTATTATTGTTTTTTATGTTGTTGTTGCTCATATTCTTTTTTTTTTTTTTATTATTATTATTTTTGCGATTTCCCCTTATTTTTCATACATAATATCGTATGAAGACATTACACGCACATGCTACATTTTCCTTTTTTTTTTATCATGCTTATTGGTTCCAGGCAGAGTTTTATGTTGCTTACATTTCGTCGACTAAGTTGCGTTAATATAGAAATTTATCATTTGCTGAAGTTTGTTATCGGCGTATGTTGTGTTGCTGTCTGCAAAAGGTTGCCGAGAACTTAGAATGAATGCTACATGCCTTGCAACACGAAAATGGTTAATAGGCTCGTAGATCAATTTTCACACGGTGAAAGTATGTCACATAGGGGAGATAACATTTTTCTGTTAACAATATAATTAATGTGTCACTCAAACAATTTGAAAATGTTATTAAAGATAACTTCAAAATTACAAAATGTTTATGCTGAAGTTGTTCTATCAGGCCAATACTCATAAAAAATGTTCACATCACTTTTTTAACGATTCATATTGCATTGGCAACAGATGATGACTGCACATTCAAAGAAAACGTTGCTTGTTTGGGACACTTTTGTCAACAGAGAAATGTTACCCCCAAAACACACAAAAAGTAATGGTATAATCATATTTCAAGAAACTCTAACTCAACTCTAACTATATCTACCAAAATGAAAGATAGAATGTCGAAACCGTTTCGAATCGAACAGATCGAATAGCTCGTATACGAAATCGCTTATGGTGATAAATAGCGAAGAACATTGTCAACTTTTCTTTATCACTAAGAAAGGTTTAAGATGCGTAAAACTAGTAACATAATCCTAAGGTTCTAACGTCTACTCCATTTAAAATTACAATATATAGGCAGGAGTTTCAACCGCAAAGTAGTATTGGGTATAAGTTGATAATATTATAATATTCTTCTAAACCATCTATGCAATTGCTCTGTTTATGCAGAAAATTTACATTCTAACAGGCAACTGTTTCTAATAAGAAATCAAATCAAGCATATACTTATGGCCTAACTGTCGAATGTAGCTTATCAACTGAACGATTCTACTGCAATTAAAGTCCCAATCGACATTCATCACGTGTACACGAGTATTCCGGATCCTGACAGCTCTGTGGACTGCCTGCATGATAGATATGCGAATGACTGTAGTGAACGCATGGTGAGTGGCTTGGTGTAGTGCCATGCGAAGCGAATCAGTGTGGTGGGTTGGTGTGGTGAATGTGTTGGTATGCTTTTATGCTATCTCTGTTGCATTTGTACGTAAGTTCAATGCACGTAGCCACCAACAGCTACAGCAATAACAACAATATCGTCGCCTTCATTGTCGACATGGTTTGGTCGGTTGGTCGGTTGGTCGCTTTGACGTTCGGTCGGTTAGTCGGCCAGTCAGTTGGTTCCTCAGTACATCATCACCATCCGTAGTTGATTTGTGCGTTTGTTCGTTCGAAAGTCGCTTGTTGTAGCTTACATAGTCGACTCTGCCCAGAGCCGCCTTCACTAATGCAACAACACTCTTGTGGTTCTTATGCATTTTGTTGTTGTTGTTTTAGTTGACGCTTTAGTATGTGTTGTTGTTGTTGTTATTATGGTTTCTGCTGCTTTTTACAATCTCTGCATTTTCTCTGTTTGCGCGCCTGCATTTTACTCTGCACTCTCATTGCGTTTTCGTTTCGTATTTCGCACTCGTGCTTTTCGCTCAATTTCGACGACTTCGTATGCCACCTACTTTGCCCTTGTCCGCCGCCCGCGCGTTTCTAATGCGCCGATATGCTTCAAGCCAAACGCTTGCATTGTCCACATTGGCGTCTCCTTCGCCGCCGGCGTCAACGCCTTCATTGCTTTATATTCATCTTCAGCCAAGTAACCGTCCGACCGGTCGACTACTCTTCTTTTGTTTTTGTCGTCGTTGTTGTCGTTGTCGTTGTTGTGCCAATGTTGTTCTTCTTGGTGTCGTTTTTGTTGTTGTTGTTTTGTACTCTTTTTTTTTCACTTTTGACTTTTTTTCCACCTTCGCTTTAATTCTTTCACCGCTGTCGTTTTCAACATCTTTCGCTGCGCTTGCCCCTATGCCCACCATTTGCTATATGCTCTGCTCTTGGCTTTTATCTTTATCTTTTACTTTGCTTGTTTCTGTTTCTCTCTTACGCAGCTTTTGCTTTTTTTGTTTGTCGTCTTGCTTTTTGTCTGTTTTGTACGCTTTGCTTCTTTTTTTTTTGTGGGTTTCTTCTTTGCTATGCTCTCCTTTCTTTTTTTTCTCGCCTTTCTCGAACGTACGTACGTACCAAATACAGTCGAGCGCAGCGCACCGATCCCCCTACTGTCAACCTAACGACTTGCCGGAATTGCTCCAACAACGTCGCTGACAAAAAATTTTTTTGCTTTGCTTTTTTCTTCAGTTTTTTCTACTTGCTGTGTTTTAATTTTTATTTTTTGCGATTATTTTTTATTTTTGCACATTTTGCTTGTTCTCTCTTCTCGTGTGCATTTTGTGTATCTCATCTCGTTTTTCGTTTTGTTTCTGTGCGCGCTGCTTCTCGGTTCGCCTCGCTTCGCCACGCCGGGCATCACTGCCGTGCGCGTCCCTCTTTAATCTATACTCTATACAATCTGAGCAACTTTTGTTGGCGCTGCTGCCGGCTTCGTTGGCGTCGTCATCGTCGTCGGCGGCGGCGGCAATGCTGCCTCTGTTGTTGTCGCTGTAGTTGTTGTTGATTTTCTCTATTTTCCTCAATCGTTTTGTGCCTTTTCATTTTCGATTCGTATATTTTTGCAAACTTTACTTTCAGTTATTCGCCGATAATTGATGTCAAAGGACGCAAGAGAGCGTTTGTCTCGGCTAACAGCATCTACACACCAACCTCTAAGTTCATACATATCAACACATCATAATTAATTAATTAATTAATAAAGTATTTCGTATTTAATAATAACCGTAACACCAAGTACAGTTATTCATAATTGGTTAACCCATTGTTGTCGTCCAACACGCCACCGCGCACGCTCGCACGCACGCACGCAATGCCCAAAGAAGATCCGTTCGTAAATCGCGCTCAGCTATTGAAGGCGATCAAAAAGTATCCTGAAATATGGGACTCAAACAACAAACTGCACATGTGCCGCAGTGTCACTTCGCCGATGTGGAGTGAAATTGCCGAACAATTTGGCGGGCATGTGCCGACAGGTGAGTGAGCGAGACCGCATTTCATATGAGTGCAAGTGCAAGTGTTACCAGACTAACTCAAATCAAACCATTTGTTGCCAGATCAGCAAACAATAAAGTTCAACCTGCAATTGCATGTGTATATCAAAGCTTTAAGAAAAATTATTTTTTTTTAACAATCATTTCGTCAGTTGAGATAACATTTATCTTTGAAAATGTCACATTTACATCTAATCCTAACAATCTTGTTCTTTTAAATCCCACCCTATATAATCAGTCCGAGTGATCTTCAATTTTATTTTCTTCAACTAATCGCAACAATCTTGTTCTTGTAAAACCAGTCCTTCAAATGAGATCCATTAATTTAAAAGAAACAAACCAAGATTACACTTATATAAATTTACTTAGGTATAATCCAATAAAGCTAAAGATAAAAAATTAGATCGGTATTAAAAAGACTCCCCTAAATCCCTCTCGCTTACAGTAAAACTTCAGTCGATCTGGAGTCAAATGAAATATCATTATCATAATCTTGTACATCGGCAAATCTTGCATAAGGAACGATTTACCACCAAATGGGAACACTTTGATCCCATGTCGTTTATGTACAATATAACGGTATCGAAAATATTGGGCGCTGCAACGGGTAATGGCGGTGAAGTGATTACGGCGCGAAACTCACCGCCTCCGCAGCTAAACGAGACTCCAGCAGTACAACCAACGCCAACTCCGCCACCAGTGCCGGTTGCTAGCCAGGGCCGCGGCCGACCTAGCGGAAGTTTTACATGGCTGCCACATGTGCCACCACCGTCGCCAACACCACCACCAGTGCCCGATCATGTGCCACACCCATATACAGCTTTTACGGGCCTTGTGCCACCTGCTGCCATCACTGTGGAGACCACAACCACGCCATTGCGTAAGCTGGGACGGCCAAGTTCCTTGCACAATAGCATGCGTGGACGCATAATTGATGCGATTAAGGATCGGCCGCCGCTTTGGGCAGGACGTCAACGCGAGCAGCGGCAGGGTCAGAATCGCACATCGGCCGTTTGGAAGGAGTGCGCCGCCGAGTTGGGTCTAACGCCAAGTAAGTTTTGAACTCTTCTAGGCCATCTTTGTGCTATTCTTCGCCCTTTAATCAAAATTTTAAAACCCGGGAATAAAAAAAATAGAAGTGTTTGCTCGTAGCTTATAACAAAAGCAAATACAGACAGCCTCTACCTTGAAGTTGACTAAACAGTTAGCTATGTTAAAATACGATCAAATTGACACTCTATAAATGAAAACATAGTGTATCAACGAGTCTGAGTAAGACTCTTTCTCTATACTCCATTATCCTTCTGTGCAATCAAAGTGCTTCTACCATCTTTCCACAGCTCTCGTACAGACACGCTGGTCCATCATTAAGCAGCGCTACGTCGATGAACTCCAAAAGGAGCGTCATGCACAGTATACCCAACATGAATTTCGCTCCAATTGGGAGCATTTCGACCGCATGTACTTTATGCGCGAGATACTTATCAAAAAAGTTGATGAACGCGAACAGACACGCGAGCAAATTCAAGAGATTGTCAGCGAACATCATCATCACCAGCATATGCAGCAGCAGCAACAGCAACAGGAACAACAGCACCAGCAGCAGCAGCAACAGCAACAACAACAACAACATATGCAAGCTGCACATCATAATATGCCGCAATATGCATTACGTGGTCCGCCACTGACACAACCGCATCAACAACACACACTGGGACTCGCCGAACACGCACAGGACATGCCAATCGGTCTGCTTGTGCATCAGCATCATCATCATCATCAACATCAACAACAGCAACAACATTCAGCACATACTATGCATCATGCCAGCTTGGGACGACGTCATCGTCTCAAGCACGAATCCGATTTGGAATGGGATCCCTTCGAGATGATTATGCATGTACACGGCGGCAGCGAACCGGCAGCCAACTAAGCCGGCAAAGACTGATTGATACGCGGCATACTATCCCACTGCAGATGAGCCGTTGCCAATCCGAGAGACTGCGAAATGCGAATTTTTTATACTCGTTCCACTTTATGTAACCTATGTAGATGAGCGAATAAATGCTAATTATGCAAACAAGCGCTATACCATATCGTCATACTCTCTCTCTTTCTCTCTGTCACCACTCCACTCCACTGCACTCCGCTCCACATCCTTCCCAAGTCTACTTGCTCTTAGCTGCTTTTTGCTATTTATTTTCAGCTGCACATTCATCACGTGTCATTTGCAGACAGTGAAGCAGATTCAACGAAGCGTTGCGCAGTTTTTAACAGCAACTTCTGAATGAGAACTCCGCAGCGGTGTGCACGTGCAATTCACATCACGTTCTAATAAAAACTTTTCACTCGCTATCAGTTTGCTTGCCTACCCGACTATCCACGGCCACATGCATGCATACCTGGATACAGTAAGTATCAGGCATCAGGATGCTGGCTGGCTGCTTCAGGTAGCTGCTGGCTGCTGGCAGCTGGCGGCTGGTAGCTGGCGACTTGCCTAGCCCAGCATTGGCGCTTCAATAATAAATGCAGTTTACTCTCGCATTTACCGCATTTTGCACACGTGCCTTAAATAATTCAGAACGCATTCGCTGGTTATGCGACGGCTTGTTCGTCGTTGCCAGGTAAATAGTGTTTCAAAATTTGCCTAAACTTGTGTAGTTTGCACAAACTTCAGCAGCACTGCTCTGCTCTGCTGTGTTTTGCCTGCTCTCGTACATGCATGCGGCAAGTGTGTGTGTGTGTGCATTTATCGAAGCCACGTAGCAGGCAACCGAGCTGAAAGTTTTTGTTGCAAGTTGACAGCACTTTTTAAAGACAAACCAGGCAACAGCCAGCAAAAAAGGTTAGTAAGATTGCAGTTCCTTTTTTATTTGCTCGACCGAATCAATGTGGTTTCACAAGAAAACCGTTTCAATGCATTATTAAAGCGTTCAGAAACCTGTTATGTGGTCTCGCTTCTGTTCCCATTCCTAAAAGTTGCAAATTATAGATTCAACAAGAGTAGCTGCTTAAAAAATTATGTTGTCTAACTCCTATTTTGATATCCTCTACATTAAGTGTGACAATTTGAAAGAAAAGCTGTCAGGATAGATAATTTTTTGTATAAAAGTCAATAACAACAAAAAAATCTTTAACTATTTAAAACCCTAAAAGCTATTTAAAGTTTAAGTAAACATTTTCCTACCTATATGTTGTATCAACAAAATTAAGAAAAATTATTCTTAAATGAGTAATATCAAATTGCAAACATTAACATTATCTAAAATTTGTTTTATATACATTTTTGTCTACTTATATGTGAAAATGTGATCATTTTACGGACTTTTTTTCTTGGCTGCATGGTTGATTTCAAAGCAATTGCCTGCATAGACAAAGTTTTTTTTTTTTCTTTTCTTTCTATTTTGCAGTCAAAATGTAGCCCCCACTGTCGCAGCATGTGAGGCAGTTAAATGCATGGTTATGTGAATTATCGCACATTTTTGGTGCTACCACAAACTGAAGCCACCTCCCATGGCAGGCTCCTGTCAATTTCGGAAACGCAGGCGAAACGTTGCCTCCATTGCCAAATTGGCGAAAAACTTGTCGGTGTGCGCGTTGTATCTAACGTTTGAAAGCGACCTACCAACTAAACGAGAGTCAGACAGACTGATTGAGACACAGACAGACATTAGGACAGACGGCGCATAAGCACACACAGCGTCGCAACGACAATGCAACAGACAAAGGCATAAAAACTTTTAAATTTACTTTTGCCAAGAGTTCTTTTGCACGTCGCCATATGCATATTCATTTCAAAATTCGGTTACGCCCCGTACCCACTTTCTCCAAAATGCCAAAGTGCCGACGCCGCCAACCACCCTCCCACCGCCCCCCACTGCTAACGTTATGTGTACGCTACGCTGTAAAGTAAGGCGAAACTTCTTACAAACTTATCTTCGTCCTCATCAACAGCGTCGTCATCATCAACATCATTATCATCATCATCATCGTCAACAATATCATTATCAACTTGAACATCATACAAAGTTCCGGCGCTTAATAGAGCTGCCAAAAATCTTGCCTCAGGTTGTTGCTGTTCCCTGTCTAAAAGCCTTGTGTGTGCGAAACATTTGCACCCAAGCCCCCCTCCACTTTGCGTGCTCACATGATTTTCCCTCATCTAACGACGTACACTACATCTAAGCAAAACAAATGCCAGCGCCAGTGAGTGTGTGAATGTGTGTCTGTGAGTGTGTGTGTGTGTGTGTGTGTGAGTGAGTACATCAAGCCATGGCCTATATGATTTGCCTGTCTATCTTAGTTTGGTTTGGTTTGGTTTGGTTTCGGTTCGTGTTTTTCTTTTTCCATTTGTGTGCTAAATAAAATAAAGTTTTGCTGTAAAATGTTTTTCATTTTACCTGCAGCAATTCGTAAAATGATTGCACACATGTGTAGTTATGCTCGTGGGTTTCCATTTTATTTTAACTTCTTTGGGTCTAGCCAAAAACAACGCCCTGCCTATGCCATCAACCCAACCCAACCCGACCCAACCCAACTCTCTTCACTGTCAGCTGTTGACGTACTTCCATGTTTATGTTTTGGGTCTGCAACACTTTTCATTGCTGATTTCATCGTAAAAACTGTTGATTGCAATTCGAATCCTCGTTTTTTTTTTATGTACTATATATTTATAAATGCAAACTATTACATATGTACATAAGTATACTGGTTTGGTATATTGGTTGTGTTACATGATTTTTATGAACAGTATTTAAATTGAAATACTTAGGTTAACCATTTCTTGTTGCACAAGAACACACATATTAAATTAAGGCAAACCTGGCGACACCAGACAAACTCGACGCTTAGGGATTGAGTGTATAACTTAAACCTACATATATCGGCTAGGCAGAGTATGCCTATCAACAGTACCTGAGTGTACAAATGTCACTTCTACTTTGACAAGGGATCGTTTGGTCTATTAAGCGAAAATAATAAGCAAACTATAAATAACTTGAGAAAAGCATCAAAACTAAAACTACTCCAAAGCCAACATGGGCTGAACCTTTAAAGTTTTTTATGAGCAAATATCTTAAACACGAACATTCACAATATGGTATAGAAAATAATAAAGAGAGAAGTTCATCAGTTTGAAACCTCAATATGCAAAGCCAGCATTGACAACTAACAAGTCGGAGAAGAAACCGGAATGCATTAAATATTTATTAAATTGGCTAACATTTAATATTCAATTAAAATAAATGAAAAAATGTTTTTTTTTTTTTTTTGTATTGCATTTTTTTTTACAATCTGTTATGCGATAATAGGTAAATGATTTATTTTATATATTTATGTAACCTGCAATATAAAAATGAATATAGCATACATAAATTATACTTTAATAAAATCATAATTTATAGTTAATCACTTTATTTCCAAATCAGATTTTAACTTTTTTATTTATTTTTATATTTCAAATTTTTTTATTTTTTAAATTTATCGGAAAATTATTTTCTGTTAATTGCAAATGACTTTCGCAAATCTCAGTGTTCAACTTATCTAATGGAAACTTATATTTAAACTCGAACGTCCATATTAGTAATAAAATCTAATTGCGAAACGATTATTTCTCCATCGTTTAAATTACTTATAGAATTTTTTTTTTATAGAATAATAAGATACTCCGTAATGAAAGCCTTAAGATTTTTCATGGTTAATGAGCCAGTATATGCGATGTTAGCTTTGTAGCCTTTGTAGGCATACAACTTGCTGAAGCCCTTTATAACTTGTTTGCTAATTATTATGTTTCCATTTCATCTAAACAGTGTTGAGTATCCCAACTTAAGTAAATTTACAAAGATTCTGTTTTATCTTAAACATAACTCAAATAAAAGCATCGAAAGTTATTTGGTGAGTCTGCCTAAATAAATATGTACTATGCTTCATACTCAGCTCATTATTGATATGCGTAAATGGGTTTGTCCGACACAAGTTGCAAACATTCTAAGCAAATAATTAAAAGCGAAAACTTTTGACATAAACTTATTTCAATCAGATACAAATCATTAATTAAAATTTATATGCAAGATTTGGCACTGAGATCTATTGTTTTGTTTTTTTTTTTTTTGTTTTATTAAATTTTCTTTTTTGTTGTTGTTGTTTTTGAGAGCAACATAGTTTAATTTTATAACAATACAAAATAAACAAGAAACGACAAACAATAACATCAAAGAGCTTATCGCTACTGCTAAGCATGTTTGCACAAGAAGAAAAATAATAAAAATACAAAAAAAAACAAAAAAAAAAGTCAACAACAAAAACAAAGCAAAGTTGCTGCTGATGCTTTTCAAATTGTTGCGCTGTGCCGAGGTGGAGCGCATAAGGCAAGATGCGACCCGGCAGCAGTAAGCAGGCAAAATCCGAAACGAGAGAAGCAAAAATAAGGCGCATAAACTTAAATTGATAGTAAGAAACTTAAAGAAAGCGGCTCCTGCTGCCATGACAACAATAAAGTACATATAAAAAACGCTTTGTTGTTGTTATCGTTGTTGTCTTATATTGTAGTCAGCTTGTGTTGCATTCGATATTGCCCTGCGTTGTACATTATGTAGCGCGTTTTAAGCCAGCTAAATCAATTTTGCACAACGTCTGTGCCACATAGAACTCAGCAAAGGATGCATGGCAATATTTTATCTATAAACTCAACTTAACTTCGTTATTAAACGCATATGCCCCACACATCGGCTAGTAGCGTGCATTCGTTGAAGTGTCTACGCTGTGTTTATAAAGAAGAAAAAAAAAACAATGTTAACGAAAAAAGTTGTCTTCGATGACACGCTTCTGATTGTGTGTTGTCTTACACTAAGCGGAATTGAAATGTTATGCCAACGAAAAGTTTCAGTTTTAGACTATTAAAACTTTAATTTAGTTTAAAAAAAGAAAGAAACTACAAAGTCAACCAAGTCAGGATTCGCGCAAGCTTTTAAAAGAAGTCGAGAGGTGCAGTTGAGCTATGTGAGTGTACCTTGAGGTCTGTTTCCTTACCTACCTGAATAAATTTCAGGTACACAATCGTAAGTTAATAAGCTTCTGGGTTGTCTGTATAATTATGAGATACATATGGATATAAAACTGTAATTATTGGTTTGTGCCCATGATCCCAAGAATTGGCAACGATATATGGCTTGTATGTTTGTGCATATGTTGCAAAAGTTAGAAAGGTGCTTACAAAAACCAAAAGCATATGCCCATAAATAAAATAGATTAGAATTCTTCCAAAATTTGCTAGGTTTGTACATTTTTATAACATAGGAATGTCTTTTTTCATAATAATTTATTTATAATATTTTTGGTTTTTTTTTTTTTAAATTTTATTATTTACTTAAGTTGCAAGCTTCCTTCGGTTTAGGACTTTAATCATTCAATTCGCAGGCTATAAAGGAAAACTGACACAGCATGTTAAGGAATAAATATTGTGCAGCATGCCCAGCTGATGTGTCATGCACCGTAAAGTGTTTTCATCTCGCATCTCTCCGGTTTGGCACTTGTCAGTCTTTTGGTTTATAGCTGGGCACCAGCTGTAACATTTTAAACTTCAGCAAATGTCGATATCTCAAGTTCTATGGAAATTAATGCAGTCTTTTTTTATTTGATAAGTATCCTTTAGCATGCATTTGCCACTTTTATATTGAGTATTCTAGGCCAACACCAGAAGCTTTATGACCAAATTGAAAAACAAAAAAAAAATCATTAAAGGCTTTTTTTTAAGCAAAAACACATACATTTCTTTTTAGAAAGAAAAGAAACAAAATATATAATGCGGTTACGCAGCAGCCCTTACTTACTGCAAAGCCTTGAACACATTTTCCCTTGACAAACAGGAATAATTGATGGCCATTAACGCACTCGGACAGATTTTTTACAGTGTTCAAGAAAACGGGTATGACTTTTTTTTTCCTATTCGGCTTATTTATTTATATGTTTATAACGTGAGCAACGTATTTGATATCAATAACAGCAACAGCCACAGTAACAACAACAGCGACAGCAACAACGACGACGACGACGACGACGACAATAACAACAACAACGACAACATTAAGAGGCATACTACAATACATTGATGTTGGCATAATAATTTCTTCTTGGTTATTTTTTTTTTCTTTTCCTTTTTTTTATAGTCGATTTCTTTTTTCTGTTTTTCTTTTTTTTGTCTTGCTCGTATAGGCCAAGTTAAGTGCCTGGTCCATTGCTTGCATAGGCCAACATCTGATGCCAAGCGCGCACCTCACTCCTCGGCTACACCACAGCACACCACAGCAAACCACACCATACCATACCACACCGTGCCACAACACACTACACCATCAGTGTGTGCGCATTTACTTTGGCCGCTCGGTGGCACAGACGCTCGCTCGCTCGCTCGGTCGGTCGTCTGCTCATAATTTCAGGCCATGCGTCCGTCTGCGGTCGTTTTCGACCGCGTCGTCCATAACGTTGTTGTCTTGGTTGTCTTGGCGTTGATTGTGTTTACAATGAGCAAAGCAAAGCCAATTGGGTTTCACTCGAAATGGGCACGTTTTAATGCCTCAACACAAAGTATAACGAACGGACCGAACGAACGATGCGAACAAGCGAACGATTGAACGTTGAACAAAAAAAAAAAAAACAAAATATTGAACAAAGCGATACGAGTATAAAAAAATACTAAACTAAACTAAAAAAACAAAAATAATAAAGAAAAAAAAAACCACTATGTACGAATGTCCGCATGTACGTTCATGCGATATCTGTATCTTTTGAAATATAAATGTACAAAACGTGAGCTATCTATAAGCAATCCAATCTCAAAATCCAAGCGAAACATTTCCCAAACATCCTCTTCGCATTCTGTTCTTGCGCTGCTTGCTATAGTCGCCACAGGACAACAGGCTTAGGCTGCTGCTGCTGCTTCTGCTGCTCTTGAATGGACATAATAGTTACGAATGTCTATAGTATTCAGCCTGCGCAGGCTGCCTTGGCAAGCTGATTATGATGATTGCCTGCCATTGGCTCGATTTGATGGCGTTTTGTCTACTCCTTGACTAGTTTATGCTCAACTCAAAGTTTGCGTTGCTCTTACCAGTTCTTTTCTAGATTTAGCTAGAAAATAAACACAAACTCGATGGCCTTTGATTACAGTCATAAGCAATTGAATTAAATTGAAGGAAAATATTTAAATGCGATAGTATATAGTAAATTAAATAGTTCCTGTTTGTAAAATAAAATATCATATTAACTACATGATGAGTCAATATTTTGTGTCAAATAACTTACACACAGTTTTTAGAGAGTAGCGGGATTCTAATAAACTCATATAGGTAATTACTAATGAAGTTTACATTAAGTAGTTATTTGAGGGTACCTTTGCTGCAGGCAGGTACTACATACAGCTTCTCCGCTCTCGAGGACAGGCATAAGCAGATTGTATTTCTGTAGAGGTTGCTAAGGCAACAGATCAACAAAACATTTCTCAAATTTTACCCTTGCCTCACATCATTCACTTCATTTATATTTCATAATGTTATCCCACAGATTTTTAATCAATTTATTGTCGTTATATTCTTAATTAATAATACGATACAGCTGTTAGGCTTACAAGGCTCTCTTCAAATTAAAAGCGTCTGAAGTGATTCTAGAGATAATAAAACAGGTTAATGTAAAATTAATATTAATAGAATTCCAAGTCAAACTATAAGGAATTAATTTGTTTTTGAAACAACTCCGAAAGCAGATGGGTGCAGAGGCAAAGTGTAACTTAAACTAATTAATGCCGTTTAGCAAGTGAGAAATGCTTAAGAGATAACATGACATCAAATTTATTATGTTACATGTGAGATTTATGGTAAGCTTCGTAAGCTCTACAGAAATCAGTTGCCAATTTGTTAAAGCCAATTTCAGTGTACGAATCTCACGCTCAACGCATAGAAATGCTTTTCGTAACGATTTCGTTTGCTCGAAGTTAACTTTTTGCATTAAGAGGGCATATAAAAATTTACATATGCTCATAAATTGTCACGGCAGAACGTGGCTCAATTGAGCACCCAACGATCCCATTGATCGATCGTTATTGGCTGGGGTTATATGAATTTTTAGCAGACGCACGCATGTCGCCGCGACGTGTCCGGATTGGCTTATGCTCCAGCATACGTGTGCGGGTGACTTCTTGGAAAAGCCGAAATGAGTTCAAGAGTTGCGGCCGTGAGTTATTGGCTTAGTTTAGCTGCGTGCGTGTACTTTAGAATGACACTTAATTGCGGCTCTGGCAATTAGTTTAATGGCTTTTATAGTTTTAACACACATTCATGGCACAACCAACTTACGCTCATGACGCCAAAGACGCCAAAGGTAAAATGAACGTACGGCAAGGTAAGGTAAGGTGACGTGCATTTTTGATTAGCTGTGCACAAAGATGTGCTGTTGGGAAAAGTTTCATTAAGCGCGGAGAAAATTCAAATTATGCAAAATATGCTACCCTACTCACAATTTAATTTCAACATAATTGGCAGCCAATGTACGCGTGTAGTGTATTAAATAGTCTGCTAAGTAAAATCATTTCGCTATGGGAAAACTGCATTTCCTGTAGCTACGCTAAGCTGCGGCTTATGCATATGATATTTGCTTATAGAAAATTTGTGTTATGTGATTTTTGCTGCGTTGTTTAAAATTGAAAAAAAAATAAAGAAAACGAAAAAAAAGAAAACTTAGTTAAGTTAAATTTTCAATTTAAAGCCATGAAATGAAAATGCACAATTTAAGTTTTCTCGCACTTAAATGGTTTCGAACACTCGTGCATGATGCGGATGCCATGAGTTTGCTTATTTTTCGACAACTTTATTGCTCAGCATGAGCGTGCAGGCAAGCGTAAGGAATATGACCGAAAATAAAATTTCAAAAAAAAAAATAAGCGAACAGCAAAACGCAGAAAAAAAAAAACTTAAATGAAAATTAAATGTATCCAAAGCAAGTTCGTCCGTCCACTGGCTGGCATAGCCTGCTTGGATACACAGTCAAAGTGCGATTGGAGCCAGTGCGGATGCGAGTGCGAATGCGAGAGCGAGTGCGAGTATCTCGCCCCATGTCGTGTGTCGTATCTTATGTGCTAATCGTAAATAACTGTCGAAATTTTTTGCTACCGTATGAGTGCTTACGTTGTATTTTTCTTCTTGTTTGCTTTGGTTTGTTTTTGCTTTTTTGCTGTTTTGGTGTTGCTGTTGCCGTTGACGTCGTTGTTGTTGTAGTTGTTGTTTCTGTTGCTGTTGCTGTTTTTGTAGGATATGTGTAGAGCGAGTTGCCGCGCCTTTGTATGCTGGGTTATGTTGCTTGGATTTATCTGCTTGTTGTTGGTGTTGTTGTTATTGTTGTTTTGTTTTGTAAATGAAGCATTAAAAAACCACGAGATGTTTGTTTTTTCTTGTTGTTTCTGTTGCTGTTGTTGTTGATGTTTTTCATTTTGTGTACGAGTATGTTTTTTTGCTGTTTTGCTTTTTTGCAAAGAAAACTCGTAGCACAGAAATATAAAAGGTCCGCATGTGGGATCAGCATGAAGTTAGCTTCAGTTTGGGCGCAGCATTTTATGCTCGTATCACTCGGATACAAGGCACTGAGCATAAATATAGTTGGATGCCCAGCGCAAATGTAGACGCAAGGAAGAAAACATGTTTGGCTTTGATTTCCTTTTTTTTTTTTTACTTTTTTTCATATTTTTTTGTTTTTATATCAATTCTTGTGTGTGTGTGTGTGTGTGTGTGTGTGAATAAACGAACAGATACAAGTTGCAGCATAAAGTATCTGAGACGCATAAAATGTTGCTGAAACTGAAGTTGAGTTTGAAGATGTTTTGACGAAGGTCTGACTGACGGACCCATTCACTCACTCACTCACGCATTTGTGTAGACACTCATACTCATACTCACACACTCACTCAGGCTCAGGCTGGCTGTCGGCTCAGCTCTATTGAGTCGAGCACGCGTGCATATTGAGGCTTGAGGGTGAATACGCAAAACTTGAAGATAATGAAGCACTTTAAGTATCTGGATGCAAACATAAAATGGAATAAATAACAAAAAAAAAATAAAATAATAAAAACCAACAAGCAACAATGACAACGTCAAACCAAAAAAAAAAAAAAGAAAAAACACCAAAAAGCAACAACATAGAAATCAACGCAGCAATAAAAACAAATAAGCAACAACAGCGACAATTAATGTGGAGCCAGGCAATTGCCTTTCGTAATTTAAGCAAAATGTGCAGATATAAAATCTTATAAGATACATAATAAGCGCGAGCGCACAATATATTGTACATGGACATTTCTATGGCGAAGGGGCAAAGGGGCGAACGTGCTGGGTGCCGCGTGCAAGGCAAATCAAGCAGAAGTGATGCTTTATCTGCGCTTTCGCTTCAAATTAATTCTAATCTAGCAAATTATTGTGGCCAGCGTGCGCGCGTTTATGCACTCATAAAAATTAATCACACATAAAAACGCATTCAGGCAGCATTGTGGCAGCGTTCAACGTTGCCACATAAACATTCAAACGTCTGTGGTGAAAATGGCCAAGATAAGTGCGTTCATTATGCGCACTGACGTATATACGCACATATGCAACTATATGCACACATAGATATGTACATACATCTACACACTTGTGTACGAATAAATATATGGGTAAGTGTGTATCTTTATGTATTGGCTTGACTTAATGATGTGTGTGTCTGCATGCGTATCTTGGCGTAAAAGCTAGCAGTAGCCAATAAAATTAATAATAAAAAAACCAAAAACAAAAATTGTATTTTGTTAGGTTAAGAAAAAACAAAAGAGCGCCAACATATCAGATCATTAACTATTGAAATGAACACATTCAAAATTTTCGCTATCATTAATTCAACGAACAAATTTTCATAGTCATTTTCGCATATAGTTTAAGCTGCATTCAACATGAATACTTTCTTTGTTTTAATGAGCAAATAAAAATCAAGTAAACTGCAGTTATTACTTACTAGACAGTAAAATAGAGTTTCCTTTCAAGCGTTGAATACATCTGCGAAAAAGAAATGCTTTAGTTACTTTAAATTAAAGTTAAAAAAAAAAATAATCACAGACAAAAATTTTTTCTTTTTTTTACTTAGATTCTTCGGAATCTCTTGACCATTTTAATTTATTAACACAAGGCATACATATTAGATAATGATACATATTTATAAGAAGTATAGTATTTTATATATTTTAAGAGCACATAATTTATTAAAATATATAAATGTATACAATATGACCATATATAGACAATATAAGATATTCTAATGTTTCATATTAAAATTTATAATGTAATTTAGATTACAAATCATAGCTTTATACCATTTCATAAATATCCAATAATTTTTAATCTTCAACCTATGACAGTTTCATGTGCATTAAACAAATAAACAGTCAGAATTTGTACACAAGCTTGAAAAATATTAGAATAATTAAAACCATCGCTCATTAAATTACGTACATCATCCATATACACTAAAGTCTTGAGTTCAGCATAGGCAAAATTTGATTTGGACAATGTTTAGCATAAAAACACAATTCACATTAACATATCTTGTACTAATAGACTTGAGCATTAAAGTGGCTTAACGTATACGGAACGCGTAGCCAAACTTGTTTTGCGTTAGAAGATTAAATTTGAAATCGAATATGATCTGATATGAGCCGAAATCATGTCGATCCAACGACTACACATGTTATTGAAAACGTGACAGGCTGCGCAAATGATCTTTTTCTATAAGAGGCTAAACGCTCAATCAAAATGATTCAAGCTTATCAAGGCCTAGACAAGCGAGCATAAACAAATTTCAGTCGTGAGTGAACTAATTTGGTGTCAAGTGATCTTGACTAGAGGCATGTACTCACACACACGATGCACACAAAGATTCAAAATCTTATTTAAGCATGACATAGACTCTGCCTTGTCTTCGCTCTTTTTTTTTTTCTTTTTTTTTTATTTATTTTTCGACGTCGTTGGCAACTTATAATATAAAAATGTTGCCCAGCTATGGGGTAACGAAAAATCGGATGCATCATATATACAACAGATGAAAGATTGTTATGCTAGCTATTTAAGATAAAAAAACATCTTTTAAATATGCATAGAACAAACAAATAAAAGTTAATTTGTTGTCAGACAAACAGGAAAAAAAAAATAAAAAAATATTGCTGACAAGGCAAGGCAGACATATGTCTTCTTGCGGTAAGTTCCTGAATTCTCTTCTCCGCCTACAATAGGAAATGTTTGAATCGCCACCAATTTGTATTGTGTGTTGGCATAATTCATGTGTTCGCAGGTGATTGGTAGGATTGACTTGACACTTGACATTAAATAATTTGCTTTCAGTACTCTATCAATATGTTCTTTTAGAAAATTAACAGCAAGAAACAAATTTGTATCGTGTACATGTATGTATATCGTGTGTACATACTTACATATACAACACAATGGCTTTGCTAATGGCATCTACACGTACAAGAACGTACAACATCGAACGTTGAGCGTAGAACGTACGAATGCGACGATTGATGTCCAGTGCAGTCTTGGCCATTTATTACAAGTAAATACAAAAAGGCCTAGAGATGCCGGATTGTTTGCTGTTTTCATTTAGCACAGCAATAAAGTAATCACTCAGCACCAGAATAGGCAGAAACACTTCACAAACAAGCAACCGTACAAGCAGTTGTACAACAATATATAACAAAAAGAAAAACAAAAAAAAAATCAAGTGAAAAAAAAATAAATAAATATACAAAAAAATAAGAAAACAGAAATACAAAAAAAAAAAACCAACAACATTTGCTTCTTCTGCTGCTTTTGAGGCGATGATGAAGATGATGATGCTGAATGCTGAATGTTGAAGACTTTTGCGTATTGCAATGTCGTTGATGATGGCTCGGGGAGCAGGGCCACGCTCTCTTGGCATTAAGTGCTTTATTACTTGCTTTTTGTTGCTGTTGTTGTTGTTGCTGCTGTTGCCTATTTGTTTTTCTTATTCTTATTTTATATACAATTTTTTTTTTTTTGTTTTCTTCTTTTTGTTTTTATTTTACTCATGTCAGTTTTTGTTAAAAAGCGCTAAAAAAAAATACATTATTTCATGCACAGCAGGGGATCGACTTCTTGATTACGCGTTCCCGTAAAACATGAAAAGTGAAAAAAAAAAACAACAGGAAAACAGAAAGAAAGAAAAAAAAAAAATAAAATGATATGAAATAAAATAAAACGCAAATGCGAGCAAACAGCAAGGAACAGTTTATATATGACAATTCAGCTGGGATTATGCATGAATATACGAGTTTAATCAAAATATATGTACACGACCGACGTACCGCGCACGTCGACAAGAAAGTGAAATTTTCAATTTATCAAATTAAAAAGGACCTGCGTGAATACCGCGTCGCGTCGTATATGACAAAGGATTGCATTAAAACCTGCTTTATGGTTATGCACATCAAAAAGGAAATAATAAATTTTATTAGCGTTGCTTCGCGTTGCTCCCAGCATGTAACTGTTGTAGCATAGCAATAAATGTATGCAAATAAAAAATTTAAATAAAAATTTAAAAAAACAAAAAAAAAACAATCGACCACAACCGCCAAAATGATTGAAAACGAAAAAAAAAAATAAAAAAAAAAACAATACATCTTCTATGTGTTTGTTGGTATGATTCTCTTAAAGACATCATCAAGCATTAAGCAGCTCATCCTTAAGAATACATATACATATATATGGATCGTGATCGGGTATAGGCATAATAATATACCATGTAACACTGCTATAATAAAAGTTACTCTTCATGGACAAAAAAGTTTCAAGGCTATCTAAGATTTGTTGGTTGATGTGGATGCATTTATTAAATAAATTAATGACATTATGTATAATTTCGATCCCTCTGTCATAAGGACTCAATGATAACTTGCATATGTGTATGTGGCCAAGTACAGAACGCAAAGGAATCTACTGACAACAAATCTAAGCTAGACAAGTGCAACTCATAACTCTGAGACGAACATCATTGTCTATAATGTTGTCGAACAAAAGAGCAAACATAAATTCAAGCGATCAATAAATCGGAACACTTAATGTCAGAAGCAAACAAAATTTGCAAAATCAAATAAGATTGTCATGTGCACATGACGCTTAGCAGAATGTTGTTAGAATTTCAATGAGATATTCTACTATACATACTACATATGTACATTGCATAGTGGAGTGCACAGACTGCGATTAGTACAGAGTAGAAATATTTAGAATACAAATGTCGCATAAATTTAACGATGTGCACGTCCTGTTGCGTGTTTAGCACTCAAAGTGTGGGCGTTGCATCTCATTTCATGCCAGTTCATGCCGTTTTATGCCGTTTCATGCATATTGCAAACTTTTCCATTATTTCATTTTCCTTTTATTTGTTTTTCATTTTTTAGTTTTTTTGTTTTTTTTTTTTCCTTTGTTTTGTATGGATTTGTTGTTGTTTTTCCCTAGTCGTCTTTTGCAATTTTCTTGGCAAGGCAGTAAATGCGAATATAAATAATTACAATTACTCGTATATGCCTTTTATTTGCTGTTGCGTACTATTTCACTGCTAAATAAATAATTGCATGCAATGCAATGCGATGCAACGCGATACAACGCGATGCGACGCACAATGCCACTCGACTCTCGACATGCATTCATGTACATGACTCTGGCTCTGGCTGCCGCTGCCACTGCTGATGTCGTTGCCTTAGCCGTTGCCTTTGCCGCTGCTGTTGCTGTTGCCGCTCCCACGACTCGTCTCGGCTCCTTTGGCCGCCGTAATTACCCACCTGCTGCTAAGTTTCTATTGTCACTTTGACAAACGGCTTTGGTAATTTGTATGCAACGCAGCAGGTGTACACGCCGGCATTGTTGGGTGTTGCTTGGACATGAGTACGGGCAACAGCACCAGCACCAGCACCAGCACGAGCACGAGCACGAACATGAACACCAGCCCAGCGCGAGCTCGAGCAGAGAGGGCGGCGCGGGTGCGTGTGTAGGCGCTAGTGCGACTATGAGTGCGTAAGTGCAGCGCATGACTGTGGTGCTGCTGGTGGTGACGGTGGTGACGGCAGTGGTGAACTCCAGCAGTGGAAGTGTAGCTGAAGTAGCTGTGTGCAATTTTGTAATTTTCTGCATGTGCAAATTAATTATTTATTATTATGCATTATTTTCTTTCATTTTTACTGCAACTGCGGCAACAGAAGCAGCAACAGCAGAAGCAGAAATGCAATAACAAAAGTCGCAAATTAAATGCCTGCAGGCAGGCTCATGCCTCTTAAAGACAGTAATCATATGTAAATCTATCATTTTGCATTGCTTAGGCATTTTTACATTTAAATATGCAAACGTGTACGTGGCAGAGCTTTCTGCAAAACTAGTGCAATACACGCCCAGTTTTACAGTACTTTTATACAATTAAGGACAATAGCCATATATTGAATATGTATTGATTTTTTTTTTTTCTTTTTTCTTTGTCTTAGTAGAAAGTAGGCCTTAGATGAGTAACAGCCAATCTATCGCACAATTAAATTTAATTGAAGACAAAACAAAATTTCGCAGTGTCTTACGTTTTGTGTTAACCAGCCGTAATTGTATATTGAGCCATAACATATTTAATAATTCAATGATACTGCATAAGGGAGCCACTCCTTGAGAAGTCTAGTTAAATCCTTGGGGCTATACATACATATATGTGAGTAAGTATTGAAACAATAATTACTTTGACTAAGCAAAAACTTTCTTTGTTTTGTAAAAGACTTTTGCTTACTGAGGTGAAATCTTGGAATCATTCTCAACAAAGTCAAATAGGTTAATATTGAGACAAATAGATTGTAACGTAATTTTTAGCAAATGACAAATTTCCCAAACTAGTGACAAACTACACTTCTTCTAGTTGATATTTCAGTCAACTCACTGCACATCCCTCCCTACCAAGGAAATTCCACACCAAATAGCAAGAACTTTTTCAACTGAGTTACCTATAACTTTATGACCCAACCAACGCAGTCATTACAAACAACTAAAATTAGAAAATTATCTGAAATTATATTTGACATTTCCATAGTTTACATAAAATCACAATTAAGGATTGGGACTATTTTTACTCACAAAGAAAAACAAAACAATAAAATAACGCATGAAATGCCACAGCGTATCGTATGTGTCCATATGCAATGCAATTACAATAAACAAGTAAAACAAAAGGATAAAAATACCTAAAATTAAGAAAGAAACTTATACATAAATGCCACGCAAAGTTGTCAAGATGCGTGAGTGATGTAAAAACTTAGAAGCAAACACCAAATGGTCAAATGTACATACATATGTACATATGTATGTACATGTGTACATGTGCGCAGTAGTTGGCCATTAACGGGTACAGCACAAACGTGTGCTTCGCTGGCAGTGCAGATCGCCGTTGGGTTGCTGGGCGTGGCGGGACGACGACGTTTGGCGGACGGAGCGTGTCCAATTCGTTTTGCGTGTGTGCCTCGCTAAATAATGGCAAATAATTCTAATTGCGTGTTGCGTTGGCACAAAATCAAAAATCGTCAAAAAGCGAACGGCAAGGCAACAACAACAACTAAATGAATAAAGCGAAGAAGCAGCTATAAAAAAACCAAAAAAAATTAAACCAAAAAAAAAAATGAAATAAAAATCAGTTTAATAAAAGTACAAAAGCATGCAACGGTTTTAGCAGCAACAACAACAACAGCAACGGCAATGGCAACAGCGTAGAGCAGCAGCAGTAACCACGAAAGCAACTACAACAACAACAACAGCAGCAGCAGCAGCAAAGAGGCAATAGCTGCGGCAACAACATGCGAAGAACATGTGCGTGCAAAAAACGCATTAATTATGAATTTATTTTGCTGCACTAACGCAAATGCACATAAACGCATACGTGTACGTGTACGAATACATATGTATGTACATGTGTGTATACACATGTAGGAAAGCGCTTCCAATAAGCGAAACAGGCCCAAGAGGCCGTTTATGCAACGCATGTTGCATGCAACAGTTGCAGCAAGTGACTAAGCGTCGGTACGATACGTGCAAGCAAGTGAACGGCCGTGCAGTCGTGCCGTTGCGTGCGGAAGAGTGCAAACGCTTCAAGGAGTTGGACGAGCATTGAACAAGTTCCACAGTTTCCTCATGGCCTGCGTTCAGCTTTGAAACAATAACAAAAATCGGACAAACAACTGCACAGTGGGGTGAATGGCAGCAAAAGTTCTATAAAAATGCATAGATTTTTCTAGATACTTGAGCATATGTTCTTGACAAACTAAATAATGTGCAGGCCTCTGGAATTTAAACGCAATATTACAATTATAAGGCAATCCTCTAGAAATTTATATTTCAATAATAATTGGTTTGAAAATTACATCAGCATTTTTTTATAGATAAAATTAAAAAAAAATTCAGAATGCATTCTATGGTTTCTTAAATACTGGGCTCTGGATTTTTCTACAAGGTTCAATATTTCTTGTTTTTCTTATTTCCATAAGTCGAAAAAAAACTTTTTTTGATTTTATGCCATGAAATGACTTTTTGGTCCACTGTACAGATGAATGATCAGGCCAGCGAAGAGGAGGCTTCATTATTCATTAGAAATATGTAGCCACGCACTTGATTGCAGCATTTAATTAAAGCAATAACAGAAGCAACAACAGGCACAACAACAACCGATAGCAAACTTCAATGTATAGCAACATACATATACAACGACAGCAACAATAACAACAACATTAGCAGCAAAAAATAGCAACAAAAACGGCCACGATGTTGTCGAGATATTTATGCGCAACACTTGACAGATTTATTTATTTGATTTGCGGCAACAAATACACGAACTAATGGCAGCAAAGCAACAGCAAAAGCAGCAGCAGCAGCAACAACAACAACACCCAGCAACAGAAAGTGTGGGGAGGAGGCGTTGGCCGGGTAAGTGCCCGATGTTGCAATGGGGAGCGGCTGCAATCGTTGCTATTCTGTTGTGTTGTTGCCGTTGATGCCGTTGTTGTTATTGTTGTTGCTGCTCTGCTGCTCTCGTGCAAAGTCGTGTGTGTTTGACATTTGTTTGTTAATAATGTTGCAACAATTTCCAAATTAAATATCAAAAACATTTTTCTTTACATTTATTCATCCTCCTCCTCCTCCGCCTTTATCTGCTTCAGTTGCTTTAGTAGCCAAGTCAATTCCATGGAAAAATGTTGAGTGTTATGTTGTTGTTGTGGTTGGTTTTTGTTTGTGTTATTATTGTTGTTGTTGTTGTTGTGATTTACAGCTGGTTAAGCATTGCATTGCATGCTTGTTGCTATGCAATAGCATAAATCATATTAAGATACATTTGTGCGTAGATACTTGTGCGAGTTTGTGTACGTATGTATGTATGTATGTTCTCACTGATGCGTACTTGCCACATGCTGCAAACAGAGGCAACAACAACAACACTAACAACACCAGCCACATCAGCACCCAGCAACGCCAGTCCATGGCGCAAGAGACTGCCACAGGCTGCTGATGGTCGTGCTGATATGTTTATACTTGTGAGATATTTTCAATAAATGTAAAAATTTAATAAATAAACCAATGAAACATTTCTTACATAGAACCGTTTTCATAAATTGCTTTCGACTGCCCAAATGCTTTTTGGCATCACATATTGACAGTGTCTCTTTATTTGTTTTCTTTTTTATCTTCTTCTTTTGCTTTTAAATTAAATGAGTTGTCATGTTGCAGGCAAATGTTCTACAGAAGTTTTTCTTTTTTATTTCAAATGCTGAAACTAATTGGAAAGGGTCAATTTTAAAATGAAATGTCACATATACGAAAACAAAATCCATGCATAGTCAAGCAAGCCAATACACTATCGTACCAATTAAAACATTTTTTTATACGCATCGCAAGAGATTAAAATTTAACAAGAAGCCCATTGTGCGCAACTGAAAACTGTTGCAATACTTCTTTTCCTTTTTTATTTATAGTATGGGGGCATTGCGTTGCATTTGACAAATTGTCGGCGAAGTCGCAGCATATATAGGTCAGAGGTGCAAATAAAATATTGCTCTAATGTTGTTGCTGTTGTTGTTTGAGTTTTGTGCAGCAAAAATTGTTCCCCAGATGTACATAAATAACGTGCATACACTTGTTTGCTTTAGTATTCGAACACATCTATCTCGCATGTAATTGGAAACGCATGTTCATTTTAAAATATTTTAGTGACAGCAAGTAATAATTCACATTAAAGTCAACGAAATAATGTTTGCTTACGAAATGGACACTGATTGACTAACGAGCAGACGGAAAACTCTACGGATTATGCAAGCAAAGGGCCCTCTACGTGTTGAGTATTACTTTTCATATGTACATATGTATGTGCATATGGAATGTAGGGATTAAATTAGATACATCCTACAAGACTTTGGTGTTAAATCATTCAAGGCTATCTGTTATAACGAGAGACTTCGAATGCAACGGTAGCGAAATAGTAATTTTTTAGTAAGCCAAATGATTGATATATGAATATGTTATGTTTATTCTGCTGCAGATTCTGTAGTGATCGGTGCAATTGGCATTACCATTATAGAGAATTTAAATAAATTCCTGCTTTAGCTAGAAAAAACAAGAGAACCAGAAGGGTTCTAGTGGTGAAGTTGTTTTATACGAAAATTCTATAACTGCAGCTTAACTTCGTCTTTAATCCCTGCATAAAAAGTCATTATACTTAGGTACGAAATACTTAAGAAAAATCTACGACTTTTATTGAGTAAAAGGTATTTAAAAGAGACTTATAACTATAACTAGATGCCTGTATGCATTATGAATTTCATATGCATGTGCAACTGAATCGAATTGCAAAACGCATAAACAAAAATTAATTTATGAATCGTAACAAGTTTTCTCAGCACAACTGCTCGAAGGACTCACTTAAGCGCCAAGAAATTAACATATGAAAAACCAAACAATTTCTTTAGAAACTATTCTTTGCCAAGAGACATCGACATAAAAGGAAACTCGATTGCATTATGATTTTATTACAAAAAAATTAAAACAAACAAAAGAAAACTTGTATGGACGCAGTGCATTCACACGATCGGCTCAAAACGCATTTAGGCAACCCAATGTTTGCTACTTTAAACAAAATAAATTTAGGAAAAGCAGACAAAAAAAACAAAACCAAACCTAGGCTGCATTGAAATTCACACATGACAAAATAATAGACTACTGTAATTTATTTTTCTAAGCGAAATGAAAAGAAAAGCATCGAAAAGCAAAGAAATGTTTGCTTTTATTATGCAAATTAAACATTAAACATTGTGTCTAATGCAATTTTCCAAACGCAAAAACGAAAAAAATAACAAAAACAATGCACGATGAAAGACAAAGCGCGGCGCCAAACAAAAGCAAGCTTAAAATTTCACTGCGCGCAGCAGATCCTTGGGAAAGGCTTTCCGCGCAGCCATCGTCTATTGCGCATGCGCAGCCAAAACTCTTTTGACAAACGATAAATCAGCGAAAGTGCATTGTTTTGGGAAATCTTTTCTTCGTTTGGATAAAAACGCGCAACACCCTTCCACCAAAATAAGAAAACAAAAAATACACAAAGAAATGAAGCGAAAACGCAAACGAAAACTAGACATTGCAGAAAGAAATCGGGAAAACGCAAAAAAAATGCGGAAAACTCCCTGACAATGACAGAAGCCGCGCATTGTGTAATAAACAAAAGGTAATTGAAAACTTTTGGCTTTTGTTGTGTCGCCTGAAATGTAAAGAAATTACAATCTATCAATAAAGTTGTTTACACCCCTTGCAGACGTGTTCGGCACCCCTGGCAATTTGTACACAAAAGGCGTTGATCGCAAGGGGACCTACAGCGCTAAGGTAAGGGTGCCGTGTCGTCTCCTCTCCTCAAGTTGCCACTGTAGTGATTGTTGTTTGTAGTTATTTGCCATTGTTGTTGATTGTTGTTGTTGCTGAGTTTGTTAGCAAGAATAACATATTAGCATACTTTAATCTTAAGAATTTGAAACGCAGATACTCGGCTGAAGTACCAGCACTCGCATCTCAGCAGCTTCAATGTCTTCAATTTTTTACGCTGAACAGCAACAAAAACAAAAAAAAAAAACATAATAATTATGTAGCAGAAATATGAAACATGTTAACATCGGTTGTCTCGCAGTTACTGCACGCTGCTCACACATGTTGGCCACATTAGCAAATTACAACTGACTGGCACTAAATTGTAGAATATCTTCTGTGTCGTCTCAAGTTCTATTATTTTTAAGAAATACTGACTCCATAGTTCAAAGCATAAATCAAATACAAATTTATTCTCAAATTTAATACGTTACCAATCCAAAACTGAATACAGAACTGCTATAACTGTAAGCCAACAAATATCAGTTTATCTAAGTAAATTTCTAACCGAAACTGATTAACTTCTTAGTCGAGCGAAAATAATATACACAGATGACTCCTTAACCAGATTTAAAAAAAAATGTTTGAAAGAGCTCTCAACTGATCTAAAAGAAAAGCCTAAAATATTTAACTAACAATTGTATAAAAGATACAAGCTAATTTGGTAAAACTTGGATTCAAATACGAAAAGAATTTTTTTTATGATAATTCTTTGCACTTAATACAAAATTTAGACCCAGAAACGTATTCGGCAATGAAGTTTGTCGGTTTTTTTTTTTTGTATGATACCATCCTATTACGAATTACGTTTCCAAATCGCAACAACATGGTACAATAAAAAGTAAGGTACATTTATAAGAAAGATACACAACAAAACGCAAACCCAAGCGTAACAAAGCCAAACAGAAAACAAAAACAAAAACACGCACGTACATTTGTACTCATCTCGTAGGCAGTGCTTAGCTTAGCACTTACCATCCTGTTTCTCGGCCTCGTTTCAGCTACGAGTGCGAGTACCTCCATATGTTGTTTTTGTTTTCCCCAATTTAATTTTTTTGTTGGTTTGTTTTTTTATTTTGTTTTTTGTCATCTTGTCTTTAGCAATTTTTACATGCAGTGTTCATATGCGAGTAAGCATGCGAGACCTTTCTGCTTTCTTCAAGTCGATGTTAACTCACTCGCTGCGACTTTCCTTCGCAAGACTTTTTTTTTCAACTGGTTCGGCTGCTGCTGCCGTTGCTGATGATGCTATTGCTGATGTTGCTGCTGCTCTCGTTGTTGTAGCTGCTATTGCTGTTGTTGTGGTTGTTGTTGTTGTGTGGCTTATATTTGTTGCTTGTAGCTTGCTGACAACGATGACGTCTAAAGTGTCTCTTTTCACAATAAACAAAAGATCTTCGTATTGTATGCTGCTGCTGCTGCTGCTGCTATTACTTCTTCTTCCTCCGCTGCGTCTGCGTTCTTCATCATCATGCTTTACACAATTATGTTTTTTGTTTTCCAACTTTTTTTTTTTTGGTTTTTTATGTTTTCGCCTACTTTACATTGTTTGTTTTGTCGTTTTGTCTTTTTTTTCCATTGAATTCGTGGCTTGTATAGAACACGTTTTGTGTGTGCGTGTGTGTGTTTTTGGGGCGTAGTAAGCGGCTAGCTGTGGTCTTGCTTGAATACCCCTCTCACGAATGCATACCCTCAGTCCAGATACCTTTACTATCGCGCGCATTCTCGGTAATGCTACTCATATTACACATTTACCTGTGTACATAATTTACCTTTACAACAACAACAACAACAATGAAAATAATGACAACGTGAAGTTATTAACATAATAGTAACCTAGGTCGTAGCTGAACCCACACACACACACACACACCAACTAAATCAAAATTTCAGCAGAAGAAAATTTCCAAAGAAAAAAAAAAAAAACATTTTATAAAATTAAAGTGTTAGGCAGTTAGTAAAAGATTTTCTTCTTTATCGGCATCATCATCGTCATCATCATCCTCATTCCGTGCTTCCCTTCTTTACTACACTTCCTTATAGCCTCCGGTTTACTGCCGTGTTATGCTCGCATATCGGCATTCATCATCGCAACATCTTTTGGCGTTATTAATTAGGTTCCGATACCGATCTGCAATTAATTTTCAACATATTCTTTTTTATACGCGGTTCGCGCCCTCGTATTTGATTGCCTTTGTTGTTGTTTTTTTTTTCGCTTTTTTTTTCATCTGACATTATTGTTGTTGTTGTTGTTTGCGGCAATGCTGCTGCTGCTGCTGACATTTAGATTGCATTGGTTATCTTCGATCTTTAGTTTAGTGCCCAAGCATTTGCATATTATGAAATTATGTAAATCAAAGCAATTCAAAGAGAATACTTGTATCTCAAACGCATACATTTGACTGCGAACAGTAGTCAACGTTGAAATTATGTTCAAATTAATAACAGTAATTAAACTGTTATCTGATTCGAATTAGAGAAAATCACTTTTAGTTCTAACGTATAATTTAATTAGTATCTCAAACTGGCATCGGCAAAGAAGAGTTCTCATTTAGTAGGTAAACACGTGTGTGTGCGTCCTATATGCTGAGTGTCATTAAAGAAGCCACCAGGTGGTCGCCGCATTCGTGCATTAATCAAAATTGTCTACCGGTGTTTTTTTTATTTTTTATTTTGAACCTTACTAATGGTGAATGGTGTCAGATAGTTAAACTGATCAATTAAGGTTCTAGAAAACATTAAGAAAAAAAAAGATTAAAAACCAAAAACATTTTGCCTTGCCGACTGCTGACGACAACGCAACAACCCTTTGAAAGTTTCTATAAGATGTAAGGCACTCAATGGGGAGGAAATGCGTTTGACAAGATTTTTAATAATTAACAATATTTAAAGCATACAAACTTATCGATCTGGAAAATGTATTTAGGGCAAATGTATTTTGATTAATTATTTAGTACTGCATATGTGTCAACAATGGCCGCTGACTTGGCACAGTATGCGAGTATTGAACTTTAATGCTCAAGGCTCGCGTGCCGAACCACGTTTGCGGCCTTCTGCTGAATATTGATTATGTAAGCAAGAAAATATTTTATTAGTAGCAACAAACCATCTTTCATAAAGGCAAAAGTTCCTTCCAATACTTAACCACACATATGTTGTATAGTCATGTGGCTTATTTAGGGGTTCCCTATTTCCTAAAAGACAAATTAAATGCCATTGATTTTGCAATGCTCAGTAGTTTGGAAGAGTCAATCATCCTATGCGCGTAAATATTATTATATTAAACTTTTATCATATTACTACTGTGTTTCACAGGCTTGTAAGGTTAAACAAAATTTCCGCAACCTCGACATCACATGACCGACCATGAGGAATGGTGCTAAGGCTATTACGCAAACACGAACATGGGATAACTGTAAACTACAGCGTACGATTATACATAAATACTGGCAAAATGAACAAAAAATAAAATAATAAAAAAAAAATACAAAGAAAATAAAACATCTGACTTCTTCGTCGTCTTATTGTATGAGAAAACATAAAAAATGGAAATAAATAAAATAAAACAAGCAACTATAAAAACCGTCAAGCGCTGGAAAAAAGGCCCATTGTGGCATATGCTACGAATTTATGCGATACAAATAAAAAAATGTAAATTGGTTTCGGACTGCGTAAGTAATGTTTTATTTTATTATTATTTTTTTTTTTTTTTTATTTTTTGTTTATTGTTCTTTCAAATATTTGACATTTAATTATAAAATTGACCTTAAACAATAAATTTGAACAGTTGACAATGGAACCATCGCACACTTCTATTTTCGCTTGCTTAGGCTACAAAACCAAATAAATCACGTTCATGTTGTCAACACGATTTAATTAAAATAGTACATATGGAAAAGTCTGAAAAAAAATGGTGCCAAACCCATTTATTCAGTTTTAGACAAATCCATAAAAGCATAAAAAAAATAATATTTGCGCTTTTTCTTTAAAGAATTGTAAAAGAAAAAAAAATACACACAACCACACACATGTTTATATAAGAAAGTTCTGTGTCGGAAATTAACTTGAAGTGAGAAAACGAATGGAAGTGAAATTAAATAAATTTAGTTGAATTAGCAGAATTGCCATATGTACAGAAGCGAGTACATAAGCGACATATAATAATTATTAAAGCATTGAAGCTGAGCTGTGCTGAGCTGAGCTGCATTTGATTTCGTTTAGACCAATCACTGTCAATTAAATAACTGCCAGTTTAAATTAATTGAAATACAAAGTTCCGGTTAAGAAAATCTACGCTATTATTAAGTAAGTAAGCGTGGTTTCGTATAAGATTGGTGGGGGAATTTTAACAAAGTGTACCAGCATTGTATGCATAAGCACTAATTGAGACCAGCTGAATCGCATTACCCGCTTATACTGAGGCACAGCATTTCAGCAACAGCATTTTGGCGATATTTTTTGGCATGACCTTTGTTGTTTTTGTAGCTCAGATTGCGGGTAAAAGACATCTAAGATCATTAATTCATCGCCGACTTTGCCAGCTCATGTGAAACGATCTTAAAGCGACCTAAACGATCGATACCTCATTTGCGTTTCTTAGGACAGTTTAACTAAGAACTAAGTTACTCTTATATAACAACAACTAAATCAGGTGAGGTTTGCATTTAACATTATCCTTATGTTTACCTTGCCTCTTTCTGCCTGTTACAAACATTTGCACAGCTTTAATACACCCTTTACCTTTTTTTTTGGTACAGGGTATAAAAAAAAAATCCGGGAACTCAGTTTGCACTTTAAGGACTGCTATGGTATATTTATAAATTGAACAGTATAAGCACTTTAATTATTCTTTACTCAAACAGCTGCTTTTAGATTTCCGTTACTATTACGCATATCATCGATAAGTAGCGGTCTGAGCTGTAGAGGCAGAGATTTATGATGTATAATGTACATATCCGTTCATAAAATTATAGCTTCAGAGAAAACGCGTCAATACTTGACCCATAATACTTGTCATACTCGCATCTGGCTGGCACAGACACAGCACACAATGGTCATTCTTTCATATGAACAAGGAACTCTGTTACACTTAAATGCTTACAACATGTAATTATAATTTTCTATTAATTGTGCAGTTAAGCTACATGAAATTGTTTGCTAAGATTTTCTACGTAACTAAGCAGCAAAAACATAAAATCTAAGCAAACAAAAAAATAAAAAGAAAAATATGAATAGAAATGAAAATAAGAAGAAAAAAAAAGAACTATTTAAATTGTTTTGCTTTGTTTTGAAATGGAATGAGTTTTGGTGGTGGGGAAGTACGTGCAGAGCGAAGTGGAGTTAAGCGCAGAGCCAACGAACCGCATACCAAACAACATTTTAATGCTCAGCTGCTGCTGTTACTGCTGCTGCTGCTGTTATTGCACACATGAGTGTACGTACAAAGTAACTCACATAATGCCGCATCCAGTATAAGCTTTACGTTGCTGTAGGTTTCCGGTATTATGCCCATTTAGAAAGAAGTAAACAACTACTGCTAAAAAGTTCTAAGGTTACAAAACCGACACCGATGGATGCCAACCACAACAGCAGCAACAGCAACAGCAACAACAACAACGATGATGGCAACAACAATGTTGACAACGAAGACAACGACGACGATGATGATGACAACGTCAACCAGCAGTTTTAATTGTTGCTGTTCCCTTTTTACCAAGAAGCGTGAAGACCTTTTCTTCTTTTTTATTTTTTTTTTGTTTTTTGGTTTTTCATTATAAAGAGGAGCGAACCGAAGCGGCGGCGAACAACAACAGCTGATTACCAGACCCGGCTCTGCTTAAATGATACTCGCAAACACATGATAGACCATGCAGAAGAAGTTTACAATTTTAAGCAATGGCGTAATCAAGGGGAATAATTCAGATGAGGTGTCCGACTACAACAAACCCCAATGAAAAACTAGAACCTCAAGTAGATCAATACTCGAAAATAAAGTGCATCTGCTATAGAGAAATATTTCAAAGAAAAATCATCTGGCTAGCAGTTGTAGGGTAGACCCTTCAACTTTTAATTTCTCTGCTTACCAATCATAATCCGAATTCATTAAAAATTTGGGTGATCATTTCACCAAGACGAGACAGTAGAATAGCTTTTCTTAGATAACTTCAGAATGAATTATTAATGAAATTTAACAATTTACAGTGAAGCTACAGCGAATCCTTCAAAATTACAATTTCTAACCACAATGGACTAAGTATAGGCAAAAAATCGGATTGCTCGAAAAGAGTGTAATATTTTATTTGTGAGTAAGACTGTCATGAGCAGGGAAATTTTAATGTAAAGTATAGAAATTGAACCCCCTTGAAAAAGCTAAGTACTACGCCCTTGGCATTGACAATGACGGCGGTGTTGTTGTCATCTTAGTTATTGTTGTCGTTGTGGTTGTCGCTGCTGCTGATGGTGGCAATGTTGACAATGTTGATGATGTTGACGACTACGACGTCGACGATGATGATGATGATGATGATGATGATGACGACGATGACGTTGTTGATTATGGTGGCGTAGAGTTACCTTAACTAAAAACAACAACAAAAAACCGACCGACAAACCAGGCAACCAAGCGACCAACTAACCGACGCTCTTGCTCCTCCATACAACTTCACCTTCACCGAATGTTGCTGGTACTTAAGTTTTTGATATGAAGTACCTTCGTCGTATGTATGTGAGTTTAACCTTCACATTGTTGTGTTGAATTATATACCACATTTTATTTTTTTTTTTCTCTATTGCTTATTGTTGTTGGTGTTGTTGTTGTTATTATTATTGTTATTGTTCTTGTTTTGTGAAACAATGCCAGAAGCAGGAAAAAAAGACAAGCATAAAGAGTTGCATGCGTCAAGTAGAAATAAAAGAAAGAATACAACGAAAAAAGAATAAGAAAAAATTTGTTAAAAATGAGTGGAATTTCGCGCTGCGTTGCACTCGAGGAACGACAAACAGCAGCAGCAGCAGCAGCCACACTGGATGCGTTCTTCCACAGCGATCACATGCGAGTCGATGCGGGCCAAGCCTGAGCATGGCGCAGGCAGCAGCTGATAGTCGCCAGAGCTGTTTGTGTCATTGTTATAGGCGAGCGCGGATTAATGAAAAATGCACGGGGGCAGCAGACCGGCCCAAGTAGAAAACCCAATAAAAAGTAAAGTTGCAGTGCAGCGGAAAAAAAGGGTTTGTCAGTTGCGCCTGTTTTGTCTTTAATAAGCCTGATAAAATCGTTTCTGGTATTCTCTTGTTGTCGACTTTGTTATTGTTTTGGCATTGTTATATATATATTTTTTTTTTTTTTGATTTTTTATTTATTATGATTTTTGTTGTTGTTGTTGCATTCGGGTATTAGCTTTAAGAAGTTTGGCGTTACAACTGAGCAGACAAACACACAGGCAGCGTGACAGACAGACAGATAGACAGGAAAGTTGCAACAGCAAAAACAATTTGGAATTTAATCTCGACCTGGGAGCGGAATTAAGTATTTAATGTAATTATTTGTTTTCAAAGCTTTCTCTGCGCTTGTGTGGCACGGCTACCTCAGTACCTCTGGATAGGTAAGCAACATATCAGACAAACTAGAAATAACTTGGCGGCTATTGTACTATGCCTGAAAGGTGCTCGTGTCTCTGCCAGCAACTATGCGTAGTGTTACCAGGAACAGATAGGCAAGGCAGCTAAAGCCGGAAATATCTGAGGCATCGAGCAGACGCAGCTATGCTAAACACCTCTTCAGTGGAAATGAAGTTTATCTGGTACATTTTGACACGCTTTGCTTGGCAGGATTGGCTACCAGCTGCTTCTCTTGAATTTTTCTTTTTTTTTTTCTTATATAATCACGTCGCCACTTTTTTTCAGTGGCAATTAAGCCAAGCTAAGCAAAACTAGTTGAGTGCAGACGCAAAAATTAAAAAAAAAAAAGCAACAGAATTCTGATCCACTTACTTACAGTTAATAAAGACCGGCCGCTATGTGCAGATAGCATTTAGGCCCATTAGAAACAGGTGAAAACATTTTTTGGATATTACTTTTAATTAGTGACGCTGACTGCTGTCCAAAATCTCAAAAGCAGCAGCAACAAAACCCAACACCCAAAAAAAAAAAAGCCCAAAACGCAAAACGAAAAAAAAAAAGAACAGGCAAGAACAGCAAACGGCAAAGCCGCAGAACAAATTGCCTGACTTTAGTTTTGCCCCATGCTTGCCCGCTGCTGGCGGCTAATTGAAGAACGTCAAAACATTTACCAAATTAACGCAATCCAAGTGAGAGAGAAAAGTAAATTGCGCGAAAAACTACAACACATTGCACAGCAAGGAATGTGCCGAACAGCAGAGCAGGTGGCGGGCAAGGAGGGGTTAACAAAAAATATATACAACTTTTATCAGATAAACTTACTAATTTGTGTACACTTGGCTCACACAGCGGCAACAACAGCAGCAACAACAAAATCATAATGAAAAAAATAAAAACAACCGAAAAAAGTAGAAAAAGTGAAAACACAACACACCGAAAAATAGCAACAACAATGGCAAAGGAAATGGAGCAGCATGAAATGAATTCACCCTCATGTAGAAGATTCTTTGCCATTTAATTTTATTTGGACATTTGTTTCATTTTATTTAATTTTTTTTTTTTTTCTGGTGTGTTTTCGTTCGTTCGTTGTTTTTCGTTTTGGGTGCTTGGTTTCGTTGTTTGCCTTTTCTTTTTTTGTATTTTTTTTTTGCCTGCGTTGCTGTTTTACTGTTGTTGTTGTTGTTGTTGTTTTCTTTTTGGTAGTAATACATTTTTTTTCGGTAGTTTGCAATGGACAGATATAATATTTAACAGCATTCAGTGCAGATACACGAATTAACAACAAACGAGTACACATTAATGCCAGCACAGTTTTGTGCGCTTGGGGACGTGCTGAGCCAAAGCAACAACAAAGACGAAACTCACAAAAAAATTTACAACAAAAAGGCAAAAATAATAATACATACAAGTTAAAGAAAAAGCAAGCAGCAAAAAAATAAATACTGGCAACAGTGAAGACAAAAAAAAAAACCAAAAAAAAAATTTACGTAGCGGATATACATACGTAGACAGTATCAAAATATGCAGAGGGTTGCAATGTGCTACCAACATGACTACAAGTTGCAAAGATACAAGATATGGCCATGGTCATGGCTGTGTTGTTTGTGTTTTTAACTTGGCTTTGGCTTTGGCTTGACTCGGCTTGTCTTGTCTTGGTCCGGCTTGGCTTGGCTTGGCTTGGCTTGGCTTGGTTTGGGTTGGCTTTGCCAACACTTTACTGCATTCTTCCAAATTAACATACCAAAAAAACAATAACAACAACAATAGCAAGCAGCAACGGCAGCAACAAAGTAACAAATAAAAAACCATAATACAAGCAAATATGCAAGGCGACGTTCCGTCAGATACGAGATACGAGCAAAGAACGCCTTTGCAGTTGCAGATACATATGCAGATAGTCATGCGTACGCTTCGAACAGCTGAGCTGCGGTAAGTAAAAACTTCTCACTACTGGACACTTTGTTTGCATTGCTGTTCTGTTTCTCGTTTTTTTTTTATTTTTTTTTTTTACCAATTCCTTTTAGTTTTTTTATTTTTCGAGGTTTTGCTTAAGTAAGTTTATGTCCACTATTGTATCGTCTTGAGTATCGTTTACTGCTAGTGATGAGCATCGCACTGACAGATGGCAGGCACTTACTGAAACAGAGCAAATGTGAGAACTAGATTCACACAACATACAAAAAAAACGAAGCATTCACACAACCTTATTATATAAAAAGTAGAAACTAACTACTTTACAAATAGAAAAGTTTACTCAACAAATGATATTTAAGTCACTTATACATTAAATCGATACTTGAACTATAAACTCTTTACAAGCAGCCTAAACATCTTAAAGATACTGCAGTCCTTAAAATGACCAGTTTATCCCTAACGGTTTAAAGAACTTCGTCCATTATTAAGTTAACACATACTCATAGTCATTGTCTATCCAACTATAGGCCTGCCACTTGTCACATCGACATCACTAGACGCCGACCCCTATAAACGAGTTTAGAACCAAGGCTGCTTTTTTTCGACTTGGCACTTTGAACCGGCTTCTGCAGCGATGTTGTTGTTTAACCCGCTTCGATGGCCAACCCTAATTGTTGCACACTACCTTCAACTTAATGGTAACTGCCACTGTCAGTTTTGTTGTCCGGTTCTGTTCGGTTTCTGTTGCTACCTCGAAAATCAATGTGTGTAACGAAACCGAAATAAATGTTCTGTGAAGGAATTTTGCCTGTTTTTTTTTTTTTTGCGCCCTCTTGTTTGTTCATTTCCAAGTTATTTAATGCTTTCAGGCGAAAGTCAGAAAAAGTACGTTCATATTGATTTGAATGTATGCATGCACTCAAATAAAAAGTACAGTAAAATGTGGTAACATTTCAAGTAGATATGATAGTTACAAAAAGCAAAAAGTGCCCAAAAATAATACCAAAAAAGAAAAAAACTTTGAAGCCACAATGCCTTCAGTAACTCTAAAAGTGCCTATGACGCTTGGAATAGCCTCAAGACTAGTTGGGCGATGTCTTGCCAGTTTATAAATAAGAAACTTTTCAATAACACCAAGGTATTGGTTGGAATGAAGAGATAATGAAACACACTGACAAAAATTTTACCTTTCTGAACTTATAATACTCAAAATAGCCAACCCAGCTCAATACACAACTCTATGCCTATTTTAAGGTTAGCACAGCAGCATCGCTGGGCATCAAGGCTCTCTTTTATTATTATTATTTATATTTATTTAAAATATATCCGACATGTTTAAAATTTACTACTTCTCAGTGTACCGCAGTGCACAGGAAATGTAAGTAAGTGTATCGGTTTTTTGTTTTTTGTTTGCTTTTATTTATTATATTTTTTCTCCATTTCATTCTCATATGACTTTCGGACTTTTGGAGCGTACAAATAAAAACAACAAACTATGAAAAAAATTGTAAAAAAAACGTTCCAAAAGCTAACCGCATTTCATGCAACCATTGCATTGCATTGTGGCATAACCGAATCATATATTTATATGCAAAAATAGAGGCGTAAGCGTGGAAATAATAACAACTGCTGCAACAACAACAACAACAATAACATGAATAACTGCAACAACAAAATCCAGAATACTTCTGTGGAAATGCAGACAGCGAAAAACAAACTCTTGCACACACACACACACACACAGTGCATACGTATATAAACAATTGACAGATTCATAAATATGCAATTTACTCTACTTTTTATTTTGTATTATTTGCAATTTTTTCATTGGTTTCTTTTCGCTTTGTTGCATTTCCTGTTTATGTGCAAAAATATAATGAAAGCAACAAACAATAACAATAAAGACAACAAAAAACAAATGGCAACACATGCCCATAAATTAGCATTACGAGAAGGCAACAAAAAAAAATAACAATTTAAAAAAAAAATTGAAAACACAACAAAGCCAAATTAAATTATTGTTAATGAAATTTATTTTCATGTCACTGCATCGTATAAGTATCGTATAAGTATCGAATTAAATACTTGTAATTATTGTACGGTAGTTGATGCCAATTAAAGTGTATCGTATAATTTCAAGAACACAACAATGATTAAAACTTTGCATTTATATTTAAAGTTCGAAACATATTAATTTTTATTTACAAAAAAAAAGAGGACTTCCGGTTGAAACTGCTAACAAATGCAGCTATAAACAATTGTATCACATTAAATCTCTTCGGGGGGTCGCAGATTCTTTCGAAAGTAAGTGACTAAAGACATCATCCTATCTTTGGGGTAAAACAAAAATGCAGTTAAGCCTTCTATAACACAACATAGAGTTTCCAAATGATAAGAGACTATACTGAATGAACGCAGAAATAATAAAAAATAAAATATTTAATTTCAGAACGTCAGAATTCAGTATGATCCTCTGCACAAAATACTTCTATCTGTTTTACATTCATTTGTATCTATTCAAGGCTCTACTCATCAAAGTATACATACATATATATGTGCATATGTTACGTATTGCTTAGACTTTTAATTATATAACTGAGTTAAGATTAACTATTGAAACTCTGGCAGTCACTGCCTATCACCCAATCCAAACAGCATAAGTTGACACACGTTGGTGAGCATTTTACGTGAGGTCTACAGCTGCGTTATCTAATCATTAATGCGAAAGAGATACGAAAAACATGAATAGAAATTTATTAAAATAAAAAAATTTGGCAAAAGTTTATGGGAGGCAGCTTATGTTGTGTTACCAACGTCAACGCCATCCATTACGTCAAAGCCATATGCGTGAAAGCATTTCACATACCCACAGCACAGTTCAGTTATGAGTTTATTAAGCCAACTAAGTCAAATTTCCAAACAACAAAAACAAAGATCATTGAGTCATAGGCATAATTGATGTACGGTATGAAATTATCGCAATATGTTAATCATAAAACTATAAGCAGCCCCAACCCCACCAACTGCTGCGAATGACTGCAACGTTGGCAGCTCCACCAGCGAGAAGTTGGTGAAGTGCTCGCAGTCATTATGCGTTGTAGCGCATTTGAATCCAACAACTTCCAACACGCTTAGCTACTTTGTCCATAATGAATTGCACCCGGGCGTTATTGCTTTTTAATAAACGCTAATCGGATAGCCTGCTGTGCAGAAATCGACAATAACTAACGAGATGTTCGGGCTAATATGACACATTATCTATGTACCGTCAACAACAACAACAACAATAACAACAAAAAACAACAACAATAATAGCAGCTTAGTATGCTCCATATTAAATGCTAAACGCTGGCGCCAAATCTCATCGACAGCATAGTAGACCCAGGCACGACGCTTGGCCAATTGGCTGGCTGGCATAGCAGTGACTGCCGAGTGTCGACTGCTGTTGACTGTTGACTGCTGTGCGTCTGCTTTGGACCAATATCTAATAACCGAGAGTCTGTCTGTCTATGAATCATGCACAGCTATGACATTTATGGCATCAATTTATTTGATAAATTTCACACGCACGTTATCAATTTCACTGTAACTGTCTATAGCCAAGTGAACTATGCTTTGAACCGCGCTGAGCTCAACTGAGCTGAGTTGAACTGAGCTGAACCCAACTGTACAGTGTCCTGTGCTGTGCATGGCGCACAGTTATGGCAATAAATATTGACGGATTAGTCACTGGCTGCGCACAGGAGTTGAAAAAAAAAAAAAAGGAAAGAAAAAAAGAAAACAAAAAGGAAAACCAAAAGTGAACAACAACAAAATGGCAAAAATACCAGCAAAAACTATTAAGGGATAAAACTGTAATAATGGCTATTATTATTTTTTTTTTTCTGTTTTCTTGGCTGTGTCTATTTTGCCGCTTCAACTGGCATATCAATTTTAATAAAATATCGATACTCGGTTATTGATAACCGTAGCGAAAGTCATCATATTCAGCGTGTATGTGTGCATGTGTGTGTGTGTGTGTGTGTGTGTGTGTGTGTATCGTCTCCCATGGCGTCTGCCGTGCTACAATACTGCTTTGCTCTAGTTTCGCCTTGTCAGACCTGGTCTACACTCCACACCCCAACACACAGCCACAACTATGCGATTCAACTCTACATGGACTCGACTCGAATCGACTCAATTCGATTCGATTCGATACGACGTTACGGCATGGCTGTTGTATATGTTGGAGTGCTATTTTCGCAACTATTATTAACTTTTTCTATACTTCCTCCTGCACTTCTTACACTTCTCTTTGTTGCTGGTCCCTGATAAGTTTCGCAGCGCGTTATCTGCGGCGTCTATGTTGCAAATTTTATCATCAATTTGTGTATTTTGTCATTCTGCCTTTTTGTTGTACATTATTTGTTTGTTGTTGATTTTTTTTTTTTTGTGGTATTCTTACATTTTTATTTTCCGTGTTGTTTTTTCTTCTTTTTGGCTTGTTGGCTTTTTCATTAGTCAATATTTACACAAACGACACTTCATTTCTTTGTGCTTGTGTATTTATTTTTTATCTTATCACGATTTTTGCTTTTCGCTTCACGCTTATCGCATTTGTTTACACAACTAATATGAATTTTAATTGAAAAACAATTAAATTAACCAAATCAACGAGACAATGAGGCAGCCCAGACAGCGCAGTTAAGACTTACTTAATCGAACGTTTACACATGAACATGTCACCTGAGATTAGCGAGGTAACGATATTTGTTTACATAGGCAACAACACATCGTGGAGTATAATATACCATATACTTATTACTTCATTTGCCGTATGGCGAAGAGACCTAACAAAATGAATCAAAATATAAATTGTTAAAAGATAAAATTTTGCTCCATAAACTTGAGGCCACACGCAGAATCTCTAAGTTGCACTCAGCTAATCTATTGTCCATAGAAATGTGACATTAAATAGATCACTTGCAGCAAAAGCTCGTAGTCACTCTTTCTCTTGCAATAAGGGACCGTTCAAGTATTACTTAAGCACTAATAATTGTAATAAATCTGTTTACGTATTACTTCAACGACTCCTAAGATAAGCCATACCATCTTGACTAAGATAGTGAATACGCAAACAAAATCAGTTACTACGCTCAACATTAAAGAACATAAACTTAGCATAAATCGCCACCCTCATACCGGCTTTTGGTCTTACATTGCTTTGAGTGCTTAAGCACTCACTTTAAATCAGTCCAATTACTTACGTATGCCAACTTTAAATTGCTAAGCAATGGACAACCCAGTGCCAAAGTGTCTCCCCTGTCATTAACATTTAATTACACTTTAGAGTATAATTAAAAAAAAAAAAGTAGCAAAAAAAAAAAGACAAAAGAAACAATAAAATGACAGGACAAGGCACATCGACACCGTTTAATGCCGCTAAGTTGTTGGCATCGCAACATCACTAATCGCAGCTACTGTCTTTTGATTACTTTATCTCGTTTGCACACTCATGAGCATGCTTATGCCACGCCACCACCATCAGCTCCTCCTCATTGGATCGCAGCACTCGCATAGAGGCGCTTACTTTCTTATTTGTTATTGCCCTTTTATCTAAATTACTTTTAATCGCAATTCAATGTTGTTTTTGTATTGCTTGGTCTTTCTTGCCTTGTTTTCTATTGTATTATATTCACCGCCAGCCGCTCACCCGCCGCCGAGCCGTTCCTCAATGTATTTCTAATCTAATTGCAAAATACATTTCAAGGCTGTCTGGAAATAGACTCGGTACGAACGCGGCCGCTATCTTTGTCTCAACAATAAATTATCTAAATAATTATAAACAAACGATTTTATCACTGGCATGGCCTAGTTCTTTTATATGACTGCACTATCCATTAAAATCCCCAAAATAGTCGGCGAAACTACGCAAATATTATAATAATAATAATCATCTACAGATACATATATACAAATGGTTTGTTGTTGTTGTTCTGCGTTCTGCGTTCTGCGTTGTTGTTTTCGTTTCGAATTTCTCAGGCAATAGTTTTGCATTAGGTTTTCTGTACGGTGTGGTTGTTGTTGTTGTTTTTATGTTCCGCCACATCGTGTGCGAAAATTGGCGCAAAATTAGCAAAACAAAACTATTCATCATTTGCCCATTGGAATGCGACGACAAAAATTTCAAATCGCACGATTTAAGCAAGACGTCAACACCTAAACCAAAACAATCTTCATGTGTTGACGCCAACTATAAAATGTTGTTTAGAATCACAAAAAAAGCAAATAAAACGCATTTGCGCTGCGCACAGCCACGTGGCAAACTGAGCGCCAGAGCGCGCATAAACTATCGCATATTCTATGAGCCACACCTATGTACGAGTATATATATATAAAAAAAAAATCAGTGAGCTGCTTACCAAATTTATTTTTGACGTCATACGTTATGGCAAGGATGAGCGCAGCATAGCGTCTTGCTTGAAGCGGATATGCTGATTGCAATCAAATAAATTAAAATTGCCGGATAAGATTTGAATTCTGATGTGTTGTTCGATTTATCAACAACATTTAGACAACACATTAAGCCCAAATGACTTTGGTGAAAGCAAAACTGCAAATTGCGTCTATTATACGATTCTAATATTGAAACACCTTGTCTACAACCTTGACACACATACCAAACATTTTGTTATAGAATTCAAACAATAATCAGCGCAAAGTAAACAAATTGAAAACAGACTAATACGCAATTAGTTAATTACCCACAAAAAACCTCTGCAGCAATCAAATTAAATAATTTCACATACACTAATCACACATTAAGTCTGCTTTGATAACAGAAGACGCATCACCACTACACACAACATTTATTAGAAATCATGTATTATGTTTATGCACCTAACAATTCTAAACACAACTATAAGCAATACGTGACTATTCAGTTAATTAATGTTCATGCATATGTCGTCAATAAACACATGATCGGTATCTTCATACGTCACAAAAATAAGTTCAAAAAACTATTTAGCCATAATCAGAACTTGTTATATCACAAAAATAGTTTAAGCTATTTACAATGCTTATTCAAGGTTACAAAGCACGTTAGCTTTTGTAACATGATATGTTGCGAATTTTTTTTATCTTTAAATAGACTTAAATTAATGCTCATGTTTTCTAATATGTAAATTTATTATTTTAAAAAAGACAAAAGGGGCAACCAGATTCTGAAAATAATTAGACTATTCGTAAGAATATCGAATTTACAGCTCAAACTATATAAATAGCTTCATCATTTTCTAAACACGATTAAAACCCACCGACGATTGTAGAACAATCAAATGAGAGCTACAGCATATCATACTTAAACAGCCGCAGACACACAATCTACGATGTTAAATTTTAATCTGTTACTAAAAATACAGACATACACATGCATACTTCATACTTGGTATACCAAATGCATGAGCATCGAATTGTGTGCACTTGCAGTAAAAATGCTTGATTGAAAACCTCTTATCACAAATGCGAATCATATGTTGGCTTGGCAAAACAAAGCAGACCAAAGCAAAGCAAAGGAAACTCAAATTCAAACCAAGTCATGCCAAAGCGACTGCTGCCTGGCTTAGGTCAAAGATTCGACATGCCTGCCGCACGTTCAACGCATGCGTCCCTGCAGTTAAGCTGCAGGCACAAAACAACGTAGCCGAGCAGAGCAGGCGGCCACAAGTGTTCGCAATTCGATACGATCGGCTTATCGATTGCTCGATCAATTCAACTGAGAAATTGCATTTGTCATGAGGTTCTACCTTTTTATCCAATACAGGCCACATTGTCATAAATTACGCACAGCTCACATTATATACATACAAACATACATACATTATATACATATATACTATATATAGTATAATCATATGTGTAGTAGCTATCTTTTAATTATCTAAGAGCATTTTAGGGCAGGTAAATTAAGGCAGGTAAAACGAGTGAAACGAAAAAAAAAATCACAAAGCACACAGCCTTTAGAAAATATAGTCAAAGAAGTCCAGCAAATGTGTCAAAAATATCAAATGTCCTTTTGTGGGCAATTTACAGACCCAAATTGCATTTTCTTTCTTTTTTTTCAATTTTTTTTTTTTTTTTGTTTTTTGTTAGTTTTAATGGTTTCGTATATCAATTTTTCTTTTTAACTCTAAGGCAGAGTGATGATTGTGTATTGTCTAGGCAGTCTAGGCACAAAAACTACCTGTTGGGCATAATTAATTTGCTTATTGCTTATAGCACACGAATGCTGAGCATGCACGAGCATGATAAGGCAAAGGTAAGGTAAGAGCCAACGTAGGAACCAACTAAGGAACATACGACGATCGCACGAACAAGTGTGCATTGTTCCAGTCAACAAACAACAAATGCCAGTTTTTGTATGGCAAAAAAAAAAAAAGAAATATTCAAAAAAAAAAAAGAATAAATAAAAAAAAGGCCCTAAAGCGCAATAACGCATGAACAATCGAGATCGACAGGCACAAACATGATCCTTTCAACAAAAGGGTGTGCAAGTAAGCAGTTCTTTTCTCCGCTTCATCGTGCTACATGACAGCTTAAATTTTGTGATTGAGTTTTGAGGTTTCAAGATGATCAGCAAGTTCATTATGTGACAAACAAAGCGTATGGCCAAAATGAAATGAAAGGTACGCAAAGGAGTTAGCAGATACGTTGCCAAAATGTGAACGAATGGAACACTGAGCTGAGCTGAGCTGAGCTGAACTGTTGCTCTGCTGAGCTGTGCCATGGCTATGCTGCATCGCGTAAATAGGTATCCCACTGTGAGGGTTTGGTTTATTGTTCTATTGTTGTTGTTGTTGTTGTTCTTATTCCTTTGCTGATTCTCGCTGTTTTGTTTTTCGTTTTCTTTTTTTTTTTTTAGTTTTTTTGTTTTTTATTTATTATCAACATCGAGTGGGTTCGCTTCGAGGCACATAAACAAATAACACTCGACAGCGGCGACGATGAGGATGACGGTGACGACGACAGCGACGGCGGCAACCGTAGCCAAGTTTTTTTTTTGAGTTCAGAGATCACTTAAAGCATTTATCATGGATCTTTGTTGTTGTTGTTGCTTGATGTTGTTGCTTTTTCTGTTGGTATTGTTGGCGTTGTTTATGTTTGGTTTCGTTTTAGCATTACCTACATACACACATACATATATAATACATTTTCATATGGACAACGGATCGTAAGTTCTTTGCTGGCGCGTTTGGCCATGTCGAACGTACGTACAATCGATCGATCGATCTTTCATGCGCACCACGAACCGAAAGTGTAAACTGAGCATTGATGATGCTATTGATCTTACAGTTCTTCTTCTTCTACTACTTCTACATGTTCTTATTGTTGTTATTGTTGTTGTTACTTTTGTAATGCCCATGGCACTTTAGAAGAGCGTATCTTGGTAGTTAACGTGTTCCATTGTTTTGCGTACATTATTTGTACAAATACTCAACATGCATAAACTGTTGCCTGGCAATACGAACAACTTTAACTCGAAGAACACAGTCACAGGTTTTGTCTCTTTGTCTTGTTTGTAAAAACTGTCCAACTGTCGGTCTGTCAATCTTGCCTAACAGCGTTTACAACTGCTTAACCTGTTCAATGTTCTATCGAAATTGTGTAACTCTGACTTGTGTCTTGCATATAAATCATTGTCATGATTTGTTATTTGATTTTTTTCTTTTTTTCTCATTTTTTTTTTCTCGGTTTTTAATCATTTTTTCTTAAACATTGTTTATATTTAGACGATAAAGTGTTGGTAGAAAAGTCAAGACACTTGTGGGTGTTTTGAAAACTGTCAACTTTTGGCAGTTTCTGCGGGTTCACAGTCGTTGAGCTTTGCAATCGACTTCGAGGTCGCATACCTCTATACAAAGTTGAGACATTACGTAGACACCGGCATATGCAAATGGCTTTGTTAAGTCGCTGAGCTGCAGCTTAAACATGCATATGTCAGTAAAGCTCTGCCTATAAAGGCACAGTTGCTTACGCCCCCGAGACTTACCTTGTGCTAAAACTTATGTAACACAGCGCTGCATAAGCGGGTTAGCATAAAACCTCTTGAAAAAGTACACGACAACATTGGCACCCATACATCATTCAGTTGAACTATCATATTAGCATACCAAAAACATGTTATAACTAATATATTTTAGCAGTAAGGGGCCTCTAAGCCCAATGTTTTCTGCTTCAGTTACAATTTTTGGGATTAAAAGAATTAAAGTTCTATATGAAATCAAATGACTTATATGAAGAAGTAGCGTTGAGTAGGTAAGATCTTTGAAGCACAGTTCCAAGTTGCAAGGCGAAGGTAAAAGAAACATTAAGGGTCAGCTGCGCATACTCAATGGGAGACAGTCATATGTCTGCCATAATAATAATGACTGTAGAGAACTTAAGTGTTTCCTGGTGCGTAAAGTTGAGAACATTTAAAACCCAGACAGATGGTCAAGATCCAGGGTCGCATAATGTTTTAAATTAAAATATAAATTGCTATTTCTTGTTAATCATTTTTTAATTAATAACAGAATAACCAACCATATCTAATCGTAACTGGCTCATTCCTAATCTAATTCTAACTCGTACCAAATTACTAATGCGAATCACATGCTTACCAGTCTTAAATCGATTTCAAGACAAAATTTAGTTAAATTTTCAATAAATTTCAACTGCAAATGAATTTAACTTTGCACATGCGACGGCGCCAAACGAGATTTTATTTTGCTATTTTTTTTTTTTTTAAGATCTAGTTTTTTTTTTTTAGTTTGATTTAGTTTGGGATTTTAATGAAAAACATAAACAACATAATATGCAAATGCTAAAATTATAACAAATAAAATCAAAATTTATGATATACCAGCAGTAAAAAAATGAAAACTAAATTTATCAAAAAAAAGAAAAAAAAAAATCATATATAAAAATCTAAAAATGTTTGTACTGATTACCATATGCGAATGTGACGGAAGAAGCAGCATCAGTCACAACAGAAACATCGCCAACGAATTTGTTAAAACAAACATCAACACGTTGTTGTTGTTGTTGTTGCTGTTGTTGATTGTTAGTTATTGGCATGAGTGAAGCGCCAGAGCAATAAGTGTGCGAGCTGAGTGACGACGATACCGATTTTTGACAGCTTTTTGACAATTCTGTTATGCTATGAAATTTTGTGAAATGTGACGCGCAAAAAAAAGCGGCATTAGGCATTCAAAATGCGTATTCGCCGCGTTTTGTTTACAAATAGAACGCAAAAAAAAGAAAAACGCAACGAATAAAAATACAAAAAAAAAATATATATTGTTTTAGATAAATTTATAAACACTCAGCGAATGACTGACTGGGTGAGGCTGCCGCTGCTAACGTTGCTGCTGCTGCTGATGTTGCTGACGTTGCTAACGTTGCTGCTCTTGCTGTTTGCCATTGCTGTGCTGCCTAGTCTAAGTATGTATCTACATATGTATAAGGGATACACGCAATAGGCAAGAGTACGTTTCTACGTTACCCCGTGTGTACCAATATATACGATACCATAAGCAATATGCGCACGATGTCGACTATTCGAATATACGAATATATATACGAGTATGTATGTTAAAACGCAAAATTTGTCACGCCAAGTGTTTGCTGTTGATGTTGTTGTTATTGTTGTCTGTGCACAAGTGTTGCATGCATTGTACACACTATACACAACATGGTACCTATAAGCTATTTGCTGTGCCGAGCCGCACACCAAGCGAGTGTAGTGGCAACAAAAGGGGTCGCTCGATTTGGCTTTGGCTTGGCCGTACTTTGCTGTTTTTGTTGCTTGTTGTTGGTTTTGGTCTCGGTCTCGGTGTCGGTCTCGTTTCGTTTGGTTAGGTTTAGTTTGTTTTGCGTTTGATTTTAGTTTGCTTTTGCATTGGGTTGGATCGGTCTAAGTGCCTATTTAAAATGCAAATACACGCGCCAACACCTCCTACGCAGTCGCAGTCGCAGTCGCAGACGCAATCGCAGTACAGTACAGCAACGCAACGCAACCGATTTCACACGAGCATAAATTGTTAGTTTTTTTTTTCTCATTTTCATTTTCGTTTTTGTTTTTAATAACACATATTTGTTATTATTGTTTTTGTTGCTGTTGTTGTTGTTATTTTTATTTATTTATTTTTTGGGTGCGCTGTCAAACAACTTTGTCGGTGGCTTCGTCGTTATTGTCAGCTTTGGCGTTGGTGTTGCTTTTGTTGTTGAGCTTGAGCTTGAAGCGCGTGGCCTCCCTCACAACACAGCACCACACTCACACAGCGACGGCTGCCACTGCGACTGCGACTGCGACGGGGACAGCGATTGAGTCTTAGACGTCTATGGCTATAGCAATGGCTGCGATTGCACGTTTTTTCGCAGCGCGTTTTAATTAATATACATATGTATGTGCATATTGTATATATTCATATACAGTATCTACCATATGTAAATATACATACATGCACATGTACATAAATACGTGTATATGGCATGTTCATATACACATATTGTATTTTATTATTATTATAATTTTTTTGTTGTTGTACACTAATTTGAATTTTAATGCGCGCACTAATAAGCAGGCGACTCAGCTCATCTAATATTCAGCTAGCTGCTTGAGTGACTCGCTGGCTGCCTGACTAACTTAGCTCCATACGTCCCACTATTGTGTTATTGGTGTCTCTCTGTCCGTCTGCCTGTCACTCTGTCTGTCTGTCTGTCCATTTAAGCGTGCCCTCCTCAATGCATATAAGCGCTCGATTTTTATGCTACTGTTGGTCTCTTTGTTCATTTGTTTTGTTTATTTGTTTATTTTGCTTATACTTTTGTTGTTGTATTTTTGTTTTTTTTTTTTCTTTAGCTGTGACTTTTTTCGAAATTGTGCTGTGCTGGTGATGTCACAAGAATAATAAAATTTTTTTTTTTTTTTTTTGATTTTCTCAAGTGCCTCGGTTTGTTTACAATTCACAATTGACGATCGACGCGCGGCTGTGCACATTAGGCTATAGTAAAAATCGTAAGCCGATCTCTGGGTCATATTTTTCTTATTTAAATTTTTTTCATTTTTTTTATTTTTTATTGGTCACCATAAGCACTGAACTGGCTAGCTGGCGTCATATTGTATGTTTTTGTTATTTTAATGAGCTCATATAAATAAAGTTAAACCATAAAGATAAAAATTAATAACCATGTATTCTTTGCGACAGCAAAACTAACTCCTTAACATTGCTTAGGTAGCCAGAAAATAAACTAACAAAGTTTCCAGTGGGGTAAGGAGCTGTTTGACATTTAAAGAGCCATTAAGCCAACAATGTTGACGCTATAGTTTTATTATAGATCAGCAATTTTAAACCAAATAAGCTAACTGAGTTTTGAAAAACTCTAGAATAAGAAGAGAATAAGTTAAACAAAAATTTGGCAAACTTTTATTAAACTAAAATTGACTGCAGTCATGCACATAAAATTCTCAAAGCATCTAGCAAATTTTTATCGAATCTAACCAATATTTTGTATCTAAAAAATCTAAGTACATAAAGTAGGTTAAGCAAGATTAACAAATGACCAAATATAGGCATATTGTAGATATGTAAGTGACATTGGTACCCATTTAAATCTTGAACAATATAAAGTTGTAAAATTTAACATATAATTATATCAACTTATTAAAATATGTTGCGTAATAAATTCCAGGCATATGTAATGTCAATTTTTTATAAAAAACTTTAGACAAATTACCTACTGCAAAAATAACTCCATACCTTAATGAATTACTAGGCGAAATTCTTAAATCTGAACAACTTTTCGCTACAGCCTATTGTGCACATGTGCGCTTAGCACAAAGTGTATATTAAAATTGTTTTCATTATTTCAGTAATCTTTTTTTTTTTTCATTTAATTTAATTTAAAAAAAAAATTTTTTTGTTAACTTTGCAATCCATTACTAAACTTAAACAAATACGAAATGAAAGAAACAAGCAAATTAATTCGTTGCCATATTAGGCGCCAGCTTTGTAAACCAGCTCGCATGGATTTCTATTTTGTTCGCAGTTTGTTTTAATGCTCGTAACAATTTTTGTTTTTTTTTTTTATTATTTCTTCTGTTTTTAAGCTTGGGAACGAACGCGAGTTGTAAATTAATACGTCGAAAAGCTTTTAGTTTTTTTTTTTTTCGCTTATACTCGTTTATATTTACATTACTTAATATATGCAGAGTGTAGAAAACACAAATGTTGAGGGCATGCGAAACTCATTAATAAGCGCAATAAATTATAGAACATCGCTTCATAAGTCAACAGCCCACATGCTTTCGTAGTTAGGTCGTGTCAAACAAAATGCTTTTAAAATATTTAATTTCACGATAATGTCTTGAAAACGAATCGAAACGAAACAAACTTGCTTCGAATTATACAAGCAACACTACGGATGCGGGTATCAGGTGAAACTATTACCGCCAAATTGGGTTCTAAGTCTTCATTAAAATACAAAAAAAAAAAAAAACTAAACACCTTTCTACCAGCAACATACTGGCATAATAAAATATATACATATACATACATATATAAAATATATGCATGTACATACATATGTATATAAATCGTAATGCTAACGCATTCGATTTTGTTTGGGTCACAGCTATGCATTGTAGGTAGCAAGTGAATTTAACATAAATAAAAAATAAGTAATAAATAAATAATTAATAATAGATAAAACAAAAAACAAAATATTGCCAACACTTTGTGGCACGTTATTTTATTATGCTACCTCAAACAGTTAACACAATCAAGTGAAAGTTCCAGGAGTTCATAGTTCATCTAAAGGCAGCCCAAAAGTGTGGGCGCATATATATAAATCAAATGTAAACAAATTAACGGTTATGCAAAGTGAATAATTATTTAAAAAGAAATTAATCCGCACATGTAACTAACGATAATGTCTATCTATCCAAATACACATCCATTAATCCTCCACGTCGCTCTGCACACGCGCTGCGCTCTCCTGCCAAACTTCGACGGTGTCTGCGACTCCGAATGCGACTTAACTGGCCAATACAACATTCGCTCATTTGCATATAGACAAATGTCAAAAGTCAACTTATGCTGACCCAATTAACGCGGACACAGACGAGTTGGGTTTTAACACCTTGTTTAACACCTTCTTGTCTCCAATACAACAACAACATCACAATGGCAATGGCAACGGCAACAGTGCCAGCAACAATGCCACAACAACAGCAACAAGCAACAGAAACTGTCAACTTATCTAACAGTAACAAATGAAATGCTGCAGACAGTTAAGCAGCAAACAGCAATAGCAACAACAACAGCAGCAGCCACAATCACAATCACAACAAAAACAACAACAATCATAGCAGCAACAATACGAAGCAACACTCAAAGCAGACAATAGTCAACTTTAGATAATTTATTTAATTTTTATGCTTTTTTAATTCATTCCTATAGATATTTTTTGTTGTGTTTTCGTTTTTTGTAACTTTTCTTTTTGTTGTTGTTGCTCTTATTATTCTTGTTGTTGTTAACCTCAAACGATCTCTCAGTCGATCTAAGTCAAAATTGAACAATATCAAAAACAAAAACAACAACATAGAAATTTATATTGACAAGCATTCAGGCAGTCAATCGCGCAGTTACACATACACACACACACATACATACTCATACATAATCAGCCCAGGCTTTTGTCAATATCATTGCCTATTCTTGTTGTTATTATTATTGCGATTGTTGTTGTTTTACTAAATTTGCATTTTATTTTCCATTGTTTTTAGTTTTATTTTTGTTTTCGTTTTTGCTTATTGTTTTTTTTTATTTTTCTTTTTTTTTATTATTTTGCTTTTCGTAAATTTATTTAAACGCCCACCATTTGTTTTTTTTTTTTCGGTTTCTAAACTCGTAACAATTTTAGACGACTTCGCTGTTGTTGTTGCTGTTATTGTACGTGTCGCTGTTGTTTTTCAAGTTGTTGTTGTTGTTGTTGCAAAATGTACTGCGAATTTGAAATGCTCTTGTTTAACGAGTCTATCATTCATATAAATGCTGTTTTGTTTTTTTTTTCTCTTTTGTTTTTGTCATAATTGTTGTTGTATGGTATGATTGTGTTCATTGTAAAACCATGTGCGCCTTTACAAATTTTATTTATGCAAAAAAAAAAAAAAAGAAACAAAACAAAAACTAAATAAAAAATTAGCAATAGAAACAGATAAACAACAAAGCAAAAAAAAACTGATTTGCATTCAAAACAAATGAGCGCAAAAAAAAAATGCAAAATAAAAAAACACAACACTGAAGGGAAAATGTTAGTTGAACTCGAGTCTGTCGAGCTGTAAAACGCTATTAAGCAGTTAATTAAGAAATCTAATAATAGTTTAGTTTTATGTAAGCGAAACCCAGCAGCATGTGCACTTGAGTGATAAAGTTTGAGATGGGAACTAATTTGTTATTTTGCACTTAATAGAATTTATTTATGCATGTTGCCGCAATCCGTGAATAAATATAATACCTTAATGCATATTTATGTTAAACTAAAAAATAACTTTTACTGCATTTCTACGTACTCTGTACTTTAGAGTTTAATAAAATCTTTTAATTTATTTCGCAATAGAAATAAATAGAATGAAGTTTCAGTTGTAATTGAACTTAGAACATCTGTTTTTAATTAGCATGAATTGTTAAATTGACTTAAAAAACTTGCTGACATAACATTCTCGCACTTATTACAGCAGATTGGCATGTCAGCTGTCAAATAAAGAATTTAAAAGCACTTAACATTTGAAGAAATGAATTGGCTTTTGAAATAAAAAAGTGCTCTAGTGTCTTTTTGCGTTTTCAGTTTTTGTATTTTTCCTTTTTTTCCCAAATTTTGTTTATCTATAATAAACAATAATAGATAGTAAAACAATAAAACAATAATGGAAATCAATATACATATCTGATTAACATTTTCTTCAGGGAAAACCGAACTTGCAATAAACTTAAATCTGTCATTTGAATAACAATTAAGTGAATACTGTTTTGAGGCATAAGTTTCATAATTTAGTCTAGTGCGTCAAAGCCTGATTAAAATTGAAAATAACCGCAGCACATTTACGAGTCTTCTGAGCTTTATCGCCCAATAATTATAATAAAGCAATGATAAGTCTTCTATATTTAAAGAATTGGTATTTCCGTCAGATATGAGATTCGACGTACAATTTAAGTAATCTTATCAACGAATTCATAGTCATGCCAGAACTTATACTTGACCTTTGCATATGGCTGCCTTCGTTTTGAATTTGTATGCAGATGGTTCTTGCAGAAGTTAAAGTCATGGATAAAGCTAATCAGGCTGTCACATATAGGGTATCAAATAGTTCAAGCAATCGTTCAGTTGTTTGTTTATTTTTCATTATTTATTTTTTATGCATGTACATAAATATGTTTTCTTTTTAAGCGAATGTGTGCCAAATCTATTAAATTTCAACTTATAAATAAACAACAATAAAATACGCGGAGGCTACATTTAAGTAACTATAATAAGAACAAAACAAAAATGGTAGCAACAACAATACGAAAAATTAATAAACAACGTCCGTCCGACTTATAGGCACGTACATATACATACATCTATGTGCATTTGTCTCGTCGTCACTACATTCAAACATCCATCCATCCATCCATACGTCCGTCCGTCTGTCCAAACGTCCGTCAGCTCCTCCATCCAAGCGTTCGTTCGTTCATCCGTCACAAATGTGAGTATTTTTCGTCAGACCATGCTTCGTTTATGCGAATCAACAATTTTTTTATTTTTTTTTTTTCTTTTCTTATTCTTTTATTGTTATTGTTGTATATTTTATTTTACTTTATCGTAAACAATATTTTTCTAAGTTATTTTTGCTTTATTTTTAAAATGTATGTACTTACAGTTTTGCCTTTTAATTTTCATTACTTTTTTTTCTGTTATTTCTTTGCTGTAGATTTTCGGAAATGTTTTACTTCTTGTTAATGTTTTGTTTATTTATTTGTTTCTGTTGTTTAGTTATGAAATTCTCAATGGTTTTTGCGCTTTTGTATTTTTTATTCAATTTATTTGCCATTTTGCAATGCAATGCAAGACTTCAGTGAAGTGGCGGCGCAGACATTTCAAAAGACCTAATTGAATTGTTTAGGCTTGTGTCAGCGCAAAAATTATTGGGTGCTAAATAAGCAAATGGCTGTGTGAATTAAAAAAGCTCAGACGTAGCAGGTGCCTGTCTACGGTTTTTATTTATAAGAGTGTCAAAAGAACTCATTCACACATAGGGTATTATCACAATGACACGGCGTAGGCCCATAAGTGTTGCCATGGACCCCGTATTAGACCCGTGATAACTTGAGCAGCTGGCAACTTTGGCTTTGGCATTGTCACGTGTATAGGCCGTGTGTGACTCATTGGTGCTACAAATACACGTATGTTTAATAGTCAATGGATTACTCTTACCTAACTATGTGCATATGTGTGCCGTAAAAAAAAAGAAAGAAAGAAAGCTGCAGGATTTAAAATTTGCAGGCATAGCTTACAGCATTTTTTGCGCATGGTATTTATTTTCTATTTTATTTTGGTTGTTTTATTTTTTTCATCTCTTTACGCTACTCAATACGAATCAGCTTTGGCAATTAATCTAAGCCCGCATAAAACCAGAAATTCCGCAACACCTCCACATGCTGTTAACCTAAAGCAGCCCCGCAACAGCCCAGTGCCGGGCAGCCCAGCCGCGCCAGTCAGCCCACAGCCCACAGCCCAAGCGCATAAGCATAAGCCAAGCACATTTCGTTGCAAACGCGTTGCCAAAATCCAAAATCCAAAGCAAATCAATTCAGCATATAAACGAGCACATAATGAGCTTCACTTGCTACGCCACTTTTGCCATTAGGCAAATGCAGAAAATTATAGAAGAAAAAATCGCATTTAATGCCTTCAAATTGGTTTCGCAAAGCTTTGGCTTTGGCTTTGGCTAAAGCACCAGCTTCAGCTTCGGCTTCAGCTTCACCATCGACAGCGGCAATGGCTTTGTTGCCGTTTCGCCCAAAAAAAATCCGCTCTGGCTTGCCGCATGTAGCCAGCCACCACAGATTTGCTTTATTTTAGCCATGGCGTGCACATCGTGCAATTACTTTCCACTCAAATGTCAATTTAAATTGAAGTTTTATGCAAAGTCGGAGATCGTAATTTGTTCTTCACGTTACTGTTGTTGTTTTTGTTGTGGCTGCTGCTGCTGCTGCTGTTGTTTGTTGTTTGTGTTTGTGTTTGTATTTTATTATATTTTCCCCCTATTTTCCATTGTGTCTTTGCTTACGTGGGCGGCAGTTGACGCCCTCATATATACATACATTCGTACGTACATATATATTTATTTTATTTTTGCATTTTTTTATTTTCTTTGTGTTGTTTTTATTTTTGTTGCTTTCTGCATTTACGTTTTTATTAACGTGCTGCCACGCCCATGCATGGGACGCGTGCGAACCACTCATCAAGACGTTAAAAACTTCAACTACAAAATTTACACATGCGAAATTTATCACACACTTCCGCCCCCAAAGAGAAAGAAAGCCAGCCAGAAGTAAAGAAGGCACGCCAACAACAACAACAGCAACAAAAACAAGCAAACAAATAACCCAAAGTGGCATTTAAAAAGTTTTCTTTCCTATTTGTTTGTTTTTTCCCCCTTGTTTTGTTTTCTTATTTTTTTTTTTTTTCTTTATTTTTTTTATTTTTTTTTGTTTTTTTTGTTTTTGTTTTGCTTTGTTACGGCAGCAGCAAGGCAAAATTTATTGCAGCGTATTTTGTTAAATGGCAAAATCAATGTAATCAATGAATTTTATGTACAAAAAAGAAAGCAACAAACATACAAAACAAAACAAAAAAACCATAAAAACAAAAACGAAAAGTCTCGAAAAGAAAAAAAAAAAAAATGAAAACGCCCAACAATATACAAAAGAAGAAGGCAAGGCAAGTTTTTCTATGTGCGATTTTTATGATGCTTCGCACAGCTACCAAGCGGGAATTTTACTACTTTCGGCATCGTAAAACTGTAAATGTGCATATGGTGCGCCAACATCCTCAAACACTCCGTACATTTGTGTATCCATTCACTACGATTGACGTTTCAAAATATCATTGTTGTTGTCGTTTTTTTTTTTATATTTGTTGTTGTTGTATTTAGCCATCAACTATTAGCCAAAATCATGGACAGAGAAGAGAGAAAAAAAAAGAAAAAAGAAAAAATCACAATCGCATAAAACCACTTTAACACTGTAGCAACATATGGACTCACTCAAAGGAAAAGGATTTGCACAGCAATGTTTGGTTTTAGTTCATCAACTGCGCAAAAATCAAATTTCACTTTAAGTTGACGAGTTCTGCTAACACATAGAGGATTTTTAAAGGAGCCGCAATCATTTGAAGAAGAAGAAAAAAATATAGAGTACTAAATAATATTATCACTTATAAACAAAATTAAAACGATTGACTTTTTACAGCATGTTCTGTGGAAAGCTTCATAGAAACACTACAATTTCTTTTCGGCCTGCTTAAGGTGTAAGTATCATATAAAATTGTTAAGTAATGTTGAAAGTAAAAGAAATGTTTCGCGCAAATATGTTTTAATTGAGAAAGAAACATTTCTGTCCATAAATAAAGAAAAACCTGAATATATAAAACAAACTTCTTCTTCGAGATAAAATATCTGCAAGAACTTTGTTCTTCACGTAACTTTAGGAAATAATTACTTTCATTGAGCAATTGCTTAAGCATTCTTTGCCTGACCCTAACTAAATGTTATTCAATTTGACTTTTTTTTTAATTTTTCAAACAAATCCTTTCAGCTTAACTTTTTCCGACTAAAAATCCGGATTACAATTTGCTTTAGTGTCACAGCAGTCGCCTGTGCAGGATTAAAGTCAGAGTATTATGTTTGCCTGACTACAGTCAACCCAACACATGTTACATTTTCCAGACTCTTATCTAACTCGGATAATATGAACATGTTGCTGCTCTAATGCATTTTTTAAGCCGCTTTATTTGTCCACACATTCTCCTATGCCTGTCTAAGCTATCAATCAGTACTAGAAAAATTAATAAGGCCGCCGATCATTGTGATTTTTGATCCCCAAAGACTTTCGTTTCTGCTTTAATTTAAGTATAATGTCTATGCTAAGCACTTCCTCTAGTCGATCATTAATAATCAAGTGAAAAGGGCAAAGGTGTTCCGCCTTCATTAATCGAGAAATCATGTGTTGAGAAAATATTGAGACATCATTAGCACACAGCGCAGGATGCACACATGTATGTATGTGCATACGTATTTTTTGAGCAATGAGGAATTACCCGTGGACTAATCCACGACATGCGTGATGCGTTGACAGTTCCGTTGACGGTTAGCATCATTTATAAGCATTAGTGCTGAAGTTGGATGGATTTGTGTTGACAACGCAATGAAGATCTACGCGCTGACAAGTGTAGAGTGAAAAACCTTTAAGACATTGCAACGAATTGTTCTAAGATGCTAAAGGTCGCCAGCAAACATGTGATAAAGTCAGATATGATGAATGAATCTATGACTAATACAATATGTATAAAAAAAATATATAAAAAAATAAAATACTACCTAGATACTTTAACCTTTGCCGTTAAAACACTTTAATGACACAAAAAACAAAAAAAAAAATAAGAAAAAAATAAAAAACAAAAATAACAAAAAAGATGAACTGTGCTTGCTTAAATGCTTAAGTGAAGAATTGTACAATTCAGGTTTTTAATAGAACTTAGGTGAACTCTAAAAGTAACAAAACCTAAGACAAGAAAACAAAATAACAAAAAAATTAAAAAAAAAAAAACAAACAAACAAAACAGAAAAAAAAAGTAAAGAAGTCTTTCTTTAAAGTGAAACTGGTTTCAAAACAACACAACAACAACAACAACAGCAGCGAGTGAGATTTGCAGCTAACTTGTTTTCGTTGTTGTTTTATTTATTTATTTATGTTTATTCTTATTTTTTTTTTTTTTTTTGTATTTTTTATTTGGTCTTTGATGACTTTAAGCCAAAGTTGATTTTTGTTATTGTGTTGCTGTTTGTGGCTGCGTTTGCTTTTGTTGTTATTGTTGTATTACCATAAAAGCAGTTAAACCACAAACCACATCCATTGCCTCAAAACTTCTTCTACTAAAAACGAAAAATAAAACATTATATATGTATATACATATATAAACGAAGCCAATAAACAAAACATAAAAAAAGCAGAAAAAAAATTAAAGAGAACAAGCAAACAAGCAAAAACCGTCTGCTAGATAGATACTCGTTGTTGTTGTTGTTATTGTTATTGTTGTTATTGCTGTTGTGTTCCTTTAATTTTTTTTTTTTTTTTTTTTGCACGTCTTTCTGAGTCACTCTGCCAACAGAACTTAGTACACAGGCCATAAATAAAATATAAGCCACGAAACAGGTCCCAGACCAAACTAAAAACAAAAACAAAACAAAAAAAAATAAAAACAAAATAAATAAATAAAAACAAAATAAAAACCCAAAGAAGCAAACCAACTAAGAGGTGCAAGAACTAGTTTCCACTTGGTACATTTGCTACATTACGCTTAGTGTGCTCATGATTTGCAAAACCATTTCGCTCTATGTATGCACATACATACATACATATGTATGAATGTACATCATCTCAGTGGAGTGCTGCGGCATAGAGTATAGTAAAAGTGTAGTGTAGTGTAGTGTAGCATAGTGTAATGTAGCGTAGTATATGTGGCAACATTTGAACTCGAAACCTTTTGCAGGCTTTGCTACACTGCTGTGCTGAGCTCTGCATCTGCTTTGCTTTTGCTGTAACACACATTTTCAGATTGTTTCAATTATGCGTGAAAAGGCAATGAAAATAATGTGCACGACTAAATTGTTCCACAAATATGTCAATATGCTCGTTCGGGACATACCAAGCGCATGTAGCGAGCCAAGCTAACCAACCAACCACCCACCCACCGAAACACCCAACCACCCAACCGTCCTCCAAACGTATCAATGCCAACATGCCAGCTATCCCTCACAGCTGAACTGAGCTGAGCTGAGCTGTGCTGAGCCGCTATGCCATTGCTGCTATTGCTGTTGATGTTGTTGTTATTGTTATTGTGCTTGTTGTGCTGCTGATGTTGGGTCAAAATCAATACTAACCCTACGCGTTTAAACGTTTGAGTGAAACATCTACACGAATATGCGTTGCAAATATTTAATTAAATTCCGGGACACATTTGCTGGCTTACATGCGAAGCGTACAAACGAAACGCGTACAATTGCCATGCAGGCAGTCCAGGCAGTCCGGCCGGCAGTCAGTCAGGCAGGCTGATGGCAGGCAGGGACGCCATTGTGGGTTGCCTGTGTTCGGGTCGTCAAAGTAACAGAAAATTGTAATAAAAATGCCAAAACGTTGCAGAAATTAAGCCAAAGTGAATGGTCGACGCATAAACTATTTGCAGTATGTTTGTGAAATTCGATTCCTGCAGCATTTGAGATTTCTAAGCGAAATGTTACGTATGCTGACGTCAAAGCGGATCGCGGCAGGGCGGGTCAGAGCACAAGAGTGCGACGCAGAGAGTTAAGTACCATATAAATTGAATGTGTACGCTTGAATGTTCGATTAGAATTTGTACACTTAAAGTGAACAGCATATGTATATATGTATAGACGTACACATATGTATATAGTGTAGTTTAGTGAGCGACAGCATACAAATAAAACTGCTAAACTTTCTATTGCAATTTAAGACCGACCGCACTGACACCGAACACCGACAGGCAGAGGCAACATTAAAGTCAGCCTTGTATAACGAATGGCACTTAAAATATAAAACGAAGCACAATGCATATGCATTCATACTATAAAACACAAATGGATAAAATAAAGCTTATGCTAGCGAAGCTTACTTGCGTATCTAAAATTTTAAAGCATTTGCTGCGCACTTTGAAGCAGTACAGTTTTAAATGTACTGTGGCATAGGGCTTATCAAACTGCAACTGCATATAGTTTTGTGTGCACTGGCATGTAAACTTTTAATGTATGCTGTGTGTTAATTAAACAGCTCATATATTGTATATAAAATTAATTTTTAATTTGTATGCCTACTAGAAATTTGTTTTACAGTTATTTAAGCTATTTCTTTTTAATTACTATGTGCCTTCGACTCATAAAATACATATGTACATAGAAAAGTAGTTCAGCGTTTAGCAACAATTTAATTTAAATCCTCGAGACTAATCTAACGATCTACGAATGTGAATTTAATGGCTTAAGAAAAATAAAAACAAAGCTTAATAATAACACACTTCAACTTTAATAGTTTTAATAAAGTGAAAAAAGGTTAAAATTCAAAACAATAAATTTAATTCAGATAAAAAAAAGGCACGAGAAATAAACAACAACAACAACTAGCACATTAAATGCAAAACACAAGCACAACAACAACAACATGGTCATCATTAAGAACCATAAATAAGACCTAAATGGCATGAAAAAAAATATATAAACTACAAGAAAAGCAAGAGCAATAACAACAACAACAACGAACAACTATTATATACTCGTACTACCAAAACAACAAACAACAACAACAACCATGACAAGCAGCAGCAGCAAGAGCTGCCACAGCGGTTAATCAAGCCAGAGTTGAAAACAACAACAACAAGAACCAGCAAGCAGCAGTTCAACAATAACAACATGAAAACCGCACCTTTAAAAAGCAGACAAAAACAAAAAGTAAAAAAAATAAAATAAAAATATGGCATAAAAAACATTTAACTCGTATACGTTTTATACGATCATAAACGGCGATCTCACTCGCGTCTTTGCCCTGCCTCATGCGTTCATTTTATTTTGTTGTTTTTGATGGTTTCTTAGGCCTTCTCAGTTGAGTAGGCAAAAAAAACAACAACAAGAACAACAGCTTCGAAAGAAACGACAACAACATGAGCAAAAATTAAAACAAGAAATCGCTTTTTTTTATAACTGTGTGTACGCGTGCATGCCCCAAGCACTCGCAGCATTGCAGTCTTGAAGCCGGTGTCTGCTGCTGCAACTGCAACAACAACAACAACAACGACAACATCGATTATACGCGATCGAGCCGAGCTCAGTCCATACTACAAACTTAAAGCGAAAAGTGTTCTAACACAAAGAGGCTGCAGTTACTTACTTCGCAGCCAGTACACATGGGTAATAACACACTCAGCCTAAATGCTCAATTGGCAAGCATTTAGCCCTCGTCCTGTGTTGAGTACATTTCTATAAGATAGAATAACAGGCTTTGGGTGCAGGTAGGCACACTGGCAAGGGTTCTTTGTTAAGAATGCGACACTACACAATTTTCGTTTAATAGCCAATTTCCTAAAAGCAAAATCATGAATTCCAACATGGGCGTCTACTTAAACGCAGTCAAAGCTGTATAATTCGAGATCCAATTATCTACAAAAAGTTTGAATTGTAGAGACTTCAACCTATGAACACATAAAATAATATAAATCAAAAGCTAAAGTCAATGGATTTGGTTCGAGATATGTAGAAGTATATAGATAAAGTAAGGTAAATAAAAATATGTAAGTTGCTTGACTCAATGCTACTCTTGAAATATGCTGTACCTATAATACTTTGTGCAAACCCCTACAAAATCTCGTGCCTTAGCTAGCTTGGTAGTTTATAAACCAAATCGCATATACATTAATGAGATCCCCTCAATACAACACAACAATCAGCCGTAATTATGCAGTCTCTAAGAGTCTCTATAGACTAATCTGAACTATTTAGATATGAGAGAAATTCATAAAATTGTTTTCTCATATATTCTATCTAAATAGTTCGATCATGAGAACCAGTCAGCAAACCTGTATATGTATAATTGTTATATAGAGTAGCAACATTATTCCAGCTAAATGAAATATTTTATTTTTATGTTAACAAACTTGTATGGTTAGCACATATTACAACAACAAACTCGCACAGCGCACTTTTTATTAAAAAAATTAAAATCAGCAACAACAATTGTCGTCTTTATGCTTGAATGCCATATCAATATGATAGCATTAAGGCCTTTAAGCATGTTTAGCCACATTTAATGAGCAGCATCTCATTAGCGCCAAAGCTCCAACAAATCGACAAGACATGTGCGCCTCACATCCACACCATGGATGTCTGTGACAAGGCCATCATCACGCACTTGAATCGAGCAGACACGACAAAAATGCCAAACTACGCAAAAAATCAAAATCAACATAAACCAAAAATAAAACAAAATAACTGAAAAAAAATACTCGTTCCACAATTCCTTCGGTTAAGCAAATTAAGCAACGCGCAAACCATGTTGGAGCCTAGCTCACTCAGCAGGTGTCTTAGGTAATTGCGCATTGTGTCTGTCTACTTATGTTAATTCACTCTATCGAGCTATCTGCTATGCACAATATATGTCTGCCTTCAGCCACGACTGTCTGTCCAGCTAATTGTTCAATAGGTCTAACTATCTCTTTACTTGTCTGCCAGTCTGCCGTCAGCCTGCCTGTCTGCTTTGCCTGCCTGCCGACCAGTCTGTCTATCAATTACATTTTAATGTACTTAAAAGTTCTACGCAATTAGAATTTTAAGTACAGAACCGGTTTCTTCAATTGAACAAATAACGACAACAACAACAACAGCAAAAATACCAATAAGCAAATTGCTGAGCAAACAAAAACAAAACAAAACAATACAGCAAACAAAAAGGTTGATTGTCCAAAAAGTTCGTTTGCTGCATGAACATATTACCAAAATCACAAAAACAACAACCACAAAAATCACACACACAGCCAAATCAAAAATGATCGGTATTCTTTTTTTTTGTTAATTATTGTGATGGTTTTTATTATTTTGTTTTCTTTTTTTTTTTATTTTTGTTTTTTTTTTTTCAAACAAAGCAAATTCCTAAATCATCAAGAAAAAACTGCGCAATTTCCCTTAAGCCTTTGCAAAATGTTAACTTCGAGATTATCTATAAAAAATGAATAAATATGCTCATATAATCGAATGCGGTATGCTAGCCAACATTTCTATCTTTTGAAATCTAAGCAACAACAGCAACAGAAAAGGCAAGCTCAATTTATAAAATTCTCGATTGCAATAAATATATTTAAGCCAATTAACCCATGACATACAACAACGGCAACAACAATAATAATAACAAAAATGACAATGGCAAAAAGTTGAAAACGCCCACAGCAAAACCATAAACGTCGTGAGCACATTACAAACTTAAAACCTGATGACTTCTTGAAATCAAATCAATGTGCTGAATACGCAATTGAAGCCGAACACGCACAGTGCTTCAGACAACGATTGTTGTGCACAGAAATATTGTTAAATTAATTTAGATGTTCAAGTTGATTTTTAGTAAAATAAGAAGAGGCATTATTACCAGCTTTGCATTGACTTCTCAAACAAAAATTTACTTAAAAAATATAAGAGATACACAGTTATACTAGTTTAACTGATTAATTTGTTTAAATGTTTAGTAATCCTACCTAAAAATTTAAAGTTTCGATTATTCATTGTATTCCACATAATTGTAAACATGTATACAAACAGAAAACCAGTTCATGGGCCTCAGAGAAATTTTAACTCAAATCAGTTTATTATTTTCAATTATAACAAAAAAAACAAAAATATTTAAATATATAATTCTGATACTTTTAGATCAACATAATAATAATAAAAATTAAAATGAAATTAAAAAATAATAATTATATGCTTGGATTTTTTTTAAGACACAAGAGAAAAAAAGGTATTATTTTTATTTATAAAGGTAATTTTTATTGGGACATTAAGTGAATGCAATAAATAAGCAGACCGGATACCACAATTGCCAATTGCCAACACAGCATGCTGTTTTTAAAACTTTAATGTACTTTTCGACAGCTCAAACCACTGTGCAAAGCATTAAAGTTAAAGTTTGAAACAAGTTTTGCCACCGTATAAAAGAAAAGTTCGAAAACAATTTTGCATAATTTAGGGGAACTCATTGTTGTTGCTGTTGCTGTTGCCGTTGCCGGCACTGATGCTGCTATTGCTTTTGCTTTTGCTGTTGCTGTTGTTGTTGGTTATTATGCTGAGGTGAAGCATACGAAACGGAATGGCAACATAGCAAACTGAAAGTAAAGAAAGGATGTCAGCATGAGTGCAGAACGAGTGGAAAAGTAGGTAAATCCCATATACAAAGGAGGCTTAGTGGCATTTACCATTTCACCTCAAACGTTGCGCTGGGTAACAATGATAGACAAAAACGAAGGCGTAAACATTTTTTGGCAATATATTTTCTTTAATTGTGCACAATTAATCCTTTTTTATGAATGTTCTTTGAAAAGTTTTTCCGTTGACTTCATGGCGAGGTTGTGATATATATGCAAAACCTATTAACCTGTAATGCGCTGCGTCAGGCAGATACACAAGCGCACATGGCTATAAACAGACAGACAGACAGTCAAACAGACAGACAAACAGACAGATATGCGTAAAAGGAAACATTCACAAAGCGCGACTGACACTTATGCAGGCATTGGAACTGGTACTCTGGCTGGAACTGTGACTTCGGCTGAGACTGTAACTGAGGCTTAACGAAACAAGTTTCATTCTGCGCCTTTTTCAGATTACAACAATTAAACACATACACGCCGCTATCTACGCACAAACAATTAAAAACACAGCGGGTAAAAGGACACTGCTTACATTTCTTTCCCTATTCGATGTTTTTTTTTTTTACTTTTTAATGTTCTTTTTATCACGCTGATATTCTTCTTTTATCATTATTTGCTACAACTGGACATCGGACATTGAACAAAAGTACCCTTACATGGAAGTGTACGAGTTAAGTAAAGTAAATTTTATTTGAGTTTCGTTAATTTAACAAAAATTTTTGTTGAAGGTAATTTTTTAACATTTTATTGCTCTGCACGAACCACGATGCCACGAGAAAAAGATAAAGCCTGTCAACGGCGCAACTCGACTGCTAATGACAACCCTTTTTTGACCACTGCCTGATATGCAAATTTAAAAAACAACAGAAAAAAACAAAGTGAAATAAAATAAAGCAAAAACAAAAACGAAAAAAAGTGTGCGCTGCTGCTCGAATGCGGCAATGAGTGTCATGATTTTTTATTAGTTTTGTGCCTTTTTTTTATATTTGTATATATTTTGTACTTTTTATTAAGGTTGAAATAAAATTTTTGCCGCACTGCACAGCGTGGAAAATTCAACAAATTGTAAACGTTGGCTCAGCTATGCAAAGGATAAAACGAGTCAGCAGCCAGACTGCAAATATTTTCAACAGCTGAACATGAAACGTTTAATATTTACACGGTAACTTATGTTCACATTTTTCATTTAACTTTGAAAAATTTAAGCTCTATATTGAATAAAAATTTCAGCAGCAATAGCCAGTTTCCTATATAGATTATCTTGAGCCATATGCACATATGGGAGAGCTTATGTTAAATGATAATAAACTATTTTATCAACATTTTCAAAAAATATTATAGAGTTTAAAGGAGAAAATTTCTTTAAATTTGTATAGTTCCTTGAATTGCTCAACCCTTTCGAATTACATGGCTTATTGAGCATGTTGCCATCGACACTCAACCCTAATATTCCATTGTTCATTCTCAGATCATATAAAAATAATTTACTTTCAATTTGAGTTTTTTTTTCTTGTGTAAATGTCTGGCTAACTACCGAAATAAGTATACTTTCATCTATCTAAACATAATCCCCTTTTCATATATTTCCATTGTTTATTTAAGGGAACTTTCCTAGCTAAGAAACCATTAACGTGTGCTCTATACCAACTGATTTTAAAAGAAATCAATTTTTAAAAGCAAACTCTGTGCAACGTCTTGACCAAGCAGAAGGGAGGGAAGGAGGCAGAACAGATTTAATCCAGAAGGGTTATATCATAAAATTAAAACATAATGCCTAAATCAAATATAATAAATAAAATTAAATCCTAAAGGCTAAAGTATGTTTTATGGCATACTTTTCTTGTTTTTCCCGGACAGTGGCCAACGCTGTGTAGACTCTGCATTTATTGCCATTATTTGCAATTGAGCTTAAATTTGAATTCTTTTTACGGCCATAACACGGATCGCGTAGTTTAACATTTTTCGAATTTCTTTATTTTGCATTTTTTTTTGTTAAAATTTTTCTTTTTTGTAATTATTTTTTAATGCAAAACATAAAAATTAATATATGCGCTACCCGCTGTCAAATCGTTATAAAAAAGTAAAGGGAAAATTTCCTTCGTCATAAAAAAATACATGAAACTGCCTTCGGCGTGAAAATGAGCATAAAAAAAACACGAAAACCGAAAAAAAACAACTACAAAGTGAAAACAATAAAGGGTTGCAGGACTTAAAGGAATAAAGCGAAGCAAATACGCTTCAATTTTTTTTTATTTTTATTTTTTTGTTTTTTTTTTGTAGTTTTTGTTTTTCTTTTTTTGTGTTTATACTTTTCGTTTATTTTAACATGCTTCCTGTAGCTGTTTCGGTTTTTGCCGTACGATTTTTATAGACAGATGTAACTTAATTAACTAACGACTTTTGAGTGGGTCGTCGCTTAGGGGTTGGAGCTGGGTCTGCTTAAATCAATTATAGCATAAAACGACAGACAATTTGTAGCGGTACTCCTTTAAGTAGGTGTGCGTGTGTTGGCTGCTTGTTAAAATGGTGTCTGGTATTCTTTTTTTTTTTTCTCTTATTTTTTTGGGGGTTTTCAGTTTCAACTGGCAGATATTGGCAAAACACGTGAACGGAACAGAATAGCAGTATCAAAAGCAAAGTTTAAAACTTGCATACCACAAATGGGATGATTAAGAGTTCAAAAGTATTTTAGTCTTTCGGAATGTATTTGAATTAATTAAATAAAAGATTTAAAATTATTTCTTAAAACGTACAACATACATTGACAAAAACGTAAACAATATACAAAAATTGTATATTACTTTAAGCTTCCTTTGAACTGAACGCTAACAAAAAATAAATAATGAAATGCTTTTTTAAAATTGAGTTTTTCCTTTGGATCGAAAAAATCGTGTAAAAAATTTATTTATCTTATTTGTAAATCGTTTTATTTCAAAATAGTATAAAAAAAAGAGGGAGAGTAATCATACAAAACGAGAGTTGAGTATAATAAGTCAGCCATCAACTGTATATGCGGAATACCTCAAATTATATAACAGCTGAAAGCTTTAAATTAATTTTAAATTTATGAAGCAGGTAGAGAGAGGAGAGCTAAAAAATTCCAGGATAAAGCTAAATAATAGAAGACACATCAGAGAATACAAATTCGAAAACATGATATATATGAATGCATTCTTTCTTCATGGAACGTTCTGAAACTTCCACTTTTAATTCGACTCTAAAAGCTTCAACATGCCCTAAGGTATATTTTTCAAACATATTCGCATGTAACTTATAACAAGGATACAAATTTGCTGTTAATAAATTTCGCAGCAGCAGCGTTTAAATATATACCATCTAATCATGGCTAACATTGAAATCCAGTTAATATGCGTTTATTTAATTTTGACGACATGTGCAATTAACTTTTTGCTTCCATGCGCATTATCTGCCCCCACCCATCCCACCTGCGACACTGTAAACATTTCGCTCATATTTCTTAACTCAAAACTCAAGCATATTTGCCGAGTCATACTCAAAAACACATGTGCGCGAGTATATGTGTGTGTGTGTGTGTGTGTGTGTGATTGTGTGCATACATGGGTATACGTGCCCCACAAAAGCTGCCACTTAACGCTTCACAATGAACTCGCAACATTCGCTACACTCGCTTTGATGTCGCTTTTCCTCCGCTTTTCTTTATGTTGTACTGCAATGCTTCAGTTTATGAGATGTGCTGCTGCTGTTGCTGCTGTGTTTGTCAGATGATATTTTTGCTGGAATTATTTTTCAACTACCAGTCAGTCTGCATTCGTTGTTGTTGTTTGTGTCCCTGCTCCCGCCTCGTTGCCACTATGAACTCACGAACATACATTGCGAGCATGCAGGCAGCAAACGTCAGGCGGCTGGAGGCAACTGTGCCCCCGATACTCGAGACGCCCACTCACGACACAGAGGCTTTACACAGACTCAGCATAACGCAGCTCAGTAAGTGTATAACCAAATGAATGTGTGTGTGTGTGTGCGTGCGCCTGTGAGTGAGTGACTGCATCATGTTGTTCGGTCATAAAAAGTAATGACAGCTAAAAATTTGCTCGCTTGCGCTCGATAATGACAAACGATTAAAAATGAAAATCCCGCTTCAAAGGCATTGCCTGGCATTTCGCATGCCCCGCGGTCGCTCAGCCAACACATTTGCTGCCTCAGTCACTTCCTGTGAGGAAACAATTACAGTGAAGGCAACAGCAGCAGCAGCCTCAGCAGCAGCATCGAAAGCCGCAACAACGATGACGACGATGACTGCGATGACGACAGCGACGGCAACGGCGATGTAGGCACTTAAAGGCTTTTGCCATTGCCGCGTCACCACCCGCGTCGCCCGCCTGCCACCCCCGCATATACATTATGCCGAACGCTTTTGACGCAGCTGTGATATTTCTTTTCGCTTCAACTGCCTTCTGTGCATTGAGTGATGCTCGTTGCTTGTTGTTTGTTGTTGGTTTTGTTGTTGTTTCCATCGGCAGCGCCGTCATCATCACCTTCGCCTTTGCCTTTGCTTTTGCCATTGCCTCCCCCAAAAGAGGTTTATGCTTGATATTAACTGCATTGTTGTTGTTACTGCTGCTGCTGCTTATGTTGTTGTTGTTGTTGTTATTGTTGTTATTGTTGTTATTGTTATTGTTAACCACGCGTGTTACTCAGCAGATAAAGATAATAGAAAAGTTAAATTTATAGCAAAAGACTTTTCAATCATGCATCGATATAACCGCCGCTGACTATTCCTTTCGCTTGCCCACTTCCCTGGCTTGTTCGTTCGCTTGATGTGTTACCTTCCAACCACCGTGCCCCCCTTCCCGTTCTGCTACTAATGCAACCCACTTTTCAGCTGCTCTTGCATGGCAAGTCAAATCATTTCCGCTACACTTGCTTTACACTTTCTTGTTTGTTGTTTTAGCTATGCACAGCTTAATGTTTATGCTTTGTCCTCCGCCAGCTACGGGCTCCTATTCCTACTATGCATGTTGCCTATTTTGCAAAAATAAAAAGCTAAAAAACGTAAAAAAAAAAATTGTATATCGCTTTAGCGCAGAAACATCTGCCATCGCTAACGGATATATGCGATTTGTGTTTATGAAAATCTAAACTGAGTTTTATGCGCTGCCAGTTAACAAGAAACAACAACAACAAAAATAAAAATAAAAAAAAGGCGAAAAATCCAACAACAACTCAGCTTTATCGCGCAACATATTCATCGTGTTCGCCCACCCCGTTCATCTCCTACCTTGCACTCACTTCCTTATTCATTCGAGCGTTGCCAATATCTAATGGATTCTGTTGCTTTTCGCAAGTTCAGTGAATCCCATTTGAATCGTAACCGAAGCGTTAAAGATACACATTAGGTTTACGATTTGCATTTGTGTTAATAGCTTTGGCAATTTCAGGGCCTCAAGCTCGACACACCACAAGATAACGAAATTGCACTTAAAACGCTAAAAGATGCAGGATACCGCATAAGCCTTACTCCAATAAGTTCCTCCTGTTGTCAAATCTCAGCAAAAATCTATATCCAATTCAGCTGCCAATAAGTAAATGTGAACATATGATCAGACAATGGATGCGAAATTCATGTGCATACACATATGTCATGTGGTTTGCTGCAGGCATGCATATGTTCCGTTCCATGAAGTATTTATAAATACAGTTTATAGTTTATCATATCAATAGGCATCAATCAAAAATATTTTTTTTATTTCAAATCCTTGCATTTTTTTTTTTTTATATTCATTAATTTATCCAAAAATAATTACTTACTCGAAAAAAATCTTCTTGAAAGTTGAAAGCGCATTAAAAATATAATAAAAGCCAAAGGTCCTTGGACTAAATACTAAAATTATTGTTAATAAAAAAAAAAATCAAAAACATGCCAAAGTAAACTTTTTTTTTTAAAATTGTATTAAGACGACAACTTTGATGAATGCAAATTAGTTTCTTTATTGATTTATTAATAAAGGATATCAATTGAAAAATTAAAACTGATTATTGCTTTTTTAAGAATTTTTCAGCTGGATTGAACATGGATCCACATGTGCTCTCTAATGAAAGGGTTTCCGCTAAAGGATATCTTATATGGAAACTGCAAATCCAAGCAAAAAAAAATGTTTTCTCAAAGTTTTGACATCTCGGCTACGATCTTCAGCCTAGCATTGCCTATAATAATAGTAAACTTTTGAAAACGACGGAATAAAACAGCCATTAATTACTTTTCATAGTCATACATACACACACACACACACATGTGCACAAGCTATAGAGTGTCTCCCATACTACCCATAAGGCACCTTCTTATAAGAGCCAAGGGAATCATAATTACCTGTCTGAAAATAATCAAAGTTAAGCGTCTCTTTGGGGGCAATTTTTCTCTGCAAAAGTAATATGTAATTAGGTATTCTAAAATATTTAACAAACATTAAAGACAAGAAAGAAGAAGCCCTAATTGTAAGACGTGCTTAAATACGAATTAGGACAAACTTATAATGTCTCAGAGGCTTATTACTCTCAAGTATTTATTAAGGCGCAATCCCTGCTATTACATCGAACAGAAAAATAAGAAACCGAATAAGCTGTAATCGCTTTTTAAAAACTTAATAACTTAGAAATCCATTTTAATTACCGTTTCCCAACTTGCGTAACACAAATTAATAATTAATTTCGACATAATCAAAGCAACCGCATGTACGCGAACTTCCATTACGTAGGTAAGCGTACACGTGCAAGTAACTGAAACCGCTAACCGGGGCCCCAAGACTGCCAGCCAACAGCGCCAACAAACGGCAAATGGCGAATGGCGAATGGCAAGCGGCGGCAGGAGGCGGCAGGAGGCGTCAGGAGGCGCCTTTAGTCAAACACTGGCGTAAATTTAAATTATAGTTCGTTCCCAAGTTCGCTCCGTCCGCTCTTTGGTTTGTTCGGTTGTCGCTTCATTCGTTCGTTTGTTTGTTTTAGGGATTTGAACTTTTCGAATGCCAATATGGCAGCCAGGCAGTTAGGCAGCCAGGCAGTCTAAAGTCACAGCAACAATGAAAGCGTAAGTTCAACGCCATTTTCTGTGCCTTAAGTTGCTACAGCTACACAGCTCCATTGGCCGCAATTCAGCTCATGCCAGCCACATACAAAATGAGCAATGAGCCATACACACGGTAGCGCGTACTCATCCTCTCACTCGCACTTGCATTCGCACTTGTGTTCCGCACTTGACGTTTCTAATTAGTAGAATTTAATCTGCACACCATGGCAACCAAAATCTGTAGCAGTCAAAGCTGCTATGCTCCATCACACACCACACCACACCACACCACACACCACACCGCACACCATCCCATTCCACAACAGATCCTATAACACATACTCAAAACAGTCCCATAGCGATTCAAAATGCTCATTATGAAAAATTTCAAATTAAAAAGGGGCAAATGGCGCGGCATGGTTTCACTGAACTCGACTCGACTCGACTCAACTTCTCCATACTCAACACTGCTCAGCCCTGCTCAGCTCAGTTCAGCTCAGCTCAACTGAGTTCAGTTCAGTTTAGTTTGGTTTGATTCGGCACAGCTAAGCTCAGCGTGACTCAACTCGTTGCAAAGAGTAGAAAGCAAAGGAGCACCAGGCAGTGGAAAAGTTACACAAAAGAAAGCCAAGCATGAAAGTATTGCTAGGATTTGCATAGTTTATGTATGCCGCTCGAGCCTGTGTATGTTTATATGCGTGTGTGTGTGAGTATTTGTGGGGAAACGCTGCAGCTGCGCAAGTGTCTGTGTATGTGTAAACATCACACATCATGATTACATAATTTACCTATTTAAAAAATCCCCATGCCGCCATTCTTCAGTTAAAAATGTACACAAGTGAAAAGTAGGCGAAGCAGCGCCAAACAATTTTCGTGGCGGCTTATTTATGCCTTCACACGCCGTTGTTTGTCGTTCTTCAAAGTTATACAATACAAACGCGGCGCATAGCCATGCACACATCGTCATTCTCATGCATAAGGCATTAAAGGATGCAAAGAAAGTTGCCGCAGACGCCGCTACCACATAACGGTACACGCCTTTACCTTTGCCTTTGTCTGCGCCCTAGCCCCCCACCCGGCCAACATCATCATCATCGTCGTCGTCGTCGTCATCATCGTCATTGTCATCGTCACCGTGTGTACTCGTCCGCCCCTCACTCATTGATTTACTCATTAGCGTTACTTTTGCTGTGCATAATAGACGCTCAAGTCGACTACAGCAACTTAAGGCATAGCAAGTCAAGACTTCTATAGGCACACGGCCAAGCATATGCGCATTAGGGTGGTGTGGAAAACCAACGTTTTTGTCTGCAACTCTAAAAAACAGATTTGCCATTGCCGATCAACGCAATTTTAGTTTGATTAGACTTATTAAAGCTTATGTTAATTTCTAAGTTTCAATAGATATAATATATTGCTAGCATTCAGTAGCTAACTGATAAAGTCATAGAACCTCAATGGTACGCAATAGCTGTTTTAATTTTGTTGTTTTTTTTTTTTACAACAACGTTTTCTTACTTCATATTTCGACTGACAGCTGTTTTATACTTTTTATGTATCGATATAATGCATATAGATCATTTCCATGGTTTAGATCTAGTGAAGCATTGCTTTACTGATTTTACAAACGCTAATAGTTGACCCAAAGAGTACGATTTAGGTGATGTGATCTTTGGGATCAACTTCTCTAAGACACAATACAGTATTGACTTGAATTGACCCCTCCAAATCCAGGGTATACCTTTCGAGCACTAAACACTCATGCAGATAACTATTAAAAGTCGATAAAATAAAATCTGTTTATCTGTTATCACTTGAATGAAAGGCAAAGTTGCTCGATTGCAAGCATCTGCTGGCAAATGTCATATTTCACATGCGTACTCGTGTACCCTTTTTAATCTTCAAAAGCTTGCGAAACCTTTTAACAGCTTCGCATTATGAAGCGCTTTTCACACCAGCCCGACTCGCATGCACAACCTATACACATATGAATATGTATAAACTTCGCAGTTGGCGCCGTTTCCCTCTCCGTCACCGTCGCTGACAGCGTCACTGCGAGCGTCTCAGTCTCAGTGCTGTTGCCGTTGCCATTATCGGTGTGCGTGCGGTAAGCGGCTTAGGCATATCCTTTATGAATGTCTAATTGTGCTCACATGTGTTGCCGCCTGCACAGCGCCGCATCATCCGCTCTGCGTTCAGTCACTCTCACTGACTCTGGCTGCTTGCTAAGCAACCTACATCCGAACGTAATGTCGTCATGTATCCTACCCACATGCCCGTGCCAGCCATACACATTCGGCCTGTTTACTTAATCCCCTAATAATCCCTTACTATTTGCCAAAAAATGTAAGCCAAGCCAACTACTTAGGTCTGGTATAGTCTCATATAGCCAAGTCTGCTTTACGACTTTCGTTGCCATCCATATGCCAGCGCAACGGCATTAAGTGCTGCAGGCGAGTAGTGCTAAAGTCAAAATTTGATTTTTAATGCCACAAAAAGGATGTTCGTTGTGTGTCCCAAAGTCTCTTGTGTATCTGCTGCGGATTGTGTACCTTCTTATCACTTGGCGGAAATTCACCTTTCTGATAAGCGCCACCGCCACAGCCACTGCCGCCGCCTACTTTTCTTTTTCTTTTGTGGTTCCTTGGCTTAGTTTCGTTTCATGCACGTGTGCGCTGAGCTACAACGCACAACTATCTACTCCGGCGAATGTGAACCAGACTAGGCAGGCATCTTATCTCCACATAAAAATGAAATTTATGTTAGCGTATGCGTTTGCCTAACAGCCAGCATAACTTATGATATGGGCTTCATTTAACTGATTTTAAATTTTCACCTCACAAAGTTTAATTATGTCGGTTTGCCTAACCAGAAGCTTACCGATACAAATCTTTTAAGTTTTAAGCTCTAGGCACACACATTTTCAAACAAGATCGAAAAGAAATTATCATGGATTTAACATAAATTTAGACATAACCATAAATTGCAAGAAATCCACAGCCGCCTATAGTTGCTTAATTTATGACTAATTTAGTTTTTGTTGGTGATTAAACAAACAAACTTAGTGTTGCTATAACAAAGTATCTAGCACCACAGGCTGAAGACGTGTAGATAGACAGATGCATTGTTAGAGGAAATCACACCATCTCTATAGGCTAAAGTAAAATATAAATAAAGTAATAATTCACATAATGTAAAAGCAGGCTAATTTATAATATAGATAAGACGCCTCTTTATTTTTAATCTTATGTATTCTTAAAGGAGACTAAGCGGAAAAAAAATACACATCCTCTTTATCCGAATGGAAACAACAAATTTATCCCATAGCAAAACCATGTTTACTTATGATAATGCCTAATATGTCACTATAATCTTTGAGTTAAAGATAAGATTGACAACTGCTTCAGATGAAATTGTTACTATATGACTACAGTTGAAGAAACATGAGTCTATTGGATTAATGCAAAATCAGAAAGATAAAATAAGATAAGGATATGGAACAAATGCTTTGTAACCTTTTACGACTTTCAAGAACGGCTTAGCAGCATCTATTAGATTACAAAGGAAAGTTATATATCTTCCTTATACATCGTAAGAATTTTATTCTCTCAGTTTCTTACTTGAGTATCGTTGCGTCTTTGATATTTCAGTAGTGTAATTTCTAATTTAACTTTTATACTTTTATGTGAGAGCTCAGCATAACATACACAACAAATGCACACAGCAAAGTATGCAACACTTTTCCCCCTTTTTTTTTTCTTTTTTATTTTTTTTTCTTATTACATGTGAACAATGGCCACCAAAATTCATTTAGAAGAACCAAAGAAGCAAACCATGAACCACATGCTGTTCATGCCTCATGTGTCCAATTTTGTGGCATGAAAACGTTTGTGAAAAAAACTTTTTCAATTTTAAAAGATTTCACCTAATCAAGAACCATGCAAAAAACAGCAACAAAAAACAAAAAACCAAAACAAGAAATAACAAAAAAACAAAAATAACCAAACAAAAAGAAAAAAAAAATGGCCAAAAAAAAGGGGCAAAAATGAAATCAAAAAACAATGAAGTGGTAATTAGGCATAGCCAAATACACGAAAACCGAAAACCTCAACTCAAAAATGAAAACAAGCTGCTAAAAAGCTTTCAACTCGAGACCAATATGCCCGGCGGATTGTTGGATTGAATTGGATGGAATGGGATGGGATGGCATGGGATGGAATTGTATGGGATTTTGCTTGTTGCTTTAGCTGCTGTTAAGCCAGTAAAGTGTTACAAATAACGCACTTAACGCTGCTGCAGACAACAACAACAACACAACAACATTAACCACAAACAACAGACAGCAGCAACGAAACGAAAAAAAAAAATCCAACAACAAATAAAACAATTAATCAAAAACAAAAAAAGTCTACACGAGTATAATGTGCAGATACTCCATACTTCCATGAAAATGTCGGTTCGTTTCTGGTCGACAAGTTTGCGCACATGTGCGTATCCATGAGTGGCACAAAACAAAAAAAAAAACAAAAAACATATTACTGTGTATCTAAATACATATGTATCTACATACATCGAGACACATGCACGCGCACACATGTGTATATGCAAATGTAACGCAACGCAAACCATAAAGGATGTGCGTGTTCGTTATTGTTTTTTTTTCCATGTATGCTTTTTTTTTTTGTTTTATTGTATTTCTTTGGGTTATTTTGTTTTCTATTCTTGTTGCTTTCTCATAGTGTGCAGCAGGCCATGCCATGCTTAAATAAATTTTTCCATTAGGTCGCCAATTGTTGGCAATACAAAAACCAACCAAAATCATAAAACACACTCGCACACTGCCACACACACGCGCGCGTAACGCACAATAAATACCAAAAAAAAAACAAACAAGCAAAAAAATAGAAAATGAAACAAAATAAAACAAAAAGAAAAGCAAATAAAAGTTGAAATTTATTAAACAAAGCTCGAACGCCTGAAAGTTATTCGGCTGGCGAAGTTATTCGGTCGAGAAATGCCAAGGCATGTAAAACGCAGCAAAGCCATGAAAGTGCCACCATTTCCGTTTTTAATGATAATTTACGCGAAAGGTCAAAGTGAGCGATAACGTCGACGACGAAGTCGACAACAACAACAACAACGAACACCCACCACCAGCATTGGCAGCACCGCCACCAATTACCAAACCGCTAGACAAAGTAGACAGGTTACGTTATCAGGAGCACGAACTTATGAACTTTTTGTTATATAAGCAACAACATAAGAGCATTTTCTTTGCGCCCCAGCCAACCAGGGTGGAAAACAGGAACACTTTAAAAGAAAAACCAAAAAAAAAAACAAAAAAACCCAAATAGAAAAGCCACCAAAAAAACAAAAGTAAAACTGAATTATACCATGCACAAGTGTGCTGCGACGTAGGTTGGTTCCCTTAATGAAATATGCTTCCTAAGGCGCAGCAGCTGTTCGCCAGTTCGAAATTTCACTTGTGCATGCCAAGACTTTTAAACTAACAATTTAAAGGAATTTCAAGGCTACACATAAATTTAAAATGCCTGCAATGTTATGCATTATGCGTGCTGCTCTGCATGCTGCGCAATAGAGATATAAAACGAATGGGTAAAACTAGTCAAGTAGCAGCCTTGAGATTCGTCGTAGCATTACTTTTCCCAATCGTCGCTACTTTGATCTCAGTACAGTGCTCACTCGTATAACATAAATCTGTAGTGCTCCTCAGGCACTTAACATGCCTCTCCTACCCTATGCCGCAGAAATATGAACAATAGGTAACACTTGGAGTATTTGAAATAAAAATAGTCATAGTCAGACGCATATAAATCCAATGATAATGTAATCCTATTCATACTGATGATCAGAAATCATCATCACAATGATCAACCTTGCTTGTGATTGAATGATCAGTTGCGTCAAGACATCGCTCATCTTGAGACTACCAATTAATCCCGACTAGCTGGGGTTAAAAGAGAATTGCATAGTTAAATTTAGTAATTCAAAAATTTCTAGCTTAACACATCTTTTATTTCTTTCTAGCTACGAAAACTCATTTTAGTTAATAAAACTTTCTTTTTCCAATTGTACAAGTACCACTGCCAAAACTGTAACCTCTCTTCATTTGCAGCATACGAAGCCTGTATGTAGGAGCTCATATCCGCTTGAAGCGTCAGCAAAGGACATGCTATCGACAACCCTGTGTGTGTGAGCCTTTCTATTTTAGTTGTCACACGTTTGTCCTTTGTAGCAATTTTTTTTTATTTATTTCCTTAGCGGAACCAGTTACCCTTGTATAGAACTGGCAGCCAGCCCTGTTTGATGCAAGTCGAAGCGATAAATGTGCGTGCTCGAAATAAAAATGTCAAAAAATTACAAAAAAAAAGAAACAAATGTTAATTAAATGATTTTCCCAAATAGAAAAATTTCGAGTCACCTTAATAGAGGCCAGAGCAGAGCGGAGCAGAACAGTTCAGAGCAGAGCAGAGCAGAGTAGCTTAGAGCAAATCGTGTGTATGCTAATCAGCGACTATTGACCAGCAGTTGGCCACAGAACCACGGAACTGCATGCATAAAGATACACCCAGTATAATTTTATTTATTGTTGTTGTTGTTGTTTTGTGGTTGTTGTTATTAACGTATGTTGGTTTGATATACGCACAACATTGCTTGACGTTCTTGGTTCTTGGTTCGTGGTTCGTATACGCGCCCACAGGTAACACTCGCATGCCGTTGCTGCCACAGCCGTTGCCGCTGCCACAGCCGCTGCCGCCTGAATGCTGAAAAGTGCCTAGAATTATGGTTATTATACTGTTTTTCCGTTGGCCCGCATATATTAAATGCGCTGATAGTCATCAGTAAACGAATTAAGCCAACGAACATAGGAACAAGCGAACAACTGAACGCAAGCGAAACTTTGTGGGCTGGGTAACCCGTACGCAAGTCATGTGATTTTGCATAACGCGTTCGGGTCTTGGTCTTTACTTTAGCTTGGCACGGCTTTGGCTCTGGCTCTGGCTTTGGCTTGGCTTGGCTTGGCATGGGTTCACTGCGAAAACGTTATGCGTCAACGAGTGAGTGACGAGTGTCAGTTAAGCGTCACCGTTATAAGCCACACTCACGCACATGCCGTCGCTCGGAGCTTTTCCTGTCGCTTGACCGCAGACGAAGTTTTAACACGTCAACGCAGCATAAACGAAAATTAGTCAACATTTCTTTTTCTTTTTTTTTTTCTTGTTTTTTTTTTTTTTTTTTTGTACCATAATTTCAATAAAATTCTATGGACTTGAACTAGGATGTGAACAACTGTCTGACTGCCTGACTGACGGTCTGGCGGACGGACGTACGGACTGAATGAGTTCGCATTGACCAGCGCTGACCATGCCGAGCATTTGCATTCTGACTTTCTCAATTGTTGCTAATGAGTGCCACAAATTAATTAGGTTAGTTCCTAATGCTGACATTGATGACGGTAGAAGAAAACCGAGAGTCGAGCGAGAAAGACGGTAGCGACAATGTTGTTCTTGTTGTTGTCAACGACGATGGTGATGATGGCGTTGGTAATGGCTTAACTGATAGTCATTGTAAATTAGCATAAATTTTCTCTTTCATTTTATTCTGCTTTTCTGTTTTTTTTTACTATTTTTCTTCCTTTCACTTTGTGTTCACAGGAAAAATTGAGCAATTTCCCCTACAAATTTTTAATGAAAATCTAAACGTTATTTTTGGAAGCAAAATGCTGCATTTATTTGATTTTTTTCGTTTTTTTGTTTTTTTTTTTTTTGTTTGTGTGCTTTCATTACTAATTGAAAATAGTTTTAGCACGAAAGGCTCATTTCCGTAGTGAATGTTAAGCGGATTAGGTAATTGAATTGTTGCATAATTAACGCAATGACTTCCGTTAGAATGTGTGCGCTGTGTAAGGATCTTCCAGGCTTGTCCAGATTGCATTGTGTATAGCAAGAATGCCAGCAAAAACGATAATCATAGGTATATGAAAGAAATTAGTGACAGTGGTTTTGGACGAATACCGATTACCTGAGTGTTTGGCATCCCATGCAACTCTATTAAAAATGCCTACCAACGCAAGCTTTAAGGCTTTGCGCCTTAGCCAATTTGACGTCAGTTAACTTCAAGGATTATACAAATATTCGCCAAAAAGTTGCCTAAAAGCTAATGTCTGGCATAGCTCATTAATTTTTTTGTTTTTTTTTTTTTTTGTTTTGTTTTGTTGTCTCTCAGCTGTTATTTGACACCTTCGCCAAGTCAGCCAAGTCAAGACAAGTCTTATGCTCTATCATCGGCTACGCGTCCTGGCTTTGGACGCGAATTCAAGTTTGCCAAATGCATCAATTTGCCTTTAACGGCCATTATTAGCCAATCGTTAACTGCCAAGGGAGCTCATTCATCACTTGTGTGGCAATCGAACCGAAAAAAAAAACAAAAGTGCTAAACAAAAGTTATAAATGTAGCTAAGTAACGATTAAAAGTATCTACATAGTTAAACGCACATATTTATGTATCTCGTGCCATTAAAGACATGATAAATGAGTCATACAACGCCTTCGAACACGCCACGCCACGCCACACCACACCAAGCCATGTCAAGTCAAGCCATGCCACGGTAAAGCACAGCAAGGCACGGCTCAGCATGGCGAAAATACAAGAACACAAGAACACACACACACACACACACACACACACACACACACACAAACGCACAAACACTCAGTTAAACATCATATGAGCTTGGACAATTAAACGGACCCCAGCCACATGCCACATCCTGCATACCGAGTTGGTCCATTATGCTCATGTGAGTAGTTGGCATGCGGCATGGCGACGTACGGACGAGCAGACGAACGAATTGTCGGACGGACATTGGCTAAGTTAAGTGGCATAGAAAAAATTCGCATGTAAATTTTCAAGTCAGCCATGCGAAATAATAGCGTAGCGAACTAACGCCCTTTGACCCGACCCCGACCCAGGCGCACAGATCAGCAACAAGGAAAAGCAACAAATAGCATCGAGTTGAAACTGCTTTTGTGCGTACTTCCGCAAAATAACAAAGCGCAAAAACAAAAAGAGAAACAACACACACAACACACATGCACACCGAAAAAAAAAACAAGAACAAAACAAAACAACAAAAACATTGAGTAGCAGCAAAAGGCAACAACAACAATGACAAGAACAACAACAGCAACACATTAAGAAAAAAGAAAACTCATTAAGTAGAAAGCATTTATTGCGTATCTGCGTATCTGCACTGTGAAAAAAATGTGAATGTGGCACTTAAATCGTATGTGGCCGCCAAGGTTTGCCAATCCATGCATGCTCTCAATAAAAATAAACAACCTCGTGCCTAGGCTATAGATTATGTATTTGCCACTGAAAGTAACTTAGCAAAACTTGCACATAATGACATAAATGACTTGTGTGAATTGAACAAGTTAATCCATATGTCATATATTATACTAAGTGCCAGCGACTGTTAAGGCTTATTGGCCAAGAGCGGTTCCTAAATCAAATTTCATGGTGACAACACATTCTTCCAAAATACACTGAGTACAAAATGTCGCACTTCAAACATATTTCTTAAGATCTAGCTGCAGCTACATAGGTACGAAATTGGAATTATCAGTCTAGGTCATTCTTAAAACATGTTTCGTGGCATAAGCTTCAAAGCACTCCAGCCAGAACCATGATAAGAGCTTCGACTTAATTGCATTCATTGTATGTGTTATACATAAATTAGCCTGTATGCATATAAACGGCCAAAAGTCCTTACAATTAGTCACAGCACTTGCAGTTCCTTTAAGAAACTACTTTTGTCCTTAAAGTGCTTATTATAATATGAGAAAGCAGTGAGAAGGAACTGTTTTTTTTTTTAGGCTTTCAAACCAGCTTTGCCTTGAACGCAATCCTTATCATAGTTTAGGAAAACATGACATAGAATAATATTCTAAATCCAAACTATAGATATTTTGCCTATTATATGTCATTTGCTTAAGGATAAGTCAAACATGCTGCCTTTAAAGTCACCAGCAAATCTCAACAGAATGAATATTATTGTTATTATTGAGATATTCACGACATTGCAATGCATTTTGCATTTTTGCTAAGTGTAGTCACACATACATATACCACCTATACATATCGAGCATGACCTGTACAAGTATCTACTCAAGAGTATATATGTGTGTAGATATAATAAGGCAAGAGCAGAAGTCAGCGCACAGTTTCGTCGTAGCGTCATTTAAGTTTAATGATAGAGTTGCGCCACAGCCAGTAGTCAAAGTCATCGAGGACGTAATAGAACGCTTGCAAAATTATCCTGCTGCGCTTTGCACACAAAATATACAAAGTAACGCATAACAGCCAAGCAAAGCAGTGTCAGTAAAATATACGCATATATATAATATATGTATATACGTATGTGTGTGTATATGTGTAAACGTGCAAGCGAACGGATGGACAGGCGGATGGAAAGATGAAATTATTTGCTGCCGTTCATGCACTGTGAATGTCAAAGTAGGCAAAATGGTTTCCTCTAATAATGGATTTCATTAAGGCTCACTCACAGAACTATGCCCTGCCCGAACAGCAGCCCAGTAGCCCAGCAGCCCAGCAGCTGAGCAGCCCAAAAGCCTGGCAGTCTGGCAGTCTGCGTCGCTGGGTAATAATGATGCTGAGTGCGTATAAGTGTGTGCCCAATGGCAATTCAAAGTATGCCATGCGTAACAAATAAATTCATTAGGAACGTAACGACGTCGACGTTGACTGCGGCTGTGAATGGTGACTGCGACGGCGACGGCGACGGCAACTGCTTATGCGATAGCAACAGAGTCGACACATTAACGCAGTTTTGTACATTATACAAAGGCACAAGCACAAGTTGAACGCAGCTCGCCACGCGCAATTAAATCGCATGTCCTGTGTGTCCTGCTGAACGCTTGAGTCGACACGAAGCCAAGCCGCTTTGGCTTTTACGCAGTCAGGCAAGTCAGGCAGGCAGCAGTCAGCAGTCAGCTACCTTAAACCATCCGCACCCTGCTTATTAGACGCCACAATAACATACATACATACAAAACAAGAAACGCACGCACCGCTGCGGCGCCTGCTCCTCCTGCTCCTGCTTCAGCTCCAGCTTCAGCTCTCCATATTCAAATGTTATTTATGCCTTAATGTGCGAGCGTAAAATGTCTTTCAATGTTTATGATTATTGCCATTTGGGCGTTAGCCGGCAAAATGTGAAACGTGAAACGCACACCATGTTGGCATTAGTTGAAATTGTCAAGTCATTTTTTTTTATTTTCCTTAGCCTGCTGGCTACATCCACTCGTCGTCGCCTCTACACTCTGTGTACAACGACGCTTAACTGCCTCTCTTTGTGTTTTAATTAAGATATGTTGCCGGGCGCTATGCTCTGCTCTGCTGTACTGTGCTTTGCTGTGCTGTGCTGTGCTGTGTAACACGTCGTCGACGACGCCAAAACTTTTCATCGGCGCATCGTGCGCATCATAAAATTTGAAATTAATCAATGGGCTTTACCTCAGCTGCCAACAGTTGCCAACATCTCAGCCTCGCGCACACTTGGCTCCTTGCCGCTTCAAGCAGTCACAGTCACTGCCTGTGTGCACTACCAAGGATCATTGTCAGCGGCGTGGTAACGGTGCCACTGCCTTCGCCTGCTCTAAGGCTGCCAACTCAGAATCATTTGTCATGGCTGTGGCTTAAATGAAATTAAAAGTTATCGTCTCTAACACCTTGTGCCGGCCAAGGCGGCTTCCCATCGTTAGGTTTTGTTTGTCATTTGCTAAAGTAATTCCGCAAATTAGGTTTAGTACGGGAAAGCTGCATTCATTTGCCATATAATAATTTAAGCAACTGTCTACACACTGCGAATAAATGCATTTCGGTTCTTTTTTTCTTGGATAAAAATTTTAAATAACGGACAAAACTTCTACTCTTATTTAAACGTAAATACTGAATTCAACTAAGCTTTACTATGCAAATCTAAAAATATTTATAAAAATGCTTGGCATTATGTGTGCAATAAAATCAGGTGAAGTCACTTCCTTTAAATTTTGTAAACAATGCTTACAGATTTCGGAAAAACAAGAACTAAAATTACAATAAACACACAGAAGAAACGGTGGCTTAAGCTCTTAAATTTCCAAAAAAAATTGAGTATTTGTAACACATAATTTACGCTCTCACAACAGGCAAATGCGCAACCAGACAATTGAGAGCGCAGTGCACAAAACAACCACCAAAATTGTTTAATCAGATTCTAATTAGGATATTTAAACGAACTACTAATTGGAAAGGAAACGCATGTGCTCTCTTTTTTTCTCATGCTCTTAACGGGTTTGACAGACGAAGATGGTAACACAAGCTGTACATAAAAAAAATGCGTAGCGAAATGCGCCGGGATTGCTAGTAAAATTTAAATATAAATGCAAAAATATAGTGTTTTATTTGCATGTATTAGTTATATGAAATACATAGTAAGTATGAATGTACTCACACATTTTATAAACGAAGAAAAGCTTTAAGACGCCTGCTAATTAATGAAAATGTTTTATTTATCAATTAAAGATAATCTGCATTTCACTTCACATAGTTTTCTTTTTCACTAATAATCAAAATAATCGCAAAAACTGCAAAAACCAGCACACAAAAAAAAACACACACACAAAAACTTTTCGATACACACTTGTTATACGAATGCATTTCCGACAACTGAGTTCCAGCAATTTCCTGCGACGCAATTTGAGCAAACAAACTAAGAAAACAACAAAAACGTAAAGGCTACACCATCGCTGACTCTATTTGCTTGTGTCCAATGCTTAAAAGCTACAACCGCGACTAACATCCCCAGGCACAGTTCTCACCGCAGTCACCACACAACACAAAGATCACCTCTTCCGCTAAGGACTGCGAAGTTTGCATCATTTCCCCTTCCTCTATTGCAACACCTATGGTCACCACACTTGACAAATCAAACAGACCCCTATATCACCGGCATGAATATTCAAGAAACAAAACAAAAATGCAAACTAATGAGGAAAAACAAAAAGAAATATAAAGTAAACGCTGAAACTGACGCTTAAGCAAATAAAAATGTTTTTCAAACGCAATAAGGAAGTTCACCTCAAGTAGTTAGACAGCAGCAGCAGTGGCGTTAACAGTAACAACAATTACAACAACAGCAACAACAATAAGCACATTGCATGTAGCAGTGAGAGCAGCTAATCCGACAGGTCTAACAGTTTCTAAATTTGTTTTTTGCTTATTTTACTGTTCTTTTTCTTTTTATGCCACTTTGTACACATATACGCATAAACGTTTGTAGACGTTAGTATGTATGTGTATGTACATATGTACATACATATATGGATTTCGTTTTTGCAAGAGTTGCTGCATTGAAATGAGCAGATAAGCACAACGATAACAACAATAACAGCAACAGCAAGCTGCGAGTTTCGTTTAATCATTTCGCCTATGAGGCGCATTCGGTCAGACGACGCGTGTTAAGTCTAAGAGTGTATGTGTGTGTGTACGTGTCTGGCTTCTAGCAGGAGCACACGTGAGCATGCAAATGAGAGATATGTAGATATCGTATTGCTTCTAATGTGACAACTCAATGCAATTTTTATGCCAACGGCAACAACAACAATTGCACAAACCACACTATAGCAGACATGGTTAGCAAAATAAAAAAAAAAATAAAAATTGTAAAGCGAAAAATAAATGAAAATGAAACAAAAACAAAAAACAGTAACTAAAAGAAAACAGCAACTCAAATGCTGCGCAAACAACTTTGAACGTCAATTTGTCAATGCTTGAAAATGAAATTGAATGCAAAGTTAAGCGACCGACACGCAGGCAGAACGTCAAACAGGCAACCGACAACGATAGCGTTGATGACGTCGGCGGCGGCAGCGTAGATAGCAGAGTTGATTTTATAGTTTTTTTTTTTAACAAAGGTGCGGCAACAGCAACAACATTAACAATATAAACTGCTGATAATGAGAAGTTAACGTTGTAGAAACACTAGCCATAAAAACAACGCAAAAGCTTCCGCAAAGTTAAAGTAAACTTAACGGGAGAGAATATTTATATGAGAGCAATTGAGAGACAGACAAAGAGACACGCGCATATTTGACAGTTGAATGTTGTTGCTGTCATATGTTAACGCATATTTGCGTACGGGGGCGGCGCAGAGCTGAGTAAAATGCATGCATTTTTGTAGCAATGTTAACAAAAACAAATAACAGAAACGAAGGCAGCCACTGTTAAGCCAGTCAAGGTGAAAAGGTGTTCAGGAGAAATTCGACAGGGGGACATTCTGCGCAACGCACTTTATTGTTGTTGGCTTTTGTTTTGCTGTTTCGGTTTTTTTGTTTTGGTTTCGGTAACATGGCGAAATATGTTCGTATTTTGAAATGTGTAAAGTGTTGAAGTTGCGCGCAGCTTTATACACACAAGCGCATGCACGAAAAAGTTAAGTAAAAATAGGCCTGTTTATGTGAAGGGGTAAGAAGAGTGTGTTGAAGAGTGCGAAAACTAAACGTGTGTCGTGTATGGTTGATAAATTTTTTTTTCGTTGTTATATGCAAACGATTTGTTATTTTGCTTTGTTTTCTGGTACCGCTATTGCCGTGCCAAGATGCAAACGCATTGAAATTTCTGTAATTGTTGTTGCTTTTTTAACTGATATTGTCATCACCACTGTTGCTGTGGTTGTTCATTTTGTTTCTGTTTTTTTTTTGGCGACGCCACAAAAATTGTGCATATGTATGCAACTACAGTGTACGCCTGCCATTCGGAAACTTAACAAATTAGTTAATAACGGTTTTTAATTTCAAAAAGGAAGAATGTAGTTTTGAAAATTATATTTAAGTAAAGTCAGATTATAAAATCGACTTTATGAAACTGAAAGTTTTTTCTATACCTCTATGTCTTCCATAAATGATATTAAATTAAACTTTTTCTAAAGATAATGGAAGTTGAACTTAAAGAAGTTCGACAGCAAATAATTTTTTTTTAATATTAATTAGACGAATGATTCTTTGAAGCAAATCTAAAAATGATGACCAAAAATGTTCCTTAATTTTAGTGTGGTATTTATAAATAAACGGATTCGTTGTAAACAGACTTCACTGTTAACATGTGCCGTGCCACGCAATCATGCGTTTTAATAGTGGATTTCAAGTGACAAGAGTTTCTCCAGACTTTTGCGCAATGTGACCCACTGTGCAACGTGTTGCGATCTGTTACCATACCACAAAAACACCTCAACAGTGTTGCTGCCTTTTGTTAAGACTGCTGCTACTAATGCTGACTGCTGTTGTTGTTTTTACTGCTGCTGCTGCCGTTATTGTCTGTTGACGATGATGACGGTAGCGACAATAATCACAACAACAACGCAACGATCGCAAAATAACAACTACATCAGCCGTAACAGCAGCAGCAGCAGCAGCAGCAAAGGCTAAATGAGCGAACGAAGCAAGTGACGAACTTACGGCCAACAACAACAGCAACAACAATAACAGCAAAACCAGCGACAACAGCAACAACAACTGCTGCGACGAACGACAACGACGGAGCATGCCACACACAGTTTAAATATATGAAATTAGTACAAATCGTGATTTCAACGGTGAACGACGCCGACGACAAAACAGACGACGAACGTACGTACGTACATATGCGTGAGTGAGTGAGCAAGCGAGCTAGCGAACGCGCCAGTGAGTAAGTGAGCGTGAAACGAGAGTGCGCCAAAAAAACAGAAACGAAAACCTTACGGGGGAAACAAAAAACAAAAAAAAAAAAAAAACAGCGTAGAAACAAAAATAAAAGAGTATTGAGGCAACACCAGCAATACAAAACCAAGAGCAACAACAATTACAATAATAACAACAAAACAGCTGATAGCAGCAAAAACCAACAGGCAACAATAACAACAACAACACCAGCCAAATTGACAGCAGCAGCAGCTGCAACAACAACGACAACAACGAAAACAGCCAAAGCGCAGCATTATCAAGCGAGCAACAACAGGTCTGATATTGCGCGCACGCTCTCACCACGTCGCACCGCACCACGCCGTGTCGCACCGCCGCCGCCAACACACCAGCGCAGCTGACCAACGCTACTTTAGCACACCTTTACGGGCGCGGACAAGCGTACGAGTAAGCAAAGCAAAGCTAACCAAAGCCAAGCGAGTCAAGTACACACGACGACGGCTACGGCAAAAACGACGACGACGACGACGACGACAACGTCAAGCAAACGTTCGTCAAGAGAGCGTGTGCGAGCGCCACTCAGAAGAGAGAGCACGGAAACAACCGAATCAACGAATAATCAGGCAAGTGAGCAAGCGGTCGCGGGCGCGCGCGCGTCAAGGCGACAACAACACGTCGGCGTCGAGTACGGCGACGACGACGGCGACGACGACGACGACGACAACAACGACAGCGACAACGACAACGACAACGAAAGTGCAGCTCAGCTTCTGTGCTGCCGCTGACGCTGCGATTGCTGCCGCTGCTGCTGCTGCTGCTGCTACTGCTACCAGAGTTGTTGCTGTTGCTGTGCTGCTGCTGTTGTTGCTTCTTCTTCTTCTTCTCGCCACTACCTCCATGCGCTGCGCTGCGCTGCCACACGATAACCGCTGCCGCCTGCTTCAGTCGAAAGCTAAAAGTAACGTGTTGTGGACGCTTTTCTGTAGTTGCGTTGTGCTGCGCTTTACTTCGTTACGTTTTCATTAGTCAACCATATCCCGCTTTCTCCTGTCAGCTCTTCCGTTCCCCACCGCCCTCATTTGGCCAAATAACCAATACCACAAATGTCCACAACTAACGCGGCTAGCAACAACAACAACAACACCAACAACACCAACAAACATTCAACAAGCAACCAAGCAAAAAGAAACCGAACGACGCACACCTCAATAACTGATGCGGCAACGAGCTCAGCAGCAGCCTTTCTCCAAACAGCATCCTCGTCGCCACCTTCGCCGCACTCGTCGCATTCGCCATCGCCAACCAATTCGCCTTCGCCTGCTGCGCAAACCACGCACACAACGACGTCGATGAGTGCAGTCGCTGGCGCTGGCGCCAACGCCGATCGCGTTGAATGGTCACGCGCCACCATACTCGACTTCATCGAGGATTATCGCTGTCAGCGCGTGCTCTGGGACCCGAATACGAAAGGCTACCACATCAAGCAGACCAAATACGAGGCACTCAAATTGTTGAGCCACAAGTATGGCACCGAAATACGCTCCATACGTTCGAAAATCAAATCGCTGCGCTCGTCGTTTCATCGCGAGCATGGCAAGGTGCTGACAGGGCGCAGTCGCGGTGTGCACTATCAGCCGATGTGGTTTGCCTATGAGGCAATTCGTTTCATACTCGATGGCGAACGTGAGTGCAAGATCGAAGACGGCAGCAATGGCAGCGGTGGAACAGTCGGCAGCGGAGGAGGAGGAGGAGGTGTGATCGGTGTTGGCGATGTCGTGGGCAACGGTGCGGACGAGTGCAGCGGCGAGGAATTAAAAGCCGCTGCAGCGTCAATGGCAGCGGCATTGGGCCAACCGGAAGAGAAATTGGCGCTTATGCATAGTCTTGATTTGGAGCATTTGATGTTGGGCAAGGCAGCGGCATTACACCAACAGCAGCAACAACAACAACAACAGCAGCAGCAGCAGCAAATTAAGCAACAAGTGATTGCAACAAATGCCATGGGTGATAGTGTGGAAACACAACAACAACAACAGCAGCAACAACACGAAGAAATCGCTGCTCGTGTTGCGGCCGCAGTTGCTGCCGTTGCTGCTGCTGCTGCTGCCGCCGCTGCTGCGTCACAACAACAGAATTTCGATGAGCAAGCACAACAACAGCAGCAACAACAACAACAACAACAACAAAACCATAACCAACAACGACAACTTCAGCATCATCGCCATCATCATCAACACCACCACCATGGATTGTCGTCAGCGTTGACAACATCGGCTATGTCACTGTCGACGTCAACATCGACATCGACCGCAACAACGGCCACGGCAACAGCAGAAAGCTCTTTGCCCACGTCAGGCGGCTGTGCGGGTGATGCGGACATTAGTAATGCTGCTGCCGCCGTTGCTGCCGCTGCTGCAGCTGTGGTAAGTTTCGCTTGATATTGATTTTCTTTTACATTGTTGTTATTGTTGTTGTTATTTTGTGCTATTGAAATAGTCATCATACACACATTTGCTTGCATATACCCTACATGCCTTTTGATGCAGACCATCAAATCCACTAAGCCGCAAAATTCGCAAATAACTTTTTATACTAACAAAATTATGCAGAAATGTTTTACTCACAATTACCGAGTATAACTGTTGTTTAATCGTAATCAATGACGCAGTGCATAGTTTTCTAATAACTGCAGATAAGAGTATTTCACTTTGTACTAAGTGTTCTGGCATTAACATGCTCATTTATGTCTATCGTCTAGAATGATAATTGCTGTAATGAAATGGCTGCTTAATCAGCGCCAGCCTTCTTGCAGCGAGTAAGCAAAACTATATGATAATTATAACGTAACAGCTTAAATAATATTTTCCATCTAGATTAGCTGAATGGCTTTGCTGTCTTATGCATGGCAGCTTACTTCTAAATCAAAGCCATTCTTTAAGTTATAATATTGCCGTTGACTAATTGCAGCTTTTGCTAGTTAATCAGCACTGCATAATGTGCTCTGCAAAGCTGCAAGCCATGGACCCCGTTCCCCAGTTGGTATAAGCACGCTATCGCTAAACCACAGTGGCATTTTTATAAGTATAGCCTTGAACTGCATACTTAGGCCACAAGATAACATGCGAAGTTTCCTGCAGCATGAATAGTAATCGCAACAAAATGTTGTACAGACTTTTGATGTATATTGTGAAGACAGCCAACCTAACACACTTCTGCTTTCTACAATTGCCATGTGTCGACTATCTTTATTACATTATACTCCACTCTACCTTATATCACTTATCTACTAATACAATGTAGAATACTTGCTACTGTATACTTATCCGTAGGGAATTAGAGGAATCGACTACATAAAGTATATGATAATAGATCATTATCAGGCATCTCTATAGCAGCTTGAATTGTTTTTATTTAGGAAGTACCCTAGTCAGATCATGTTTTCTTTTTGAGTTGCATAGAGCCATGCTGCTGCAGCATATTGAGTTGATCAAGTGCGCAGTAGGTGAGCAGCCAGGCGCACATGCGTAGTTTGGCGGCTGCACACAGTTCTTCATGGCCAGAAGCTGAAGAACACTTCATGTCGAACAACTGGCCCAGCCGGGCTTTGAAATTGTAGCGCAGTGTTCCAATTGTTTTTCAAAAGTCAATGCAACGTTAAATCCCCATTAAAATGCATGGATTAGCCATTTCGTGACTTAATAAGCGTTCAGACAACGGCGTGCAGCGGCGTGTAATTGGCGTGAAATGCTTTCTGCATGCTATGCTGCTGGCCACATTTTCAGCAGCTCTCGCGCAGCCCGGTACAGCTTTTGTAGCGCAACAAAATGTGCGGTTATGCCGCATTGTCGATTCATGTTCAATATGAGTTTTGTTTTTTTTTCTGTTTTTTTTTTTTTTTGTGATTTTTGGACTGTTTATGCGTCTACTAAAATATATTTGTACAACCATATTTTTGTTGTTATTGTTGTTTGTTTTTTATTTTTTTTTTTTTCTGTGCGCCAGAGTGGTTTGACTTGTTTTTTTGTTATTTTGTTTTTTTGCAGTAACTCTTGCCTCTTCTTGCCCACAATTGCACGCGCGATCACTGCCACAGTCAAAGTGTTGTTGCGATTGCGTGTGCAGCTGGGCGCGGAGTGAGCGGGTGTTGGCGTTTTTCTTTTTGTTGTTGTTGTTGTTTTTTTTTTCTTTTTTTGACTTGCTAGCTCCCTCACACGCGTACTTTGCGTTGCTGTTAGTCGCCAGGCCGTCGCCAAAGTCTTCATCCAAACTGTGCTGCTGCTGCTGCGGCTGCGGCTGCTGTTGTTGTTGTTGCTGCCGCCGCCTATTGCGTCGTACACGTTGTTTTTTTTTTCCATTTTGTTGTTGTCATCGTCGTCGTCGTCGTTGTCGTCGTTTTTTTTTTTTTTTGTTTTTTCACCACTTGTTGTTTTAGTTGTTGTAGTTGTTTGCTGTTTTTGTGGTTTCGTTGATAAGAGTGTTGTGGTGGTGTTTTATTTTGTTGTATTGTATTGTGTTGTTGTGCAGCCAGCAGCCAGCAGCTCACAGCTCGCAGCTCGCAGCAGCAACAGCAACAGCAAAAGCGCGCAAGCAACTAAGCTTTTCGTTTCGTTTCCTCTGCGGCGACCGCGCAACGCTGCCCCGATGATACGTCGTCGGCCAGCCATGTGTTGCATCAGCCAACACACAAGCGAAATCAGCTAAAGTCAATCAGACAGTTTGCTTTATGTTTCGACGCTTTCACGCTTTGCCTGCTCGCCTGCTCGCCTGTCGAACCATTAGACGGCCGCCCGCGCAACTCGCCGCACTGGACACTTGTTCGCTTGTTCGGTTGCTCACTCGCAGCTTGCTTGGCCGCCACTTAGTTGCCCCTGCCCGCATGCTCCGCTACACCTTCAACTCTCCCTCGGCCGCTACCGCTGCCTCTGCCTCTGCCATCGTCGCTCTTTGGCTCACTAAGCACACACGGCACATAATTCAATGCTGACTTCTAATACAAAATAATCGCTTTTGGTTGTTTGGCTTTTCTTGTTTTTATTATTTATTTATTTTTGTTTTTTTTTTTTCTTTTATATTTTTGTTTTTGTTTTGTTGTGCTGATTTATTTTTTGTTTGTCTGCCTAGAGTTCCAATTTGCATTTTACTTATTTTTTTTTTTTTTATTGTTCTTTACAATATTTACAACGCTTTGCTCAAAAAAACATTTGCATATATTTGCAGACACGTTCTGATTTCTCGGACAGCGAAAATTATTGCAATATCAGCGCTGAGGATGTGAAAACCGAAATTGTAAGTATGCAATGATTTTTTTTTGTTTTTTCTTAAATGTTTATCTATAATATATTAATGAATTATGATAAGCTTAAAGGAAATAAGGGAATTATGCCAGCAATATGATATTAATAATATTTTTAATAATAAAGTAAAAAATTAATTTAAAAATTATTTAATACATATTAATAATTTTGTAGCCCTTTTAATACATAAATAAAAAATTTGAAATAAAAAACGAATAGTGCAAACTAATTCAGATCTACCTTAGAACATTTTTAAAAGACTTTATTAGGTCAAAACCTATCCGGCCAAAGAGCTTCAAATCACTTAAATAGCCAGCTTGCCATTACTATCGGAACTCTCTTAGTTTTATCCAAGAAATGTTAGGTATAAGTCAGTCAAACAGTCTAGAGACATTTGATTTTTAGTTTGTTTTTGTTTTTAAATCCTTAGAGCAAAAAATGTAAATCAATGCAAACATTCACTTACAGATTGAACCCGATTTACCTGAATTGAGTACACTGGATAGATGCTCAAGCACCCCATCGCCCATCAACTACTACAAGCCAACTGACTTAACTTTCAATCGCAAGCGACGTGGCACGCCCCTGCTGGATGAGAACAGCTCATCGCCGTCCAAGCAAGCGCAGCAGCAGCAGCTCAATCTCAGCCTCAATCACAGTCAGCTAACGTTGCAGCCACATCATGTGGTGCTGCAGCAATTGCAGCTCAGTCATAATCACCATCAGCTACAGCAACAACAACAGCAACAGCAGCAACAACAACAAACACATTCCAATAACGCACATAAACGTGATCTCTCGCCGGCACTCGTACACCTAAGCAATGCCAATATGGCAGCCACAACAAGCAACGCTGCGTCCATAACGGGCACGGATGGGGGTGTGGGCTTGAGTATGGGTTTGATTTCAGTCACGGGCATGCCAACGGTAAGTGCCAACAGCAATAATATTAATCACAGCAACAACAGCAGCCACAACAACAATGGCAGCCATAACAACCATAATAGCAACAACAACAACCATAACAATAGTAGCAATAACAGCAACAACAATGCCAAATTAACTGCCAATCATGTGGATGAGTATGGCGTCTTTGGCGAATACGTTGCGATAACGATACGCAAACTGAAAACATCCAAGGCGAAAATCGTCGTCAAGCATTTGATCAATAATCTGCTGTACGAAGCTGAACTCGGGAAATACGATCATGGCATTCCGGCATCCAAAGAGCCACCGCAATTGTACAAGATGACGCAGTAATCTAGTAAGGGGAAGCTCGGTCCTGCTGTCAATTCTTGATTGACAGTGAAAAACTGAATTTTGAAAGTCGTACACTAGTCAAAAACTGTACTAAAAAAACATAAAACAAAACGAAAAACAAAAAAAAAAATTAGAAAAATGTATCTAAGCAATGTTTATATTCAGGGACAAAGACCATATACATACATACATAGATACCATAAAATATTGTATTTACGACTTACATACATACATACATAGGAGAATGCTATAAAGAAATGATAATCTTACCGTCGTAATACATATGTGTCAAAACAATAATAATAATAATAATAATAATAATTATTATGTGAATGCGAACATACCATTTAATGCATTAATTAATTATACATATATTAAATATTTTATTTTTTATTTTTATTTACATATATGCATATGTATCGTATATGCATATGTATCTTATTTGTTTAATTAATCAAAGCAAAAAAGAGCAAGCAAAACTTTGAACTCAGGTGCCTTTTGTTAGTCAATTAAGTTGTTATCTTACATTTATATAACCCCCCTCACTTGTAAATGAAACACTCTTTAAAAACAAAAAAAAAAACAAAAAATGAAAACCAATAAAACAAATATGATAATGCATATGCACATGCATTTATATATGTATATATTTATCTTTTATATATATATATATATATATATATATAAATATGCACATATATGTTATTGCTTTAACATTTAATTGCAATTACTTTGTATATAAGAATTATAATATTAATAATAAAAGAATACTTACCTGTATAGAAAACTTGTTACTGGAACACTTCAAAATGAAATAAAACGTTGAATTATTGAATTTTGATAAGGTTGCTGTTGTATTTTTGGAATTGTTGTGGGTTTCGTAAGATGACTATTTTTAGTTTGAAATTTCCTTTAAATAACAGGTTATTCAGCCATGTGCCGTTACAAGTCCAAACAGACGCTTATCTAATGCCCGCAGTTTGCGCTTGAGAACTCTTCAGAATTTTCGTTAATTATGGAATGAAAATGAAACACATGGAAGCGAATTTTGCTTGCATATTATTAATTTTTGTTGTTGTTTTTTTTTTTCAGATAAACCTACATATGTAAATAAATATGAACCTTTTATTTTTAACTCAAACTCCCAGAAACTACAGAAAAAAATTCAAATGATAAAAACTTCAAGTAATGTTGACAACAATTTATAGAAATTAAAAGCTATTGGCATTCGATTTGCTACAATTTATAAAAACCTTGAGCTATAGAATATTCAAGACATAGAATTTCAACTGTATATGTTAGTACCATTATAGAACCATAGTAGGCCACAAAGAATTGACCCACTTTCGACCCAAAGAGATAAAGTGGCAACACATTTGCTTAAATGAAAATGTCAGCATATGGTGAAACTTCAAATCCCTACGCCATAAAAAAGCTACAATTTTCAATGGCCAAGTAATGCCGAACCATAACTCAATGGGCATGTGCAGCATTTGTTTCGTGTTGCAGATGGATTAGCTGTTGCCAAACTGAACAAACAATGTGCGACTTCCGTATTAATATTGGGTCGAATTAAGCCAGAGGTTCGTTTTAGACAAACAGATACATTGTTTTCGCTTCAGTTAACTTAACTTAAACTCGGCATCATTCGGTTTTTGACTGAAACCAAAAACAGACAACTGCGCACCGAGGGCAAGTCTACAGTGGCAACAAATTGGCAAACGTCAGCTTAAAAGCTTATAGATGCACAATGCATTGCCTATCCCGGAAAGCTTCTTTGAATTTTGTTGTCTTTTGTGCATCCATGCTAACAATTAAATGTAATTCATGAAATGCGATTGTTAAAAATGTTTATATTCAAATGCAGCTATGTGCCAGGGTTGTGTGATCTAGATCAGTGCTGCCGAAGCGAGGCGCGAACAAGCCCAAAAGATTAGATCGTGGCTAATCGTGACAATGCGCTCACGACCCCGGCAGCTGATTAAATGCGCCGGCACTGACCAGTCCAATGGCCGCTGACTGACCTCATTGGCTGGTGTCGCACATTTGTCGACCGAACTTTTTGACTGCACACTTGGCTGATGCGTGCCACAGTGCAAGCCAAGCACGCCAAGCACGACAGGCAAGAGCACAGTCAAGCAAAGCAATCGCATGGCAATATAAACGACAATAGCAACAACAGTCACAATCACAATGACAACAATAACAACAACAATAACAACAACAGCAACAACTACGTGAAATGCCATGAAACATTTTCAAAATTCAAATCAGCGCAATTTTTTTTTTGTTTCCTTATTTTAGCACACACTCTTTTTTTTGGCAGTTGTTTTTATACCTTCTTTTTTTATGTTTTTTTTTTTTTTTGTCTTTCTTTTTATATATTTTTTTTTGTTTTTTTATGTCTGTTGTTTGTTTTTGGTTTCGTTTTATCTGTTTTTAATTTCTGGTCACGTATTTGTTTCATTTCAATTTTTGGTTTTTTTTTTTGTTTTTGTTGTTGTTTTTGTTTTTGTTGTTCGTTGCCGCTTTTTTTATTGCTTTATATACGTTTTGAAACAATATTGTGCCATGTCAACAATACAAAAACAATAATAGCAGCGCAGCAACCACAGCAACAACAACAACAACAGCGATAACAAACAGCAATAAGCAAAAGAAGAAGAAGAAGAAGAAGTAGAAAAAAGGCAGCAATATTACGAGTGTACCAGCAGCATTTGTGCCGAATTTGTGTGTGTAATTTGAGCCAATTACGGTTTTTGCATGAAGGTGTCTTCGCCGCAGCGCAGCGCAGCGTCAGAGCAGAATAGCAGCAGCAGCAGCAGCGGCAGCGGCAGCAGGCATGGCTGACACAGGGCACATAATATTCATTCACGTATATTGTATGAGTATATGCATGTGTGTGCGTGTGTGCGTGTGTGTGTGTGTGTATATATGCACTATGAGTGTATCCCGCATTTAAGTTCTTTTATGCCATCATCTAAGTCGACATTTGTGCCATGTCTTGTTCGGCATCCGAAACGACTTGGCAGATCACGTGTCAGTCTGCTCATTGGAATCGTTTGTCAACGTCAAGCTCATACGAAAATGCAAATATGCTCAATTTTGAATTTTAATTTGATATACAAGACCTTGGTGGCTCTGCTACACATGCCCAACATCCATTGAAAATAGTGTACACACACACACACATATGCATACATGCACACACACACACAATGTACTTACATATGCATTAAATAAACATTAAAGGATTAAATTTCAAAGTCGAGACTCTTTTTTTTTCCTCAGAGACTTTCTTTACACTTCGCGTGCTTTAAGTATCATATTAAACTTCATCAATTGGGCTCACTTAAGAATTCATTAAAAGATTTTTGCAAAGTTAAGCTTAATTCGATAACTTATGTTTGTCTATACCATATGTATATAAGGCACTGAAGACACCATGTCTGTCCATCATACACATTAACATTTTGAAATTTAAGCTAGAATTTGATTAAGTCGGACTTCATATGGTCAGTTGAGTGGTTATTTAAGTTTGTATGTCTACTAAAGGTGTCAGGATAGTCTTGAATCAAGTTAAAGCAGTTGTCCTTTATTGGGATACCCTACTTCTTAGAACCGAAACCCTAAAAGGCTTTTGATGCAAAATTAAAACAATAAATCATAGGCCACTATTCCTCAAATACACTTGACTGTTCCTCAAAATAGTTGATAGTTAATAATTTTGACGACTGATTGTACAACAAAAAGGGATCTCCTGCATATATAAAAAAAGAACTTAGATAATTCAAAATTATTTACATATGAGCAAAAATGTTAAGAAATTCTTATAAATATGCCTTTTCCTGCTAGAGTGCAAAGAACTTTTTATTCACTGATTAAACAATTTAACAATCTTGACATGCATTGCTGCAAGTCTAAAAAAGAACCTAATGGAGCTGCAGGATATAATCTTGTAATGCCGGGTGCGCTCCCTGGCGAATATGTTGGCTAACTGACCTACATGCTCGTCCGCACACAGACAGTGTCACCTGTGTGTGTGTGCCATAAATCTTAACCGTCCTAACCTATCAGTTGGAGGTGCAAGCCATAATCCGCCATAAATCGGTGGCGTGTCGTAAATAAGTCATAAAAAAGCCTTCTATGAGGCAAGACTGAGTCGACGATTCTTTGTCGTTTATCGACAACTTCTGCGCAGTTTGCGCCAATTGATTTATAATACTCATATCATACGGTGTGTGTGAGTGTGTGTATCTTCATTATATGTGGTGTGTATTCGCCAACGTTACTCAATCAAAGCGAATGGCAACAGTTTTCCCTTGCTTTCCTTTTGTTGAATGTTATCTTCAGATTGTTTCTGTTTGATTTACTTATTTTATTTGTTTTAATTCCGCTAGGCTAGGAAGGGGTCTAACTTACAAATACTTGCAGATACATATATGTATATGTATATATGTATGTATGTGTTCACACGTGAGTATCTGCCTGCTTGCATGCAAGTTGGCCTGACAGACAAATGGACAGCTGGACAGACATACGGCCAACAACTTTGCAAATTGATTTGCTCAACGCGATTTCAACATGTTGGCTTGCTTATGGAAATACAATAATATCTAGATACATGTTAAATGTCGAAATGCACATGTACATACATACATACATATATGCATGCATATGTATATATCTTTGTATATACTGTGTATTCATGTAGACTTCTGCCCTTATCGCTGGCAATTTTTTTGCTATAAATAAAGACCAACTCTTGTGTGATAGAAGCAGCCGGAAGATGAAGGCGTTCGCCGGGTCTGCGTTAATGTGTTCTCATACTTACATAACATACACACACACACACACATTTGTGTGTGTACATACCTACATATGTATAAACACACTTGTAGTTTTTGCAAAATAATTTATTGCAAAGTGTTGAATGTTGTGTTGGCATGACTGAACCGCGTCGCACGCCCCTCCCGCAGCCACCTTGGGCTGCGGCATACAGTATGTGGCTTTCAGTGTGTTTAATTTATCATTAGTTGACTTGTGTTCCAGAACTCGTCATTGTGGCCGTGGATCGGCAACGCTGTTGGTGACGCCAGCGACGAAGACGACGGTGCCGGTGTCGGCTCGTAATGAAACGTTGAAGAAATTGCGTCATTTTCGACGCGAGTTTCAATTCTGCGAAAAACATATCGAATTCTTTGAAATAAGCAGAGGAAACAAAAACACAAATGGTAAACAACAACAACAAAAGCAAAAGCAAAGCAAAACTAAACAATAACAAAACAAACACAACAACAACAACAACATAAATAGGCAATTATGATGAAGTGTAAAAGAAGTAAATGAAAACAAGTAATGTGCGATAAAAAACCTTATGAAGTATAGGAATGTTTGTGTGCAAGTAAGCAGTGGAAGAAGAAGACAAAGAAGAAGCAGCTGACAAAGCAAATCAAGTACACATAGCATGAACTTGTTTATATGTTTATGTTTTCATTATTTACCTCGGCACATATGATTTATCGTATATCCATAAATGTATCTACTATGTACATTCATATATATTATGTACAAGGAGTGTTCCAAAGTAAACAGGACTTTTTGAATCTAGCGCCCTCTAGTGGCGCCATCTATATGTCAACTGGTGCGTTAGAATCTGCTATCGTTTATCGACTTCCAGTAAACATTTCATGACATTTCATCTATTGGAAGTGAGGTTATTGCGTTTTAAGTGTCAGTATGTTTTTGTCATCGGTGCGAGAAGATGGAAGTTGGCGTTTGTTGCACGATAATGCGCCGTCTCATCGACCGACGCTTGTGTCCGACTATTTGACCAAAAATCACATTTTAACCATCAACCACTCCCCGTATTCACCTAATATGGCACCGTGCGACTTCTACCTTTTCGGAAAAATGCATTTGCCGATGAAAGGAAAGCGTTATGCAGACGTAGAGGCCATTCAAAAGGCTTGCACCGATGACAAAAACATACTGACACTTAAAACGCAATAACCTCACTTCCAATAGATGAAATGTCATGAAATTTTTACTGGAAGTCGATAAACGATAGCAGATTCTAACGCACCAGTTGACATATAGATGGCGCCACTAGAGGGCGCTAGATTCAAAAAGTCCTGTTTACTTTGGAACACACCTTGTATATAGTTTCTGTACATAATTACTAAAACGTGTTCATCGCATCGCAGATAAATGATTGGGAAAAAGGGTCCCATAGCATTTTAAGTACTTGCATACAAAAGACCAACAATGATTTTCATTAATCGTGTGAGTTTATGGAAATTATTTGAATAGTCATCACATAATCTTGTGACTTGCATGTGATTATTTACCTGTGTCATGGCATAAACATCGGCGTCATCGACAACAGTAAACCGCTCAGGTCTTGCTTCGTATAAGCATCATTTAAAGATCACTCAGTCCCAGACTCTCTATTCTCCATTGAAACATGAATACCATAGAAATTGGCCAAAATAGATGGGATTATTAAAAGATTAATAAAAATAAATGACCACTTTATATGATCACCATATGCACCTTCCGTTTGATCAGTAAGCTCACCGATTCCAAATAAGAACAAACAAATCAGAAAGTTTCGTATGGATCGAATGAAAGATTTGCATATCATAATTACAATATAAAGTGGAACTTCTATAAGACATAGTTCCACTATTCACAAAGAATAAATTCGAGTTATAAATTTTTTTTTTGATTAATCCGATTATATTTACAATCTATCCGAACAGAACATTAAATAAATCTTATAGTACTTGGAGATTCGCTTAATGCTAATCCAATTTCTCTTTTTAAATTATTAATAAATTTATGGAAAATAGCGATAGCAGTTTTTCCTTTATATCCTACACCAAAAAATGGTAATGAAGCCTCGAAAGGCGAATCGATCTAGCCATGTACGTCTGTCTGTCCGTATGAACGCACGGATCCCGAAAACGGTTTGACCTACAACCATCAAATTTGGCGCGAAGACTTTCCTAATCTATAGACATAACGATTTTTCTTTTTTCTATATTCAACCTATAACATATAGCTGCCATAGGAACGAAAACCCTTTTTTCTTCTTCAAGTTATCGTTACCAAATTTTGGATTTAATAATTTTTGGTAATATCCAATCATACACCTGAGCATGATAAATGCTGTCCACCCATTAAGTTAAAGGAACCCTCTTTATTTGTTCACACATGTTTTATTTTAGTTTATTATGCACTCGTCGACTTCTCAGGCACCTTTAACATGTCCATGTCGGCTTGGAATAATATATTATTGATATAATGCTGTACTAAATTAACAGTTTCTTTCGAATATTGTCGTAATTTCATGGCAACATGTTCACCAAAGATGCCGCAGTTATCAATTTTTTCAGAAGCCTCCGTAAGCTTATCGGAAGAAACCTTCTTGCGTTCCGCGTCTTCGTCAGAGCTTTCATATGTAGCCTCTTTATACTTGCCCGAACAACACTTTCTTTTTAGTCTTGCACGAGTGTTTTCGCAGGCATTTGCACTAGATGTTTTACGTTTAAGACTTTTGCGCTGTTTGGTATTCATAGGTACAAGCAACTCCTCGTCTTCGGAGCTTTCTTCAACATGCTAAAAAAGTAAACAAACAAATTTATTCACATAAAATATGACTTTGTGTGAGGGTGAATCTAAGTAAGTGTGACAATTAAATGTAATGTAATAGCTAATATGCTAAAAGAGAAACCAGAAACCAAATCCAATTTGTGACGATGTTAGGGCAAACTCAATGACTTTATTAATCTTACTATAAATGCACTTACCAAAGTGGAGGTGTCTTCACTAACTTCATCAAAAGAGTCTTCTGGCTGTAGGATTATTGAATTGTCAAAGTTGGACAACCAAACTGTTGGAGTCCCGAAACTGGTTGTAGAACCCGAATGAGGTGATGACTTGGTAAATTTCTGTGTATTATTTAAGTTTGAAGACGGGTTTTCAACTATCATTGTATTGAAAACGTCTAAATCTTCAGACATAAAATCGAATTCCTCTGAAGGTATATTCTCCTGTTTTAAAATAGTTGTGATTTCAGATTCTGAGTCCTCATTTTTGATTTCATTTAGTATCTGTAAAAAAAAACCATTTATTTAATTTGTTTTTAGTCAGTCTTTAATGGAATTAAATTTTATTTTTTTTATTTACCGCAGCAGAATCTTGTGTTGCTGAAGAATCTTCCTTTATCGTTTGGATACTCTTATCTAGAAAGCGTGCTAAATGAAACCACCACAAACGCGGTATATATTGTTTTGAATGACGCATTTTGATTAGTTCATTTCGATAAGCATCTCGGATATAACAAATCTTCTTTCTCACTGCATCTATGTTAGCATCGCTATCATATTTCTTCACTTCCTGGAGCAGATCATCGTATCCGGCTTTCCTTTTTTCCTTATTTCTACAATCTTTAGAAGTACGATCCCACAATGCTTTATGTCTCTCAAGACATTTCAAGAGACCTTTCAATTCCAGTTGTGATCGTTTCTATTTCAATTTATTAAGTTAACTAACATTTAATGAAATTTCCTATACTTACCCTAGAATATGTTAATATTGTTGCAGATTCCGCCTCCATTGGTTCGACACTCTTATCTAAGAAGCGAGCTAAATAAAACCACCACCGCGGTCTATATTGTTTTGAATGACGCATTTTATTAAGTTCTGTTCGATAGACATTTCGGATATTATTAATCTTCCTTTTCAATTTATACATGGTAGCATCGCTATCGTATTCCTTCATTTCTTGGAGCAGATCAGCGTATTCGGCTCTTCTTTTTTCCTGATTCGTGTAATCTTTACAAGTGATATCCCATAATACGTTATGTTTCTCAAGACATTTCAAGAAACATTCCATTTCCGGTTTCGATTGTACTTGTCCTTTCTATTTAATTTTATTAAATTTTATTAAGTCAACTAAAATGGATTAAAATTACCTTTACTTACTTACCTTAGAATCAGTTAATATTGTTGGTGATTCCGCCTCCATCGGTTCAACACTCTTATCTAGGAACCGTGCTAAATTAAACCACCACAAACGTGGTGTATATTCTTTTGAATGACGAATTTTATTAAGTTCTCTTCGATAACAAGTTCGGATATTGCCAATCTTCTTTTTTAATTGATATATGTGAGCATTGCTATGATATTTTTTCATTACTTGGAGCAAATCATTGTATGCTACTGTTGTTTTCTCTTCATTTTTAAAATCTTCACAGGTATCATCCCATATTGAAGTATGTTTCTCAAGACACTTCAAGAGTTCAGGTATAAAAATCCCATCCATTTTAAGGGCACCCTACAATTCTGCCTAAACAATTTTGATTACTACGCGCAAACAACGACTCTCATCGAAGTTCGAACCAACACTGACACACATTGGGAGAGCATTGCTTGATTACACCGTACATGCACTCTTCTACAATTCATATGTCTACATATTCGCACGACACAAGCAACAAATAACAAGTCGAGAAAGAAATTTGAAAATCTGCTGGTGCTTTATATGCCTGGCTACAAATGTAGTAATTACATAAAATTGTGATTATTTTAATTCAATTTCAAAACCAATAACTCAGTCATCTTGCACAAACTTCGTTTTCACTTTCGAGCTTTTAAATCATAAACAATGTTTTTGAAGGCATTTTAGTAATTTAAGTATAAATTAAATTTTTTTAGAGTACTCATTAATATTCACTTATTTTTAATGTTTTTCAAAGCGTACCCAACTGCTCTCACAAAGTTCAAACCAACTCTAATGCACAATGAGAGAGCATCGCTCGCAAATGCACTCTTCGTACTTTACGTATGTTTTTAATATTCGCACTACACAAAGCAAAGTACGTGCGATGCTTCTTACTAAGCTAGCTACAAGTGAAGTGTTTTCCCTAAATTAATATTGATAAAATTTCTCTTCGTTTATATTTCTCTCGTATGTTACTTGTATTTAACAAACATATACTGCAAGTGATTCTTGATTCCTTTTGAGACCTCTGCATTATGCTTTTTATTTTATATTTTACACAATAAATTTGTACCTATGAACACGTCTTTCTGTTAGTCCTCTCTCTCTCTCTTTAAAGCATATGTTGTACACTAGCAAAAACTCAAGTATCTGTATACTTTTTGCTTCCCCTATACACAAACACAAGCACCATAGAGAGAGTCTGGTGATGTTCGGTTTCGGTTAATAACAACCGAAAACATACGAGCGACAAAACGTCGCTCACACAATTCGCTGCGTCGCTGCAGCGTTATACGTCAACTTATCTACGGCAACAGACAGTACCATTGTGCACTTCGTCGAGTGTAATTTAACGAAGCGGTTGTGGTAAGTTAATGTTAGAAATTATGTTTAAGAAAGTTATTAAGCCGCGATTCGCTCGTACATTAACCCTAGATGGGTATCGATATTTACTACCCTCTTACAGGTATTGTTAATCGATACGACTAATACATTTAAAATCATCCAAACGCAAAAACTTTTAAGTTTTATAACTGGTTTGGTTTTATAAAGATATTAAACGCTACTAATGAAATTAAGTTTCAAGTTATATTAAAAAAAATATATATAGCATAAAAGCGAAACACAAAAAATTTAATCGGTGTTAGTAGAAACGACTAACAATACCGGTCCAGGGTTAAATGCATAAAAAATTAAATATGTCGCAGTGCACGATTTAATGAGAGAAAGTATGGAGAATACTTAAAAATCCACATTGCAAGCAACTAAAATCGCTCATTCAATTCACTGTGTACGCCGCATAAATGCACTCCAGGCAACAACGATTACTTCACCATTGCTGTCGCTTTGTTTTTATAGCTAAGTCTTCGCACAACACAAGCAAGCGAAAAATAACACTAAAACTAGCTACAAATTTAGCGTAGCCGGGTAGATGAATTGAATATTTTTATTTTCAGTTTCCTTCATCGCTATTTTCTTCTGCATCAGCAGAACATATGTTTTTCATTGCGAGTACACAAAATAAAACAGATGCGAAGAACCGGCTTCAAAGAGCGAGATACATGGAGAAACACAAACAAATCCATGTGCAGGCAGAAAAGTCGCTCAATGAATTCGCCCTGTGCAATGCATAACAACTTTTGCGGCGACAAATAACCATTTGCTGTCCACCCATTAAGTTAAAGGAACCCTCTTTATTTGTTCACACATGTTTTATTTTAGTTTATTATGGACTCTTCGACTTCTCAGGCACCTTTAACATGTCCATGTCGGCTTGGAATAATATATTATTGATATAATGCTGTACTAAATTAACAGTTTCTTTCGAATATTGTCGTAACTTCATGGCAACATGTTCACCAAAGATGCCGCAGTTATCAATTTTTTCAGAAGCCTCCGTAAGCTTATCGGAAGTAACCTTCTTGCGTTCCGCGTCTTCGTCAGAGCTTTCATATGTAGCCTCTTTATACTTGCCCGAATAATAACACTTTCTTTTTAGTCTTGCACGAGTGTTTTCGCAGGCATTTGCACTAGATGTTTTACGTTTAAGACTTTTGCGCTGTTTGGTATTCATAGGTACAAGCAACTCCTCGTCTTCGGAGCTTTCTTCAACATGCTAAAAAAGTAAACAAACAAATTTATTCACATAAACCAGAAACCAAATCGAATTTGTGACGATATTAGGGCAAACTCAATGACTTTATTAATCTCACTAGAAATGCACTTACCAAAGTGGAGGTGTCTTCACTAACTTCATCAATAGGGTCTTCAGGCTGTAGGATTATTGAATTGTCAAAGTCGGACAACCAAACTGTTGGAGTCCCGAAACTGGCTGTAGAACCCGAATGAGGTGCAGACTTGGTAAATTTCTGTGTGTTATTTAAGTTTGAAGACGGGTTTTCAACTGCAGTCTCCTTAAATATTTCTGTATGTTCTTCGGTAGGAGTTTTAGAAGCTTCTTTATCTGTAAATAATTTTGTCATTGTATTGAAAACGTCTAGATCTTCAGACATAAAATCGCATTCCTCCGAAGGTATATTATCCTGATTTAAAATAGTTGTGATTTCAGATTCTGATTTTACTGAACCTTCATCTTCTATTTTATTTAGTATCTGTACAAAAAAATCCATTTATTTAATTTGTTTTTAGTCAGTCTTTAATGGAATTAAATTAAATTTTTTCAATTTACCGCAGCAGAATCTTGTGTTGCTGAAGAATCTCCCTCCATCGGTTGGATACTCTTATCTAGGAAGCGTGCTAAATGAAACCACCACAAACGCGGTATATAATGTTTTGAATCACGCATTTTATTAGATTCATTTCGATAAATATTTCGAATATTATTAATCTTTTTTCTAACTTTAAATATGGTAGCATCGCTATCATATTTCTTCATTTCATGGAGCAAATCATCGTATCCGGCTTTTCTTTTTTCCTTATTTTTGAAATCTTTAGAAGTGGGATCCCAAAGAGCATTATTTTTCTCTAGACATTTCAAGAAACATTCTATTTCCGGTTTCGGTGGTAGTTGTCCTTTCTATTTAATTTTATTAAATCAACTAAAGTTGAATAAAATTACCTTTACTTACTTACCTTAGAATCAGTTAGTAATGTTGATGATTCCGCCTCCATCGATTCAACACTCTTATCTAGGAACCGTGCTAAATTAAACCACCACAAACGCGGTGTATATTCTTTTGAATGACGCATTTTATTAAGTTCTCTTCGGTAACAAGTTCGAATATTGCCAATCTTTTTTTTTAATTGATATATGTGAGCATTGCTATGATATTTTTTCATTACTTGGAGCAAATCATTGTATGCGACTTTAGTTTTCTGTACATTTTTAAAATCTTCACAGGTGTTATCCCATATTGAAGTATGTTTCTCAAGACACTTCAAGAGTTCAGGTATAAAAATCCCATCCATTTTAAGGGCACCCTATAATTCTGCCTAAACAATTTTGATTACTACGCGCAAACAACGGCTCTCATCGAAGTTCGAACCAACACTGACACACATTGGGAGAGCATCGCCCGTTGTCAGCGTATATTCGCTCTTGCCGTTTTATTGTCTACACATTGGTATAACACAAGCAAGTGAGTAACATTAATAAAAAATCGTCTCAATGTGTACATGCTCTATGTGTGATTGGCTTCATTTATGGTATAAATGATTTTTCTTTAGTTTGTCTTTATTTGCAGTCGAATAAGTAAAATAATTTCGTACTATAAACAAAATGTGGGACAGCACTGAAAAACATGTGTTCATTATTATATTAAAACATTGGCAATAAAACAATACAGTTATTCTTTGAAGTCATTTGCCAAAAACTAAATCATTTGGCAAACTAATATAGCCATTCCGCCAGTCAGTTTATTAAAACCGATAATTGGTAGAATGGTAATTCAATTCTTTTATTGACTTAAAAAAAACTCTATTTTTTCACGCATGTTATTTAAGTTTTTATTTATTACTTCTCAGACGCTTTTAATATTCCCATGTCAGCTTGAAATAATATATTATTCATATAATGCTGTACTAAGTTTACAGTTTCAGTCGAATATCTTCGTAATTTCATGGCAACATGTTTACCAAAGATACCGCAGTCATCCACTTTTTCAACAGTTTCCGTAATCTTGTCCGAAGCCATCATTTCGCGTTCCGCATTTTCGTCAGATGTTTCATATGAATCGATTTTATGATTTTCAAAATAGTTTTTTCTTTGTTTGGCCCGGGTTTTTTCACAAACATTGGAACTAGATGTTTTACGTTTAAGACTTTTGTGCTGTTTCGTATTTAAAGGTACCAGCAACTCCTCGTCTTCTGAACTCATTTCTTCCGCAAGCTGAAAAAGTGAACATCGTACTTAATCGAATTATGTGAGCAGAACACTATCAAAGTTGCATAATTATGTTATTTCTTTTGGACTTATAGAAAAATCATTTAATTCCTTAGTCTGTATAAGTGTTTGTGTATGTACTCACAAAAGTTGAGGTGTTTTCACTACATTCATCAAAAATGTCTTCTTGATGAAGAATTGCTGAATTGTCAAAGTTAGACAACCAAACTGTTGTTGGACTTTCGATTCTGAATGTAGAATCCGAATTAGGTGAAGATGCGGTATAATTCGTTATGTTGAAATCGTCTTGTACTTCGGATGAAAGTTCACAATTCTCTTGTTGCAAAGTATTTTTTTTTTCCGATTGTGGTTGTACTGGATCTTTGTCTTTTATTTCATTTGGTATCTGTAACGGAAGCAATCCAAATATTTTCTTTTATCAAGTCAACCAAAACAGAATCGCCTTACTTACTTACCTCAGAGTCAATTAATTCTGTTGAAGAATCCGCCTCAATCGGATTGACACTCTTATCTAGGAAGCGTGCTAAACGAAACCACCACAAACGCGGTGTGTATTGTTTTGAAAGGCGAATATTGTTAAGTGCATTTCGATGATAAGTTCGGATATTATAAATCTTCTTTCTGACTGTATCGATGGTAGCATCTCTATCATATTTCTTCAATTCTTGGAGCAGATCATCGTATCCGGTTTTCCTTTTTTCCTTATTTTTGAAATCTTCAGAAGTGGAATCCCATAGTGCATTATGTTTCTCAAGACATTTCAAGAAACATTCCACTTCTGGTTTGGGTTTTACTGATCCTTCCTTTTTCGTTTTATTAAGTTAATCAAAATGTGTAGAATTAAATTTCCTATACTTACCTCACAATCATTTGATATTGTTGACGAATCCGCCTCCATCGACAAGACACTCTTATCCAGGAAGCGTGCTAAATGAAACCACCTCAATTGTGGCTTATATTGTTTTGAAAGGCGCATTTTGTTAAATTCATTTCGATGAGAAAGCCGGATATCATAAACTCTCCTTTTCACTTTGTTTATGTCAATATCGCTATCATATTTCCTCATTTTTTGGAGCAGATCATCGAATCCTGCTTGTTTTTTTGTGTAATTTGTAAAATCATTACAAGTGGAATCCCACAATGCATTGTGTTTCTCAAGACATTTCAAGAAACATTCCACTTCCGGTTTTAGTGATAAGGGTCCTCTCTAATTCGTTTTATTAAGTCAAATAAAGTAGAAATTTCCTATACTTACTTACCCTAGAATACTTTAATGATTTTGAAGGCTCCGATTCTATCGAATCAACACTCTTATCTAGGAATCGCGATAAATTAAACCACCAAAATTTTGGTTTAAATTGTTCTGAACGACGCATATTGATAAGTGCATTTCGATGATAGGTTCGTATATTATAAATCTTCTTTCTGACTGTATTCATGCTAGCATCGCTACCATATTTCTTCATTTTTTGGAGCAACTCATCATATCCGACATTTCTTTTTTCCTTGTTTGTATAATCTTTGCAAGTGATATCCCATAAAGCATTATGTTTCTCAAGACATTTTAAAAAACATTCCATTTCCGGTTTCGATTGTACTTGTCCTTTCTATTTAATTTTATTAAGTCAACTAAAATGGATTAAAATTACCTTTACTTACTTACCTTAGAATCAGTTAATATTGTTGATGATTCCGCCTCCATCGGTTCAACACTCCTATCTAGGAATCGTGCTAAATGAAACCACCACAAACGCGGTGTATATTCTTTTGAATGACGCATTTTATTAAGTTCTCTTCGGTAACTAGTTCGGATATTACCAATCTTCTTTTTCAAATGATATATGTGAGCATTGCTATGATATTTTTTCATTACTTGGAGCAAATCATTGTATGCGACTGTTTTTTTCTCTTCATTTTTAAAATCTTCACAAGTATCATCCCATATTGAAGTATGTTTCTCAAGACACTTCAAGAGTTCAGGTATAAAAATCCCTTCCATTTTATGGGTTTCCTATAATTCTGACTAAACAATTTTGATTACTACGCGCAAACAACGGCTCTCATCGAAGTTCGAACCAACACTGACACACATTGGGAGAGCATTGCTCGTAGACACCGTAAATGCGCTCTTCTACAATTTTTATGTCTACACATTCGCACGACACAAGCAACAAATAACAAGTCGAGAAAGAAATTTGAAAATTTGCTGGTGCTTTATACGCCTGGCTACAAATGTAGTAGTTACATAAAATTGTGATTATTTTAATTCAATTTCAAAAGCAATAACTCAGTCATATTGCACTTTTCTATGCACACTGGAAACAATACATTATTGTTATAAAGCAAACTTCGTTTTCACTTTAGATCTTTCAAATTAATTCAAATCAAATACGATTCCATCATAATTTTTGTTATTAAAGGAATTTGAATATTTAAAGGTTTAAATTAAATTATTTTAGTTCACTTATTTTTAATGTTTTTCAAAGAGTAGCCAACTGCTCTCACAAAGTTCAAACCAACACTAATGCACAATGAGTATGTATGTTTTTAATATTCGCACTACACAAGCAAAGTACTTGCGTTGCTTCTTACTGAGTTAGCTACAAGTGAAATGTTTTCCCTAAATTAATGTTGATAAAATTTAAGTTCTCGTCTTTTATGTTTCTCTGGTATGCTACTTGAATTTAACAAACATATACTGCAAGTGATTCTTGATTCCTTTTGAGACTATTGCATTATTTTTTTATTTTATATTTTACACAATAAATTTGTACCTACGAACTTGTCTTTTTGTTAGTCTCCTCTCTCTTTATAGCATATGTTGTACACTGGCAAAAACTCAAGTATTTGTATACTCTTTGCTTCAACCATCCCCATACACAAGCACCATAGAGAGAGTCTGGCGATGTTCGGTTTCGGTTAATAACAACCGAAAACATATGAGCGACAAAACGTCGCTCACACAATTCGCTGCGTCGCTGCATAACGACAACTTGTCTACGGCAACAGACAGTAACATTGTGCACTTCGTCGAGCGCACTTTGAAGATATGGTAAACAGAAGTTGAGCGGAGATTCGCTTGTAGATTAAAGGCAAAAGTGCCGGCAACGATGATTTTAACGTAATTTTTTAACTTGCATTTTCTTATACGGTCTAATATTGATATTTGTCTGAACTCCGTTTATGGTAGTAGGCACCAAATGCCTAAAACAACCATGCTTCCAATGTATCCATGAAATAAAAGAAGGAACTGTAATTTTTACTCAACGATTCTATTTTAGTACATTTCTTTCAAAAACCCTTCAAATTCGATTACCACCTTTGTCTTCAAAGTGCGAAGTTCATTAACATTTTTGAAAGTTTCTAACGAACAAAGACCAAAGTTTCTGGAGACTGATGGCCGAAAAACTCTTTGATTTGCTTGAAATAAGTACGTCAAAAATTTATTTATTTTACATTTTCATTTATTTACAAATTTGCTTTTTCTTTTTTAATTGCTTAAGTTTGGATTCGAACCTGCGACATTCGAAACCAGACTGGTGCGTTTACTGACTAGGCTATGGTTCTAGTTGAATTTGATGGTTTTGCACACACACCATTTCACACGTCACATATATTTTGTGTACCATTGAGCATTGAAACATTGTTGCGTAACCATTGTATGAACTTTCAAATTCACTAACGCCGCCATAAATGCTATCGCATCAAAAAAAAATATTTCAATTATATGTTGCAGCATATATTTGGAAGTATATAACACTACTTACTTTTTACAATTATTGTTCTTGTAACCCTGCATTGATTTCATTGAGCTGTTTTTTTTAGTTTTATTCGTTTTCTGTATTCACGTAGATATTTTGCTCTTGATGGCCTCTGATTTGAGAAGTTAGTTTGATGTAAATTTGACGGTTGATTGTCGCTTATAGAAACTTCTTCGTGGCCACGGATCTCATTCTATAAAAGAAATATTTCAAGAACATGTTATAGCATATATTTGGAAATATTTAACATTACTTACATCCTGTAATCTGTTAAGCTGTTGTTGCAATTGTTGTTCTTGCAATCCTGCATTGATTTCATTGAGCTGTTTTTTTAGTTTTATTCGTTTCCTATATTCACGTAGATATTTGGCTCTTGATGGCCTCTGATTTGACAAGTTAGTTTGATGTGAAATTGATGGTTGATTGTCACTTGTTGAAGCTTCTTCGTGGGCACGGATCTTATTCTAGAAAAAAAAAATTTCAATTATATATTATAGGGAATATTTTAAAATATTTTATTTATGATTTTTTATATGTTTTGAAACACTGAAATCCTGAGACAAAAGTCAACTGTTTTTGTTTACAAATTAGTTTCTCATCAACTAACTTCTTATGTAAACCATTCAATGCACTTTTTGTGAAAATCTGAATGATATATTTTATACAAAAATATTAAATACACAATCCTGAAAGGGTTAAAGGCAAACAAACATGTGGAACTCTGTGTGTATACGTGTGCCGTATGAAATGTTGTCCGAAATGAAATAATAAGCAAACAAACGAGAGAGTATATTTCGCATAGAAATAGAAACAGAACTTCTCACTCGCAACAACAACAACGATATCACACACACGAAGCGTTGTCGGCTGGTGGTCGGTTATTCGATAATTTGTTCGTAGATTTCGCACACACACCATTTCATACGGCACACGTATTTTGCGTGCCATTGAAAAATTGTTGCGTAACCATTGTATGAATTTTCAAATTCACTACCGCCGCTATAAATGCTATCGCATAAAAAAAAAAAACCGATTTCTACTTAATATTTCTATTATTGATTTATAAATATAACAAATTATTACGTTGGCTTAATTGAAAGGAGAGAAACCCCAGTCATATACCTGACCTCTAATGGTTTTAAATTTTTGGAATCGAAAGATTTTCGTTTAAGAAATTATTTTATATGTGACTTTACTTACTGAACTATGGCTGCCTTCATCTTGCAGTAAATTTACTGAATTGCCAGAGTAGGGTATGGCAAACTCTTGTGCTGGCATAACATTTGTTGTTGATTGGAAACCGCAAGTTTGACTTGTACGAGGAGTATTTGTAATGGAACTCGGTGAGCCATTTGAATATCTTATTATAAATGTATCATCTCTTAATGTTTCCGTTTCTGCTTCAAAAAGAATGTCGATAATGGCTCTCTCTGCTATTATTCTCTGTGATTTTGATATCCTTCGCAATTTGTCGGCCCATATTTTTGCCATTAAATCAAAATCGTCGGGTTCTTTGGACAAAAGGTCGTATGCCATTGAAAGCAACTTTTCCCGCTGAAAAACGCTGATCTCTGCTTGTTTGGATCTTTTTGATTCACGGATTTTCTCATCATCGCTTATCTGAAAATACGAAAAATTTTGTTTTAAGATTTTTTGGAGTATTTAGAAAGCCGACGAATTCAAATCACCAAAAATTTGAGAAGCTTTTATTTGACTGATTAATTTTTTTAAGCTCACGTCTGTAGGAGCAACAGATGTAGGGTATTTTTTTTTAAGTTACTGATTTGCGCGACACCCTTAAATTGTTTCATTATTTTTAAGAGTTCATTGTAAGCGTGGAATATTTCTTCTGGATATCTATAATTGTTGGAAGCGGTATTCCACAAGCATTCATTTTTATGGAAACAATTGATAAATTCTGATAAGAAAAGCTTTCCATCAGTTTTTATGTCCACATATTCGCACAACACAAACAAAAAAAGACATAAAGACCAAACTGAAATCTGAAAATCTACCTTCTTTTTGATTTGCTTGGTGTGGTCTGAGTTTGGATTCGAACCTGCGACATTCGAATGCCAGACTGTTGCGTTTACTAACTAGGTTATGGTTCCAGTTAAATTTATTCACACATAATGACATTTTTAATTACTTAAAGGCAAACAAACGTGTTGTTGTTGTGCAACAACGAACTCTGTGTCATATGAAATGTTGTCTGTGCGAAATCTACGCTCTCGTGAGCGAATATAAAATGTACTCATCTATGAGATTAAAAGCAAACAAGCGAAAGAGTGAATGTCGCACACATACATCTCATACGGCACACGTATTTAATTATTTTATTCTGTTTGTTGCGCAACAATGCATTAATTTTCAAATTCACTACTGCCGCTACCAATAATATGTTATAGCATGTATTTGGAAATATTTAACATTACTTACTCCCTGTAGGCTGTGAAGCTTTTGTAGCAATTGTTGTTCTTGCAACCTTGTATTGATTTCATTGAGCTGTTTTAGTTTTATTCGTTTCCTATATTCACGAAAATATTCTGCTCTTGACGGCCTCTGATTTGACAAATTAGTTTGATGTGAAGTTGATGGTTGATTGTCGCTTGTTGAAGCTTCTTCGTGGGCACGGATCTCATTCTATAAAAAAAATATTTCAAGAATACGTTATAGCATATATTTGGAAATATTTAATATTACTTACTTCCATCTCTGTATTTTTAATGTTTGGTTTTGTTTGTCTTGTTCGTGCTTCCTCTTATTTTTAGATCGGACTGCGGCAAACAGAGTCGCAAAAAAGTGGAGACCAGTCGATTCACTCTCCAATGAAATTCACTGTATTAAAAAACCGTTTTCTGAATTATATTTTGATATGTTGTGCAACATTGTTCAAAATGACGCTCACTTGCTTACTTATTTTTTGCGACAAATTTGGCTTTTATTATGCTTATTGTATTTGTTTATATACCTAATTACTAATTTGCTCTTTCGATAAACGCATAAATATTATTATGTATGTGGCTGCAGCCATCAGAATCGCATGACCGGATCGACAGTGATTAACGATCGGACTGCGGCAACCAGTGGCAAAAAAGTGCAGATCACTGCACAAAACACTGAAATTGACTATATCAAAATAATACTAGTCATTTCATTCGTTCTCATTGTTATATTATCAACAACTCTATTTGCGTCTGTCGCACTTACTGAAATCTCTATCTTTGACTGTAAGAAAGAAAACGTTTGTTTTCGCGATTGTAGCATGCGAGAAGAACAAAATAAATAATGGCAAAATTCATTCAATACGCAGTTTTCATTTCATTTGAGAAAGAGTGAAAACACTGACTTACAAGATTGTTTTCTAAATTATATTTTTATATGTTTTGCAGCACTGCTCAAAATGACATTTTTAATCGCTTAACCCTTTCAGGACCGAATTAAGTGCCTATGAGTAACATTGTTATTGTAAAAATCCTGAGACAAAAGTCAACAATTGTGGTTTACAAATTAGTTTCTCATCAATTAACTTATCTAATGTAAACCATGAAAGGTACATTTTGTACAACAATGAACACAACCATTTCATACGGCACACATATTCAGTTGTCTAATTTTGGTTGTTGCGCAACAACGCATTATTTTCAAATTCACTACCGCCGTTATAAATGTCACCTCTTCAAAAATTAAGTTGCGTTTCCCTCTTGTTTGGTTTTCTACTTTATAGCGACTTCACAAACCTAAATGTATCGCAGTGCACGATTTAATGAGCGAAAGTACGGAGAACACTTACCAATCCACAAAGCAAGCAACTAAAATCGCTCATTCAATTCACTGTGTACGCCGCATAAATGCACTCCAGGCAACAACGATTACTTTACCATTGCTCTCGCTTTGTTTTTATAGCTAAGTCTTCGCACAACACAAGCAAGCGAAAAATAACACTAAGAAAATCTCGTATTTGCACGACTAGCTACAAATTTAGCGTAGCCGGGTAGATGAATTGAATATTTTTATTTTCAGTTTCCTTCATCGCTATTTTCTTCTGCATCAGCAGAACATATGTTTTTCATTGCGAATACACAAAATAAAACAGATGCGAAGAACCGGCTTCAAAGAGCGAGATACATGGAGAAACACAAACAAATCCATGTGCAGGCAGAAAAGTCGCTCAATGAATTTGCCCTGTGCGATGCATAACAACTTTTGCGGCGACAAATAACCATTTGCTGTCCACCCATTAAGTTAAAGGAACCCTCTTTATTTGTTCACACATGTTTTATTTTAGTTTATTATGGACTCTTCGACTTCTCAGGCACCTTTAACATGTCCATGTCGGCTTGGAATAATATATTATTGATATAATGCTGTACTAAATTAACAGTTTCTTTCGAATATTGTCGTAACTTCATGGCAACATGTTCACCAAAGATGCCGCAGTTATCAATTTTTTCAGAAGCCTCCGTAAGCTTATCGGAAGTAACCTTCTTGCGTTCCGCGTCTTCGTCAGAGCTTTCATATGTAGCCTCTTTATACTTGCCCGAATAATAACACTTTCTTTTTAGTCTTGCACGAGTGTTTTCGCAAGCATTTGCACTAGATGTTTTACGTTTAAGACTTTTGCGCTGTTTGGTATTCATAGGTACAAGCAACTCCTCGTCTTCGGAGCTTTCTTCAACATGCTAAAAAAGTAAACAAACAAATTTATTCACATAAACCAGAAACCAAATCGAATTTGTGACGATATTAGGGCAAACTCAATGACTTTATTAATCTCACTAGAAATGCACTAACCAAAGTGGAGGTGTCTTCACTAACTTCATCAATAGGGTCTTCAGGCTGTAGGATTATTGAATTGTCAAAGTCGGACAACCAAACTGTTGGAGTCCCGAAACTGGCTGTAGAACCCGAATGAGGTGCAGACTTGGTAAATTTCTGTGTGTTATTTAAGTTTGAAGAAGACGGGTTTTCAACTGCAGTCTCCTTAAATATTTCTGTATGTTCTTCGGTAGGAGTTTTAGAAGTTTCTTTATCTGTAAATAATTTTGTCATTGTATTGAAAACGTCTAGATCTTCAGACATAAAATCGCATTCCTCCGAAGGAATATTCTCCTGATTTAAAATAGTTGTGATTTCAGATTCTGATTTTACTGAACCTTCATCTTCTGTTTCATCTAGTATCTGTAACGAAAAAAAAAGAATCAGGTATTTAATTTTTTGTAGTCAGTCTTCAATGGAATTGAATTTCTCGTTTTATTTACCGCAGCAGAATTTTGTGTTGTTGAAGAATCTCCCTCCATCGGTTCGTCACTCTTATCTAGAAAGCGTGCTAAATGAAACCACCACAAACACGGTGTATCTTGTTTTGAATGACGCATTTTTTTTACGTGATTTCGATAAGAATCCTGGATCTTGTGAATCTTGTTTTTCACTTTAAGTATAGTAGCACCGCTATCATATTTCCTCATTTCTTTAAGCAGGTCGTAGTATCCGGCTTTCCTTTTTTCCTTATTTTTAAAATCTTTAGAAGTGGGATCCCAAAGTGCATTGTGTTTTTCAAGACATTTCAAGAGACATTTCAATTCCAGTTGTGATCGCTTCTATTTCGATTTATTAAGTTAACTAAAATTTAATGAAATTTCCTATACTTACCCTAGGATATGTTGATATAGTTTCAGATTCCGCCTCCATTGGTGCGACACTCTTATCTAAGAAGCGAGCTAAGTGAAACCACCATAAACGCGGTGTATATTGTTTTGAATGACGCATTTTGTTGAATTTATTTCGATAGACAGTTTTGATATTATTAATCTTCTTTTTCAATTTAAATATGGTAGCATCGCTATCGTATTTCTTCACTTCTTGGAGCAGATCAGCGTATTCGGCTTTTCTTTTTTCCGGATTTGTATAATCTTGACAAGTGATATCCCATAATACGTTATGTTTCTCAAAACATTTCAAGAAACATTCCATTTCCGGTTTCGATTGTACTTGTTCTTTCTATTTAATTTTATTAAGTCAACTAAAATGGAATAAAATTAAGTTAACTTACTTACCTTAGAATCAGTTAATATTGTTGATGATTCCTCCTCCATCGATTCACTACTCTTATCTAGGAACCGTGCTAAATTAAACCACCACAAACGAGGTGTATATAGTTTTGATTGGCGCATTTTATTAAGTTCTCTTCGATAACAAGTTCGGATATTACCAATCTTCTTTTTCAAATGATATATGTGAGCATTGCTATGATATTTTTTCATTACTTGGAGCAAATCATTGTATGCTACTGTTCTTTTCTCTTCATTTTTAAAATCTTCACAGGTATCATCCCATATTGAAGTATGTTTCTCAAGACACTTCAAGAGTTCAGGTATAAAAATCCCACCCATTTTATGGGCTTCCTATAATTCTGACTACACAATTTTGATTACTACGCGCAAACAACGACTCTCATCAAAGTTCGAACCAACACTGACACACATTGGGAGAGCATTGCTCGATTACACCGTACATGCGCTCTTCTACCATTCTTATGTCTACACATTCGCACGACACAAGCAACAAATAACAAGTCCAAAAAGAACTCTGAAAATCTACTTATACTCTATACGTCTGACTGCAAATGTAGTAATTACATAATTTTTGTGATAATTTTAATTTAATTTTCAATCTAATAACTCAGTTATCTTGCACTTTTCTATGGACACTAGAAACAATACATTATTTTTATAAAGCAAACGTCGTTTTCATTTTCGATCTTTCAAATTAGCATAAGTACGAACCCATCATAATCTTTGTTTTTGAAGGCATTTTAATATTTTAAGGTATAAATTTAATTATTTTGGAGATACTCTTGAATATTTATTTTCTTTTAATGTTTTTCAAAGCTAACTCAGCTACTCTCACAAAGTTCAAACCAACACAAATGCACAATGAGAGAGCATCTCTCGCATATGCACTCTTCGTACTGTACGTATGTTTAATATTCGCACTACACAAGCAAAGTACTTGCGTTGCTTCTTACTGAGTTAGCTACAAGTGAAGTGTTTTCCCTAAATTAATATTGATAAAATTTTAATTCTCTTTTATGTTTCTCTCGTATTCTACTTGTATTTAACATATACAGTAAGTGATTCTTGATTCCTTTTGAGACCGTTGCATTATGCTTTTTTTTTATATTTTACACAATAAATTTGTACCTACGAACACGTCTTTTTGTTAGTCCAATCTCTGTAAAGCATATGTTGCACACTAGCAAAAACTCAAGTATTTTTATACTCTTTGCTTCAACCATACACAAGCACGATAGAGAGAGTCTGGCGATGTTAGGTTTCGGTTAATAACAACCGAAAACATATGAGCGACAAAACGTCGCTCACACAATTCGCTGCGTCGTTGCGTCGCTGCATAACGACAACTTGTCTACGGCAACAGACAGTAACATTGTGCACTTCGTCGAGCGCACTTTGATGATATGGTAAACAGAAGTTGAGCGGAGATTCGCTTGTAGATTAAAGGCAAAAGTGCCGGCAACGATGATTTTAACGTAATTTTGAAAATGAAATAAAAGAAGAAACTGTAATTTTTACTTTTCGATTTTATTTTATTACATTTCTTTGAAAAATCCTTCAATTCGATTACCACATTTGTCTTCAAGGTTGGAATTTCACTAACATTTTTGAAAGTTTCTAACACACCAAGACCAAAGTTTTCTGGAGACTGTTGGCTGAGAAACTCTTTCGATAAATCAGGCACCGTTAGTTTCTTTGTGTCTGCTTCAAATAATATGTTATTGATATGATGTTGTACTATATAGCCAGTCTTTTTCGAATATTGTCGTAATTTCCACGCAACATGTTCTCCAAAGGCAAAACATTCATCATCTTCGCAGCTCTTTTAAGTATAGTGTAAGCCACCTTCTTGCAGGATTCATTCTCTTTTTTGCTTGTGGCCTTGTGTCTCTCAATTTCGTGTTCCGTAACATTTACACGGAATTAATTCCGTTTACTAGTGGGCTGACGGTTTCAAACCATATCACAAATATCTAATACAGTAGTAACTCAGTAGTAAATGCAGAATTTCGCAACACTGCTGTGAGTAAGTATTCTGAAATGCAACTATGTAGTATGAACTGCGCAAATTCCTGCAACTAGCACAACAAGAATTTTACAGCTGCGCACATCAAAAATGGAAATTGTGCAAGCAAAGTTAAATATTTTATTGATTGTTTTTTAATAATTTTCGAGTTGTTCCTCGGCAGAGAACTCGAAGGGTAGCTGCTTGTTCGCTTATTTTTATGGTATTCCTAAGATCCAGATTCAATAAAGTAGAGGAATTCAAGGACACATTTACCAAAAACTAAATCATATGGCAAACTCATGTAGCCATTGCCCTACTCAATTTAATAAAACCGATGAAAACAGAATCAATCATCCGATTAAGTTATAAAAAACTATGTCTTCGCAGATTGTATTTTAGCACTTATTTTTTATTTCTTAGGCATCTCTAATTTTTCCATGTCGGCTTGAAATAATATATTATTGATATAATGCTCTACTACATTAAAAGTTTCATTTGAATATCGTCGTAATTTTATGGCAACATGTTTACCAAAGATATCGTAATCAATAACTTCTTCAACAGTTTCCGTAAGCTTATCCGAAGCGACGTATTTGTGTTTTGCATTTTTGTCAGCTCTTTCATATGAAGCGTTTTTTTGTTTATCCAAATATTTTTTTCTTAGTTTGGCGCGGGTGTTTTCACAAACATTGGTACTAGGTGCTTTACTTTTAAGACTTTTTTGCTGTTTTGTATTCATAGGTATGAGCAACTCCTCGTCTTCTGAGCTCCTTTCTTCAACAAGCTAAAAAAGATGAAGAAACATTGTTAACATAATTGTATTGTATTAGTATAACTTAAAAAAATTAAAATTTCTATAAATATATTAATTCAGGTATAAATGTATGTATGTATGTACTTACTAAAGTTGAGGGGACTTCATCCAAAAGCTTTTCTTTTTGAAGAATTGTTGAATTTTCAATGTTTGAATCTGGTATGTCATTCAAATTTGAAGAGGTTCTTTCAACCGAATTAGCTTTTAGTGCTTCCGTTTTTATATCGGTATAAAGTTTCGCAGTAGCTTCATCTTTTAATGGAATTGTTGGTTTAGACACATCAGGTAATTTATAGTTTGCAGATTTTGTCGTAATATCGAATCCGTCTTTTTCTTTGGACAAAAAAAAAAATAATAAAAAAATCTGGGTATTAGTAAATTGGTGCCGAATACCTCCGCTACAAGGTGTTACATTGGAATACGGATTTTTTTTATGGCATGTATACACCTGTATTTTTTTATCCGTTTTACCTTGGGCTTGCTTCCTTTTGCTCAAAAATTCAGCTTTCAAATGTTTCATCACGCGATATCGTCTACTCTTTTCGGCATTAGTCATCGGAGTTTTCACATAAGTCTGTAGAAATGCGTCAAACTTTTCGGAGTCGGTAATTTTCGAACTGAATGGAGTATTGCGTAGGAATTGCAAGTATTCGTTGCTAGCTCGCAATTCATCTTCAACTTCGGCTCGTTTCCTATCCCGATATCGTTTAGACCTTTCGGCATCACTTAACCTAACCCGAGTTAGCTTACTCATTCGTAGAAACGCTTCAAACTTTTCCGAGTCGGTAATTTTCGAACTGAATGGAGTATCGTGAAGAAATTGCAAGTATTCGTTGCTAGCTCGCAATTCATCTTCAACTTCGGCTCGTTTCCTATCCCGATATCGTTTAGACCTTTCGGCATCACTTAACCTAACCCGAGTTAGCTTACTCATTCGTAGAAACGCTTGTAACTTTTCCGAATCGGTAATTGTCGGACTGAATTGAGTATCGCGAAGGAATTGCAAGTATTCGTTGCTAGCTCGCAATTCATCTTCAACTTCGGCTCGTTTCCTATCCCGATATCGTTTAGACTTTTCGGCATCACTTAACCTAACCCGAGTTAGCTTACTCATTCGTAGAAACGCTTCAAACTTTTCCGAGTCGGTAATTTTCGAACTGAATGGAGTATCGTGAAGAAATTGCATGCATTTATTGCTAGCACGAATTTACCGTTACGCTTTTGTTTTTGTTCGGCTTTAGATGTAGGAGCCAATTCACATAACGAGTGACTGCGTTGTACAACGAACGAAATCACGAACGCAACTGAGAACCATGACACAAGAGTTGCAGGTTGCGCAAATTTCGCCGCTTACTCTCTTGAGCAATTATCACTCTCTTTGCGCTGACGTCAGAAGTATTTTAGATTCTTAAACGCCGCAAACACACAACTAATGTTGACCATAATATCACAATAGATTAAAATTTCCTATATTTACTTACCTCAGAATCATTTAATATAGTTGATGAGTCCGCCTCCATCGGTCTTGTCTAGGAAGCGTGCTAAATGAAACCACCAAAATTTTGGTTTAAATTGTTTTGAACGACGCATATTGTTAAGTGCATTTCGATGATAAGCTCGAGTAGTATTAATCTTCCTTCTCACTGTATCTATATTAGCATCGCTGTTATATTTCTTTATTTCTTGGAGCAACTCATCGTATCCAGCTTTTCTTTTTTCCTTGTTTGTATAATATTTACAAGTGGAATCCCAAAGTGCATAATGTTTCTCAAGACATTCCAAAAAACCAGCTACATGAACCTATTCCATTTTTATAGATTCTTCAATTCGGGTAAATTGAGTTGGTACAAAACGCACCCACAACGGCTCTCATATATATATATATATGCGCTCTTCCATCATTTTTATGTCTACACATTCGCACGACACAATCAACAAATAACAAGACCAAAAAGAAATCTGAAAACCTACTTATGCTCTATAGGTCTGACTGCAAATGTAGTAGTTACATAAATTTTGTGATAATTTTAATTAAAGTTTAAATCTAATAACTCAATCATCTTGCACTTTTCCATGTACACTGAAAACAATACATTATTCTTTTAAGGCAAACTTTGTTGTCCCTTTCAATCTTTCAAATCATTCACATATACAAACCTATCATAAGCAATGTTTTTGAAGTCATTTTAGTAATTTAGGTATAAATTAAATTATTTTAGAGGTACTCTTTAATATTTACTTATTAATAATGTTTTTCAATGCGTACTCAACTGCTCTCACAAAGTTCAAACCAATACTAATGCACAATGAGAGAGCATTGCTCGCAAATGTACTCTTCGTACTTTACGTATGTTTTTAATATTCGCACTACACAAGCAAAGTACTTGCGTTGTCGCTCACACAATTCGCTGAAACAGAATCAATCATCCGATTAAGTTATAAAAAACTATGACTTCGCAGATTGTATTTCAGCACTTATTTTTTATTTCTTAGGCATCTCTAATTTTTCCATATCGGCTTGAAATAATATATTATTGATATAATGCTCTACTACATTAAAAGTTTCATTTGAATATCGTCGTAATTTTATGGCAACATGTTTACCAAAGATATCGTAATCAATAACTTCTTCAACAGTTTCCGTAAGCTTATCCGAAGCGACGTATTTGTGTTTTGCATTTTTGTCAGCTCTTTCATATGAAGCGTTTTTTTGTTTATCCAAATATTTTTTTCTTAGTTTGGCGCGGGTGTTTTCACAAACATTGGTACTAGGTGCTTTACTTTTAAGACTTTTTTGCTGTTTTGTATTCATAGGTATGAGCAACTCCTCGTCTTCTGAGCTCCTTTCTTCAACAAGCTAAAAAAGATGAAGAAACATTGTTAACATAATTGTATTGTATTAGTATAACTTAAAAAAATTAAAATTTCTATAAATATATTAATTCAGGTATAAATGTATGTATGTATGTACTTACTAAAGTTGAGGGGACTTCATCCAAAAGCTTTTCTTTTTGAAGAATTGTTGAATTTTCAATGTTTGAATCCGGTATGTCATTCAAATTTGAAGATGTTCTTTCAACCGAATTAGCTTTTAGTGCTTCCGTTTTTATATCGGTATAAAGTTTCGCAGTAGCTTCATCTTTTAATGGAATTGTTGGTTTAGACACATCAGGTAATTTATAGTTTGCAGATTTTGTCGTTATATCGAATTCGTCTTTTTCTTCGGACAAAAAAAAAAAAATCTGGGTATCAGTAAATTGGTGCCGAATACCTCCGCTACAAGGTGTTACATTGGAATATGGATTTTTTTTTGATGGCATATGTACACCTGCAGCAGAGATACTGTGCACCACTTTAACAGAAGTTTGTATACAAACACTTTTCGGAATACTACCGATGCATATTATTTTATCCGTATTACCTTGGACTTGCTTCCTTTTGTTCATAAATTCAGCTTTCAAACGTTTCATCACGCGATACCGTCTACTCTTTTCGGCGTTAGTCATCGGAGTTTCCACATAAGTCTGTAGAAACGCGTCAAACTTTTCCGAGTCGGTTATTGTCGAACTAAAGGGAGTATCGCGTAGGAATTGCAAGTATTCGTTGCTAGCTTGCAATTCATCTTCAATTTCGGCTCGTTTCCTCTCGCGATATCGTTTACACCTTTCGGAATTAGTTAGCGGAGTTGGCTTACTCATTAGTAGAAACGCATCAAACTTTTCCGAGTCGGTCATATCCGAATTGAATGGAGTATCGCGAAGGAATTGCAAGTATTCGTTGCTGGCTCGCAATTCAACTTCGGCTCGTTTCCTCTCGCGACATAGTTTGGACCTTTCGGCATCACTTAACCTTACCCGAGTTAGCTTTCTCATTCGTAGAAACGCTTCAAACTTTTCCGAGTCGGTAATTTTCGATCTGAATGGAGTATCGCGAAGGAATTGCAAGTATTCGTTGCTAGATCGCAATTCATTTTCAACTTCGGCTCGTTTCCTCTCGCGATATCGTTTACACCTTTCGGCATTATTTGACCAAGTTTGCTTACTCATTCGTAAAATGCTTCAAACTTTTCTCAGTCGGTTATTATCGAACAGAATATAGTATCGTGAAGAAATTGCATGCATTTATTGCTAGCACGAATTTACCGTTACGCTTTTGTTTTTGTTCGGCTTTAGATGTAGGAGCCAATTCACATATCGAGTGACTGCGTTGTACAACGAACGAAATCACGAACGCAACTGAGAACCATGACACAAGAGTTGCAGGTTGCGCAAATTTCGCCGCTTACTCTCTTGAGCAATTATCACTCTCTTTGCGCTGACGTCAGAAGTATTTTAGATTCTTAAATGCCGCAAACACACAACTGTTGTTGACCATAATGTCAAAATGTGACATAAGCTCATACATTAAAATAAATAGATAGCGTATTCATACATAACCAAATTGTTTTCAACTTCTTAATTCTTACACCGTATTGCCTACACATTCGCATATCACAAGCAAGCGAGTAACAACCCTGAACAAAAATCTTAATGCTTACTTGCTTTGTATACGATTTGTTTCATTTGCTTTGGCTACAAGCCGAGCAGTCGTGTTTAAATATTTTAGTATTTTTTTCTTAACTTTGACGTTGGTTACAGTCCATAATAAAAAATCATCAATTGAGTTTATTTTTTCACACATAGTGTTCCATTAGTTTTGACATAGTAATGTCTTTGTTCTGTATGTTGAAGTTTCTAGTGTAAAAATCGACATGTTCGTACCGACATGTCAGCGACATAGATGTCGTCATTGTGTACTGCACAGAGTGAATGCAAGTGCAAATGGTCGTCTCGCACTGTTCGGTTGCTTGTGCGTTGAGCGAAGAAAGTAACGAACATTTTCAATTCAATATTTATACCATACGCTACACACAAGCAAACGTCACACGACTAAGCAGCGACCGAAATCGTATAGCAGAACCATGGGTCATTCGGGTGTAATCGGGTGCAAAGGGTTGAGTTGTTCTCGAACTTCGCAGCCTGACGGTCGGGTTGGACTGCGGCGGCAGCTTTCGCTGAGCGCAAGGCCGTTTGCTTATGTGCGTATGACCATTAGTGCTGAAATTACGAGCAGCGATGATCATGCTAATATTGTTGCAACAATGAATTGCACACGATTTTTTTTTTTTTTAATGAACACTTTATTATCCCTGGAGTACTAATCTTATATTTTATACATAAGTGCTAATCGTTAGTGGAATCGATTTACATATATTTATATACAAATATATATCATCTGTTTTTCCGATTTCTATACACCGATCATTACCAAAAATCTTAATATTTGGTTCTGTTGATATTTTTTAAGAAAAATTAAGTACACAATTTTTATTTATTACTTCTTCTTAGGCACCTTTAACATGTCCATGTCGGCTTGAAATAATATATTATTAATATAATGCTGTACAACATAAGCAGTTTCTTTCGAATATCGTCGTAATTTCAGGGCAATATGTTTACCTAAGATATCGCAACTATCAATTTTTTCAGAGGACTCCGTGAGCTTATCGGAAGTCACCTTCTTGCGTTCCGCGTTTTTTTCAGATGTTTTATATGAAGCCATTTTATGATTTTCCAAACAATTTTTTCTTTGTTTGGCTCGAGTGTTTTCACAAACATTGGCACTAGATGCTTTACGTTTAAGACTTTTGAGCTGTTTTGTATTCATAGGTACCAGCAACTCCTCATCTTCTGAGCTCATTTCTTCCACAAGCTGAAAAAAGTGAAAAAAAATTTCTAACATACTCGGACTTAATTAAATTGTGTGAGCATAAGACTATGAAAATTCGAGAATTATGTTATAGCTTTTGGCTTAAAGCTTATGGAAAAATTATTTTAAAACCTAGTCTGTGTAAGTGTTTGCAATAATTCAGTAAATTTATTAATCCAAATCAATACTCACTAAAGTTGAGTTGTATTCACTACCGTCATCAAAAATGTCTTCTTGTTGAATAATTTCTGAACTTTCAATGTTGGACAACCAAATTGTGGTTGGAGTTTCGATTCTAAATGTAGAATCCGAATATGGTGAAGATGCGGTAGAATTCGTTATGTTGAAATCGTCTTGTACTTCGGACAAAAGTTCACAATTCTCTTTTTGCAAAGTATTTTTGTTTTCCGGTTGTGGTTTTACTGATCCTGTGTCCTTTATTTCATTTATAATTTCATTAGTCTGAATAAGTGCAAAAATTCAGTCAATTTATAAATCCACGTATATACAATATGTATATATGTACTTACTAAAGTTGAGGTGTCTTCACTACCTTCATCAAAAAAGTCTTCTTGATGAAGAATTGTCGAACTGTCAATGTTGGACAACCAAATTGTGGCTGGAGTTTCGATTCTGAATGTAGAATCCGAATAAGGTGAAGATGCGGTAGAATTCGTCATGTTGAAATCGTCTTGTACTTCGGACGAAAGTTCACAATTCTCTTGTTGCAAAGTATTTTTGAATTCAGGTTGTGGTTTTACTGATTCTGTGTCCTATATTTCATTTGATATTTGAAACGAAAGGAACAATTGAAATATTTCATTTTATTAAGTCATTAAAATGACATTAATGAAATTTGCTATACTTACTTACCTTAGAATGCTTTATTACTGTTGAAGAATCCGCCTCCATTGGATCGTCACTCTTATCTAGAAAGCGTGCTAAATGAAACCAACTAAACTTTGGTTTATATTTTTTTGAAAACCGCATATTGTCAAGTGCATTTTGATAAGTAGTTCTGATATTATAAATCTTCTTTATCACTTTAGCTACGTTAGCATTGCTATCGTATTTCCTCATTTCTTGGACCAGATCATCGTATCCAGCTTTTCTTTTTTCCTGATTTGAGAAATCTTCACAAGCTGAGTCCCATAATGCATTATGTTTCTCAAGACATTTCAAGAAACATTCCATTACTGGCAGTGGTCCTTTCTATTTCGTTTTATTATGTCACTTAAAATATAATGAAATTTTCTTTACTTACTTACCTCACAATCATTTAATATTGTTGAAGAATCCGTCTCTATCGACATTACAGTCTTATCTAGGAACCGTGCTAAATGAAACCACCAAAATTTTGGTTTATATTGTTTTGAACGACGTATATTATTAAGTTCGTTTCGATGCACCCTTCGGATATCACAAATTTTCCTTTTCACTTTTTTTATATCAATATCGCTATCATATTTCCTCATTTCTCGGAGGAGATCATTGTATCCGGCCTTTCTTTTTTTCTTATTTATGTAATCTTTAGAAGTGGTATCCCATAATGCATTATGTTTCTCAAGACATTTCAAGAAACACTTCACTTCCGGTTGTGGTCCTTTCTATTTCGTTTTATTAAACCAATCAAAATAGAATGAGATTTCCTAAACTTACTTACCTTAGAATACTTTAATTGTGTTGCTGAGTCGGCCTCCAAAGGCTCGACACTCTTATCTAGGAAGCGAGCTAAATTAAACCACCTAAATTGTGATTTATACTGATTTGAAAGACGTATATTATTAAGTTCATTTCGATGAAATCTTCGGATTTCACGAATTCTCCTTTTCAATTTTTCTATATCAGTATCGCTATCATATTTCCTCATTTCTTGAAGCAAATCATCGTATCCGGCTTTTCTTTTTTCCTGATTTGTAAAATCTTCAGAAGTTACATCCCATAATGCATTATGTTTTTCAAGACATTTCAAGAAACATTCCGTTTCTGGTTTGGGTCTTACTGATCCTCTCTATTTCGTTTTGTTAAGTTAATTAAAATAGAATATAATTCCAATTACTTTCTTACCTCAGAATCATTTAATATCAACTGTTCGACACTCTTATCTAGGAAGCGTGCTAAATGAAACCACCACAAACGTGGTATATATTGTTTTGAATGTCGCATATTGTTAATTACATTTCGATGACAACTTTTAATATTCCAAATCGTCCTTCTCACTTTCTCTACGGTAGCAGCGCTATCATATTTTCTCATTACTTGGAGGAGATCATCGTATCCGCTTTTTCTTTTTTCCTTATTTGTAAACTCTTTAGAAGTGGTATCCCATAAGGCATTATGTTTTTCAAGACATTTCAAGAAACATTTCATTTCCGGTTGTTGTCCTTTCTATTTAGTTTTATTAATTTAATTAAGACAGAATGAAATCTCCTATACTTACTTACCTCAGAATCATTTAATATAGTTGATGAATGTGCCTCCGTAGGCTTGACACTCTCATCCAGGAAGCGTGCTAAATGAAACCACCACAAACGAGGTGTATATTTTTTTGAATTACGCATTTTGTTTAGTTCAATTCGACAAGATTCCCGGATTTTGTAAATTTTCTTTTTCACTTTAAATATGGTAGCATCGCTATCATATTTCTTCATTACTTGGAGGAGTTCATCGTATCCGGCTTTCCTTTTTTCCTGATTTGTAAAATCTTCACAAGTTGTATCCCATAAGGCATTATGTTTCTCAAGACATTTCAATATACATTCCGTTTCATGTCGTGATCCTTCCTATTTCGTTTTATTAAGTTAACCAAAATAGAATGAAATTTCCTATATTTACTTACCTCAGAATCATTTAATATAGTTGATGATTCCGCCTCCATCGGTTCAACACTCTTATCAAGGAAGCGTGATAAATGAAACCAGTTTGTATTTGGACTATATTGTTTTGAACTACGCATATTGTAAAGTATATTTCGATGGCGAATTTGGATATGACGAATTTTATTTTTCAATTTACGTAAGTCAGCATCGCTATCATATTTCTTCATTTCTTGGAGCAGATCATCGTATCCGGCATTTCTTTTTTCTTCATTTGTATAATCTTTACAAGTTGTATCCCATATTGCATTATGTTTCTCAAGACATTTCAAGAGACATTCTATTTCTGGTTTCACGTGTACTTTTCCTCTCTATTTAATCTTATTAAGTCAACTAAAATAGAATCAAATTTCCTTTACTTACTTACCTTAGAATTAGTTATGATAGTTGAAGATTCCGACTCTATCGGATCGACACTCTTATCTAGGAAGCGTGCTAAATGAAACCACCAAAATTTTGGTTTAAATTCTTTTGAACGACGCATATTGTTGAGTGCATTTCGATGATAAGTTCGAGTAGTATTAATCTTCCTTCTCACTGTATCTATATTAGCATCGCTGTTATATTTCTTTATTTCTTGGAGCAACTCATCGTATCCGGCTTTTCTTTTTTCCTTGTTTGTATAATCTTTAGAAGTGGAATCCCATAGTGCATAATGTTTCTCAAGACATTTCAAAAAATCAGCTACATGAACCTTTTCCATTTTAATGGATTCTTCAATACCGGTTAATTTATTTCGAATAACACGCGTACACAACGGCTCTCATCGAAGTTCGAACCAACACTGACACACATTGGGAGAGCATTGCTCGTTGACACCGTACATTCGCTCTTCCACCATTTTGATGTCTACACATTCGCACGACACAAGCAACAAATAACAAGACCAAAAAGAACTCTATACGTCTGACTGCAAATGTAGTAAATATATAAGCTTTGTGATAATTTTAATTCAATTTCAAAACAAATAACACAGTCATCTTGCACTATTCTATGTACACTAGAAAAAATATTGTCGATCATTCAAATCACCATAAGTACGAATCCATCATAATCTTTGTTTTTTATGGCATTTTAATATTTTGATATTTTTTTTCTTTCAATATTTTTCAAAGCGTACTCAATTGCTCTCACAAAGTTGAAACCAACACTAATGCACAATGAGAGCGCATCGCTCGCAAATAGACGACTCTTCATACTTTACGTATGTTTTTAATATTCGCACTACACAAGCAAAGTACTTGCGTTGCTTCTTACTGAGTTAGCTACAAGTGGAATGTTTTCCCTAAATTAATGTTGTTAAAATTTAAGTTCTCTTTTATGTTTCTCTCGTATGCTACTTGTATTAAACAAACATATACTGCAAGTGATTCTTGACTCCTATTGAGACCATTGCATTATGCTTTTTATTTTATATTTTACACAATAAATTTGTACCTACGAACACGTCGTTTTGTTAGTCCCCTCTCTCTAAAGCATATGTTGTACACTAGCAAAAACTCAAGTATTCGTATACTCTTTGCTTCAACCATACACATACACAAGCACCATAGAGAGAGTCTGGCGATGTTAGGTTTCGGTTAATAACAACCGAAAACATATGAGCGACAAAACGTCGCTCACACAATTCGCTGCGTCGTTGCGTCGCTGCATAACGACAACTTGTCTACGGCAACAGACAGTAACATTGTGCACTTCGTCGAGCGCACTTTGAAGATATGGTAAACAGAGGTTGAGCGGAGATTCGCTTGTAGGTTAAAGGCAAAAGTGCCGGCAACAATGATTTTAACGTAATTTTTTAACCCTGATATAAATGATTAATTATCCGTTGTTTAACTGCTTTACGTTATACGTTCTAATATTGGTTTTTGTCTAAGAAACTCTATTTATGCTACTAGGCAATAAATGCCTAATACAACCATGGTTCCAATGTATCTATGAAATAAAAGAAGAAACTGTAATTTTTACTCTTGGATTTTATTTTATTACATTTCTTTGAAAAATCCTTCAATTCGATTACCACATTTGTCTTCAAGGTTGGAATTTCACTAACATTTTTGAAAGTTTCTAACGCACAAAGACTAAAGTTTTCTGGAGACTGTTGGCCGAGAAACTCTTTCGATAAATCAGGCACCGTTAGTTTATTTGTGTCTGCTTCAAATAATATGTTATTGATATGATGTTGTACTATATAGCCAGTCTTTTTCGAATATTGTCGTAATTTCCACGCAACATGTTCTCCAAAGGTAAAACATTCATCATCTTCAATGCTCTTTTTAAGCATAGTGTAAGCCACCTTCTTGCAGGATTCATTCTCTTTTTTGCTTGTGGTCTTGCGTCTCGAAATTTCGCCAGATCTTTTATAAGGAGCGTGTCTGCGTTTACCTAAGTATTTTCTTCTTAGTTTTGCAAGTATGTTTTTATAAGTTGATCCACCTACAGAAGTACTCTGTGATGTAGTATTTGTATAAGCAGGTAGCTCTGTCTGTTCGACGTTGATTCCCTGAAACTGAAAAGGCAAAAAGAAATTAAAAAAAAAAAACAGAATTCTACTTAATATTTCTAAAAATGTTAAAATATCACCTTGGCTTAATTGAAAAGAGAGAAACCCCAATCATATACCTGACCTCTAATGGTTTTAAATTTTTGGAATCGAAAGATTTTGGTTTAAGAAATTATTTTATGTGTGACTTTACTTACTGAACTATGCCTGCCTTCATCTTGCAGTAAATTTACTGAATTGCCAGAGTAGGGTATGGCAAACTCTTGTGCTGGCATAACATTTGTTGTTGATTGGAAACCGCAAGTTTGTCTTGTACGAGGAGTATTTGTAATGGAACTCGGTGAGCCATTTGAATATCTTATTAGAATTGTATCATATTTTAATGTTCCCGTTTCTGCTTCAAAAAGAATGTCGATAATGGCTCTCTCTGCTATTATTCTCTGTGATTTTGATATCCTTCGCAATTTATCGGCCCATATTTTTGCCATTAAATCAAAATCGTCGGGTTCTTTGGACAAAAGGTCGTATGCCATTGAAAGCAGCTTTTCCCGCTGCAAAACGCTGGTCTCTGCTTGTTTGGTTTTTTTTGATTCACGGATTTCCTCATCATCGCTTATCTGAAAATACGAAAAATTTTGTTAAATTGTAAGGAATCTGTGGTTTTAAGTGTCGAAAGTTCTTATTCTCTTATATTTACTTACTTCATAAGTCACATAAGCTTTAGGAGGGTTTAGAAAGCCGACGAGTTTGAACCACCACAAATTTGAGGTGCTTTTATTTGACTGATTAATTTTTTTAAGCTCACGTTTGTAGGTGCAGCGGATGTAGCGTATCTTTTTTTTTACGTCACTGATTTGCGCGTCTGCCTTAAATTGTTTCATTATTTTTAACAGTTCATTGTATGCGTGAAATATTTCTTCTGGATGTCTATAATTGTTGGAAGCGGTGTTCCACAAGCATTCACTTTTATGGAAACAATTGATAAATTCCGATAAGAAAAGTTTTCCATCCATTTTAATTTCTGAAAATTGATTTGAATCACACGCGCACACAACTTTCCTCACCAAAATATGAACCAACACTACTGCAATTCGGAGAGCGTCATAAGTTTTTACCGTACATTCGCTCTCGGTCCGTTTTTATGTCCACATATTCGCACAACACAAGCAAACGCAATCGACGATAATAACACTGTCGGCGGCTACATTTTCGCCGCACAGTTGTGATGTGTAGAGACTTTTGAGTATTTAAAATATTTTATGTAAAATTTTAAGTTTTGCACTTAAACTGCAATGAAAGAAAATCGATAAAAACTATTTATTTGTACTTAGTTTGCATTTACGATATTAACAATTGATCGGACTTTACTTCATTATTTTTCTTAACTTATTTTTTAGTTTTTTATTAAATTTTTATAAAAATTTTATTCAAAAAATATCAAAATAAATTTTCAGATCTTAATAAATAATAAATATGATCCCGAATGATTTAAATCTAATCTTCATTTAAAATTTTTTTTTTTAATTTTGTAGCAATTACATAGTAAATACGAAAACACAGGCATTGCCAAAATAAATTGTGGCTCATTGTTTTCTGTTCTCTACAAAACTGTTGCTACGTACACACATACAACGACAAAGTGCTCATAAAGTGTGTAGATATTAAATAACCCCTACGACTCTGCGAGAGTTAAATTAGCGATGAGCCGAAGACAGCCAAGCGACAAAACGTCGCTGCGTACGACAAATTGTCTACGGCAACAAAACAGTAACGTTGTGTACTTTGTCGAACGCAGATATGCGTGCGGCAAGGATGACTAAAACAACTGAGAACTTTATTGAAGATTTGATGAACAACGATTTGCTCATAGATGAGGTAAAGAAGCGCCCTGCGCTATACGATAGGAATATTAAAGAATATGGCAACACTAGTTTGAAGCTAGAACTTTGGCGTGAGGTGACAGTTGCAATTTTCCCAGAATGGCCAAAGTTCACAGACACGCAACGCTATGAAGCAGGTACGTCCGCAATTTAAGCAGTAGTGCAACAATTCAACTAATGCAATCCTAGAATATTTGAATTATTATTATTATGTATGTATGTATGTGATGCTTTTTTAGCACGCATAGTCAATAAACGTTGGAAGAACCTGCGCACCTGTTTCTCACGGGAACTACGCGAACGACGCAACGGCGCTGAGAAACGTCGCAAATATATTTATTTCGAACAATTAAAATTCCTTTTGGCTTCTATGGAGAATGTGGACTCGGGCATGATAGAGCAAAAACATGACTGTGAAGAGTCAATTGTCTCACCAGACCTAACTTCTGTACTTAATCAGGATAATCCAGATATAGAAGCACAATCAGAATTAGAACCGCCTACATCTTCAACTGCTAACCGTCAGCGTTATAAGCGACAAAAGCGATTTCTTAATGAGACTCTGCTAAACGTTCGTGAAAACTCGCAGTATAAACAAAGTAATTGGCTGCATCCCGACTCACAAGGAAGTGAAGACAGCGCTGCACTCTTCCTTCTGTCGCTTGCACCTCGCTTGCGGGCGTTATCGGCGGATCAGATGCTGGATGCACAAATAGAAATACTGGAGGTATTTAAGCGCTTTTCCAACACTGCAGTGGGCACATCGCATATCAATGACTATTTGGGCCGTGAAGCCGACCCAGTTGACTTTGCTTCAATAATGAAACCTGAATTCTACAGCAACGATGAGAGTTCAACTGAGTATTAGCTAAATTAATCGTTAGGTTAGAAAATAAGGTAAGTTATACTTAAAACTTATACGCACTAAATAAATAAGTCATGTACATATGACGCATGAGTAGTTTGATTTTGGAATAAGTGTCTGCAGTCATCAACTGCAATACGTTGGGTAAGTTGAAGTTATTGAGTGTTGATGAAGGTTCAGCACTCTGATATCAGCAGTTTCCAAATTGTTTTATATGGTTATGCTATTCTTAATAACATGAACTGATTGCATAGCGTACAACATATTTTAAAACATCTTTAAATGCAGTGCAGCAAATTCAAAAAAGATTATAGCTCTATTATGTTGGGAACTTTTTATAGCCTGTATCAAAAATTGATAAAGGATATATTAAAGTTGTGTAAAAGTAAGTAACAGAAGAAAGAGACGTGGCAGACCACACAAATAATATACATATATTCTTGACTAATATCGAAAGGCAAATCTATCTAGCCTTATTCGATTGTTTGACAGTTCTGATATGTTTGATGAACGCACAACCTATAACATATAGCTGCTATAGGAAGGATCGCCCGAAAAATGACTTTTACTAAGTTATTTTAGATTTTCAACTGAGTACAGGGTATTCTCTAGTCGACTATAGCCCTGCCTTTCTAGTTATTATGCAGTAATTGTAAGGGAATGGAAATCTAATCCTCCCACGAGATTCGTCGATATCGATCTCAAGCCAATCTCATGCCATCCCGTTAATTTTTTCAAACAAAAGCATTTCAGTTATAGTTCAGCTTATAGACATTATTAAATGTTAAAAATTATTGGAGCCAAGAGCACTTTAATAAATTAATCATAGTATGCTTTGACCATCTCATGAACTTCAAGATGTTGCTGTCTGCCCTTAAATATTTATTATCCACTTTAACTCCGAATATTATATGTATGTACATATAGGCTTATATGCGATAATAGTTACATATGTAAAGCACCTTTCTGTTCACGTATTTCTAACCTTTTTTATTGGTTTGTCTACATTTCGTATTGTCCGTGTTATAAAACATTTTTGATTACCCAATCGAGATTTTCATTACAATGTTGCAGTTTGCGTTGAAGAAAAGTATCTATCGATAAAGCCTATACAAATACAATAAACAACTACAACAATGACAACAGCAACAACATTAGCAATAGCAATGAGAACAGTCACATCGGCAGCAACACAAACAACAACAATAAAATACAATACTCGCAGACAGTCGTGTAAATATTACAAACAAATAACATAATAATCCATAGTTCATACGATCGATTCATGCGAGAAGCTCCTCTCGGTTACGTAGTCGCATGCCCAAAAACACGTTGGGGTTGGGGTTGTGGTTGGGGCTGGGGTTGGCTACTTTGCCTTACTGCTGCCTACCTAGCTTAATATGTGTATGTTACAGTCAGCACGTTTGCACTTTCAAACAGAACCGTGGCAAATAACACGACAACAATCAACAAAAACAAGAAAAAACTTAAATAAATAAGAAAAAAATAACATAAAAAAAAATAAACTACTGCGATAAGGTTGACAAAAAGCGCGTTGATAATTTCACGTCTAGGTCAAGTTTGGTTATAAAAAAAAAAAGTATTTTTGTAGTTATTTTTTTTTATTATTTTGTTGTTGTTTTTTTATTTTATTTTTATTGTGGTTATTGCTGTTGTTGTTACTGATATTTTAGCGTTACTTTAATTTTCGCATATCTATAAAAAATTGAAAAGTCAACACATTAACTGCTTTGTCAATAGCATCCGCCGTGGGGCTCCTCGCCGCGTCCCTGGCACGCACACTAACCACCTGGCCATAGCCACAGCCATAGCCAAAGGTGCGCCACGCCACGCCATGCCACGATGACACAGTCGATATCTGTCCAATAGTATCGGGGCAGTCCGTCAGTCTGCTGGCATTCGCCAGAACGCAATAGAATCGAATATGTAGAATACTTGTGTCCCGCAGTATACTCGTACATAGTACCAATTCAAAGGCGAAGCATGCAAATCGTATAAAAATAAACGACGCTCGTAAAGCTCGTCTGGCTGTGGTTATAAAATTAGCTGCGAATCGTCGTAATAAGTCACTCAGAAATATTATCATAATTTTTAATATTGTTTTTTGCCATTACTTATATTGATTACACTGTGTAAACAAATACATAGTAGCGTGAAAAAAAAATAACAACAACATCAACAACAACAAAAGCAAATACAAAAACAATTATAATAAATAAAATATTTATTTATTTTTTTTTTTTTTTTTCGTTTTGTTTTACTTGTTTTTCAAGTTGAGCACATGTGCTGCAAAATGTTCAGCCGTTCAGCGTTGAGCAGCCGCAGTTAAACTGCGCCTTAGACGGGCCACCATTTGGCGGCACAACGATAAGCAGCATGTGCGGCTGGGCAGGCTGCTGTGGCTGATGTGGCTGCTGTGGCTACTTCTGCTGCTGCTGCTTCTCCTCTAAAACGCTCTCTCACTGGGCTTATCATTATTTACATACACGTAAACATTGCATTTTCAATACACATATGTATGTATGTACATATATAAATAAACATATATATAAAGCTATAAAGAACACGTTTCGTCTCGTTCGCATGCGTACGCATAAATACAATATATAGGTAGAACTATATAGTATATGCATATAGTAGTTGCTCGAAGATCGGTCAAACGTCTCGTTGTTGCGTATCATAAAATCGTACAGTGGCGCATGATGCATCTAGGAACGTCGCCATAAACAATCCATAATGGAATGCAGTCAACACATTTATGATGCAGGCAGGTTAAAAGCAATTTCATAGCATGACTCTCCTAGGCAAGGTTATAGTATAGACAAAAACTAATAAAATGGCTGGTAGACAGATTAATGGATTCTATTGAGTTACAGTAATAAAATTCACAAGGAAATTAAATTATTGAAAAAAAAAAGACCTAAGGGATTCTATGGCAAGTGTTTATGGGCTGTAAACATATTCATCTATTAATTAATTAGATCACTCAGTAGTTTGTAAAACACAAAATCTAATCCAAAGCATATGAGAGACGAGTCTTTTCTATAGGTAAGCATATGCACACAAACAGATAAAATATAATTCAACTTTTATTGGAAAAAAAAAGAAAATTCTATTGTCTACATAGAATCCGCGGTAAGTTCTATTTCTTGACAGTTTTAAGTTATGAAATGTTATGTTGTAGTTTATATCTAGAAGATATGTGGATTTTCTCGAGTTAAAATTTTATAAGAATTGCCTTCCTGATTTTTGTGTTGAAGTACATTTAATTTTATATTAAAGAATTTTATGGTTTTACTTTAATAGTTCCACTTCTTTTCGCATCTCTGGCCACACAATATCTGCCATGATACATATATGCATATAAATTTCTATTTGAGTTAAGAAAAATTATATACTCTATATAGGCTATATTTAGATGGCCATGAAATTATTGTAAATGACTTTTCCGTTCAACAATATATGGATAGAGGTTTATGTCCTTAGTGTCAGCTTCCAGGTTAATCATATGGCTTACATTTGTCGGCAGCTAAGTTGGTCTTACTTTACAGCAACGGGAATCGATCGATCTATAAGATCAGCATCAAATGACTGTCAGCGCCAATCAATTTGGAGTGGAATGCGAATTTTGATGACCTTGTGCACTTGCCGATTATTCGTATAATCATCATAGAATATATACATTTTTTGGCGCTGGTTTGTTGATTTGTGACCACTGTGCATTGATTGTATTAATTACAAAATCAACTAAAAGTATCTCACGTCTGTCGTAAGACAATTTGAATAAATTTATTGATTTATTGTATTAATGTTTTTATAGTTGTATTTGTTGCATTATCTATCGTTGTTGTTGTTATTGTTGTTATTATTGCCTTTGTTATTGTATTTACAATGTATGCATGTGCACACAAACAACAAAAATTTAAATAAATAATTTAACAAGTTTTTCAATTAAATAAATGCAAATTTTTGCAGCAATCGATGCTGCTGCTGTTGGTGTTGTTGTTGTTGCTGCTGCTGCTTTCGTTATTATTGTGTATTGCTGATCGTGTCAAGTTGCACTTACATAGCGTATTTAAACACAAAAATTATGACAACAAGCCGCCATTTGTGTCGCTGCACATAATCAAATTCAAGATTCTATTTGAGTTTGGTCGAGTGCGGCCCAGACGCTGCTTAGCTTGGCCTGCTCTGGCCTGGCCTAGTCTGGTCTGGGCTGGCCTGGCCTGGCCTGGCGTGGCTGCCATTTAAGTAGTGTGGGCATAAATCATTAACATTGGCAACGCTTGTAAAACAATATTTATTTACACTCATTACAAAAACAATAACAGAAATAAGAACGAAACACAAAAATGAAAAAAAAAATATTACAAACAAAACAAAATATAAAATCATAATTTAAAAAAAAAAAAAAATTAAATAAAATGTGCGTTTACGAAAATGTATATATTTTTTGTTTTGTTTCATTTTTCTGTTGATTTTTTGCGCTTAATTTGTTTGTAGGTCATTCGTATACGAGAAGCAGCAGGCAGCGCTAAAAAAATGAATAAATAAGCAAACGGCAAACAAAACCGCAAGGCTTGCCATGCAAATATACGTACTGCATACTCATACAATACAATAATTAAATTTTGTATTATTTTTTGTTGTTGTTTTTGTTGCTTTTTTAATTTTTAACTGCAGACGAAACGGACGGACAGCGCATTATGTAAGTTTAGCAAAACAACTGAGAGAACGCGCGAAAGCAAATAAACAAACAAGCTAAACAAAACAAACCGAACCGAACCAAGCATTGGTTCGGGTTCAAGACATTTGCTAAGGCTATGAGTCAGCCACCAACAGACGGACAGACAGACAGACAGACAGACGGACATAGAGAACAGGCAACCACTCGAAGGCGTGAAGGCGATTGCAGCGTAAAGTTTAAGCGGCGATTAAGTGTACTCAAATAAATTTGCAAAATAATCAAAGTAAGCCAGAAAAATAAAAACAAAAACCAAACCATGAAAAAAACATTACAAATTATTGGGTAATGTTTTACATGGCGACTTGGCTACTGTTGGCTGCTTAGAAGTTTAAGTGCACCGGCATGTTGTGCAGGTTGCTGTTTGCCACAAAGAAATATTGATCAGTTGGCGATCCACAAGCAGTGAATTCGTGGATTAGACATTAGAGTGAATTCAGCTTACAAGACTTCAGGCATTTGCCACGGGTTTCATTATATAAGCTTATGAGAATCTGAGTTTTGACGTTGTAACCCAACCCAACAAAACAAACAAACCATGTTTTGCCATATTTTGTGGTTAACCGACTCAACCCTGAACTTAACTCACTAATAGGCTGGGACAACAATAAAGCACAGCATTGTATGAAGAGCAAAGAAACCTATTGAGTTAGGCAATTAACATAGAAAATGCGATGTCTGACGCATGTAGGCTGCACATGAGTTGGATATAATGCTACCAGATATAACCAAGGTGATGCCATCGAACCAAATGCAGCCCAGGACAACGTCTATGTCTATAAATTATTTGCAGTTGCTCAAAATATTCCACAAACACACAACTACTGAAAGAAGTTTGCTAATAAAGATGTAATGCTTATTCGGCCGTTATCGGGTATCCGCTCTATATGGCATTTTTTTTAATTCAGTGGATATCCCAAGTGTACACAAAGAGTTAACGGTTAAAGTTGTTACGACAAACAAATGAATTTACCTCCAAATGGATTCACCAGCAGTGACCCGATTTTGGTTTGCCAATTGTCTGCACAAGGCGTGTTAACAATAAAACATAACACGAGCTGTAAATAAATGTATAACAAACCTTAAAACACAATAGATGGGTAAACACTGTGCCAGTGTCTATTAGGTAAAGCAGAACTTTCATTAAAATTAAATATTTGCGCAACTTTGCAATCGTGTACTTCCAAACGGCAACGAGCCCCTTTGGCATATGGCTGTCATGCTTCACGTGCCGCTTTAACTACGATTTAATTAAATACTTTTGTTAATAATGAATAACTTAATTGTTTTATTTATTTATTAATACATTATGGCTTAATTGTGCTTTTGTTGCTTGCAACAAAGCAGCAAAACAATAAACAGAAGATGTTTACCGAGACATTCATTCAACTTTGTGTGCTAATTGAAAAGCGAACATTTGGCCCAAGCCAAAGCGCAGGCGCGTGTTCCCAAGCCAAACACACGTTCCTGCGTTGACAACGTGCACATGTGTGTAGACACAATGTACCATTCGGTGTCGATATTTAACTAATCTTTTCTTGTCTTATGCAATTATTTAAACACCTAAAAGACACCTACACAAAGCCCTACCGTAAATACCCCAACCCAACGCAAGACAACCCAACCGAAGCCAAGCCAAGCTAACCCCATCAAATACAATTCAATTCAATGCTGCAAAACTACAACAAGTACAATGTATTATGTATGGAGTGTGGTGTGTGATGTGTGTGGTGTGTGTATTTATGTGTGCGCACGTGTTATCAGTGATTCACATGCAGAAGGCGGCAGCGGACGGACACACAATGGAATCAATTTTTCATTTAAGGCGTGCCATTGTAAAAGCAAATGTAGCAACGATTGCTCTAATTAAATATTTGATAAATTATATTTTCTTTTTTTTTTTTGCCACTTCGCCCAGCTTATTTATATACATAAGTATTTTTTTTTTTTTTGACTGTTTGGCCTATTAGTGTACTGCGCAATTAAATGTTCAGAGAGGGGACGCGCTTGGACAGGCAAACATGAACACGATACAAGCTGCTGATTTTGCAAAAAAAAAATGTATTTAAATTTGCTTATGAACACTGTACCTAATACTAACATATAGGCCTTGTTGCCCAAAGTGCTACTACGTTGTCTTGTTAAAAAAAGAAAAAAAAAATAAATACAAATTATGTGTGCTAAATTTAGAATTTTGTTGATAATACATTTAGCATAGAACTATAAAAATATCACAATACGCCTACACACGGGGCAGTTACGTTCCGTGATTTTGTTAGCACAACATGTCAAAGAACCGATTAAAATTCCTGCAAAACAAAAGCAAAAGAAATGCAGGCTAAACAATTTTTAAGATTGCTACGAATGCGTATATCTGAATATGCTTATTTACGGACATATACCTACATAAAATATATCAGCTAAAGGCATTATTTATTATTTATTTTCGTACACAAAACTTTGACCCAGAAAACGGAATTTGTTTTCAATTCAAATTTGCGAAAAACAATGACTTTTTACTTTCCATGTAGATCATGATATTTGATGAATTGACACTTTTAAGGCCTCCATTATTGATTGTAGATTGCCTGCTATGCACACACGCGCTTGTCATATGGAAATTCTCATTATTTTCAAGTAAGCTCTTGGCTTGTAAGAATTCTAAAAGTACATTAAACCGACATAATATTATATGTCATGCCGTATCAGAGAGCTTTCGTGCGCTAGAGTGCATTATAGGTATTAAGAGGTATGGCATGAAATGAAGAATTCTCAGCGGAAACGCTGACGCCTTGACACGTCCCATATGAGACGTCCACAAAGCAAAACAAGCAAACTCACACAGATCAGCATAATGTCTACGGAAAGGTTCAATCCAGAGTTGATCTATGTATAAAGCAAGAACTGACAGAAAGTGACTAAGCCAACCAAGTAAGTTTCGTTTAAGAGACAATATGTCTGTTATTCGAATAAAGTATGTGAGACATGGCATGTTTGCTTCAGCCATATATGCAGACCTTTATCTTGTCACAGGGACCTCCTGCTCACTTCTATTCATAGCCACTACACACATATGTATGAATATTCGCAGTGAGATCCCTGTACTCCGCATATAGAGGGGCACAAAAATCAAAAAGAAAGAAAACATTTTTGAATAAACTACTGAAGGCGTTCTGAATTGTGTATTTACTTGGTAAACAAATTGAATTGGAAACTAATGTCTCTGATCGCATAACAATTGCAAAGTTGTTTATTAGTTTTGTTGGTCTAGTTTTTTAAAAACAACATGTTGAGTCGAGTCTATTGTTTGAGTCATACATATATGGCAATTTAGTTTCTGGTATGGCTTATAAGCTGTGAACCAGACGCTACTAGGTGGCGTGTTTTTTGTTTTTTTGGAGTTCCGTATAAAACTTCTGGATTTTGAATAAAGAAAACAATACTAAGACTGGGTTCAACAGCATTTTACACAATTGTTGTTTTATCTTGTTATGCACAACAGTTACCCAGCACCCGGTTTATTATTGAAAGAGATGACTAAGAGTATTTTCCAAATATAATCTGCAGATCAATAATCTGCTTAACCTCAATTAATGGAATTATTTTCATACTGAACATTATTATGTATTTAATATATAATATATAAAGTCTTCAAGGCTGTTCTAGCTCAAGGTGCAACGTCCCCGACCACATTCAGCTAAAGTTACCCCTTACATTAATGGCATATGGAAAACCCCAATAATGGGTAAAATAATTCAATTGGAATTTCTAAAAAAAAACCATATTAAATAAACAAATAAAATGACTAACTTGGCTTTATAGGTGACTACAGTAAAAACTGCTTGCCAAAAACGAAAATCTTTTTAAAGCGATCATCATTGTGTGGACCTGGCTATAAAATTATTTAAAACTTCCGAATTCGACTTATTTTCTTCTTGAACTTTCTAGCGAATTCCTACAGCTAAACACAAAAAGGTGTTTTACAAAACTCACCCCTTCTCAGAGCCATCGAGTTGCCATTAAACATACTCTTCATGTACTATAGTTTTTATTACACTAAAGGATCTGCGCCCTTCGCATGCAAGATAAATCCGTTCTAGAGGTTTTACTATATTTTTCCTAGAGCAAACAAAATGCACCCTCGCACCTGAGTCAAAGCAAATATTAATTAAAATAAATAATGAAAAGTTCTTCAAAGCATATTTCTGTAGAATGTTAACACAGAAATGTTCTTCCCTGCCTGTGCAAATAAAAAAGTTATGTATAAAAAATATTGCGAATTCATTTTTATAACCTTTCTTAGAAATAAAAACAAATCAACCTATTAAAAATATCTGACAACAAAATATTTCATCTGAATATTTTTTTTTTTTTGGTGGATTTGTTTCTTCTGTTTTTGCTTATATTTTTAGTGCAAATACAAGTGTTTCAAATTGGAAATACCAAACACATTTTTTCAAACTATGACAAATAAATAAGACACACAGCAGTTTTCAAAAAAAGGAAAAATGTGCGACCAACAACTAAAAAAAAAAAAAATACAAAAAAAATATAAAAACAAAACCAAAAATATGTGACAAAAAACTCGCTCAATAAAATAGAATGAAATAGCAAAAATATTTGCATGTGTCTAGGAAGCTAAAACAAAACAACAACAAAACAAAACGAAGCAAAAAACAAAAAACAACTACAAAAAAATAATTTGAATTTTAAATAGTATAAGACATGCTTTTTCATCGCTGTGTGTCTCGCGTTTATCAAATTAAGCACATGCCGGCAATAATATTGAAAAAACAACAACAAAAGCCGCGATACTCGTACAGGAATAAAATCTGTCTGATGAAATTTCCTATAAGTATTGCTTAGTACATTTATTTAGCAAACAAAACAATATGTATAAAAAATAGCCATTTTCTATATAATTTATTGTACAGCCTCTCTGCCCAACGCCCTGCATACGACAAAAACAAAAATTGCATTTCACCACATGAACAAAAAACCACAACAACAAGAGAATACATACAAAAAAAAAAACTGATAATAAAGGCTTCTATGCAAAGTACGCGAGCAGCGACGTCAGCGCGTAGGCAACCTGCTAGCAAAAGGAAGCGGCAGCAATGCAAAATACAAATACAAAATAAAAAAAAAAGAGTCGGCGACAATAACAACAAAAACAATATTGTAATAATAAGTAATAATAATGATCAAGGTTTTTCACGCTACCTGGCAGCGACAACAACAACAACACAGGCAATAACAATAAGCACAAAAGAACAGTCGCAAAAAAATAAAATAAAATAAAATAAAATTACAAAAACAATAACAACAACGAACGTGCACAAGACCATTCAATATAGCAACAAACACACAATCATTCAATACAAGAACAACAATGCCGCCACTCGTTACAACAAACACAATGACATGGAGTCCAAAAAGCAAAATTACAACAACAATAAGTACAACGAGAACAACAAAACATACTAACAATGGCAACTCAAACAATGAAGGTTTCATAAATTGTAATAAGACAACAATAACAGCAACAACAGCTCCAGCAGCAGCAGCAGCAGCAACATCGATATGCCCAGCAAGCATATGTATGAAAGGCACTAACAACATGCGCACAAAGCATTCATTACAACAACAACAATAGTGACAGTAATAAAAACCAAAAATTGAACTACATAGCCCAACAACAACAACCAAAAGACAACGACGACGACGGTGACGGTGACGACGATGACGACGACGACGTCGACACAGCATGCATAGTACGGAGTACAACAAGTGCGCAGAGGAAGAACAGCAACAACAATGACTAGAGTCATTACTGCAGTGCATGAAATGAGTCATTATTTTAACTACATGTGCTTCGTCTGCAACGTCTTCGTGCATGGCTTGCTGTTGTTGTTGTTATTGTTGTTATTGTCTTACCTTTGAATGCGCATGCTATACATTAATGCTGCTGTTGTTATGTTGTTGTGCTGCGCTTTTTTACTGCCTTTTTGTCGTTCTTTTATTTTTTTCTTTTTTGCCGTTTCATTTTTCACTTTTTTGACTATGCCTCATTAACTGCCAATGTGTGCATGCAAAAAACAAATGAAAGAAGCCAACGCAGCAGTGGCAGCGCGGCCGCCAATATGACATACAAACAATGAACGCAACAATAACAATCGCAAACGGTAACAATTTCGAAAATAATACAGAAAAAAGAAAAAAAAAAAAAAAACAAAAGAAAAAAACAAATCAAAGTTTGCATTAAAATTAGTAATACTTACATTTTAATTAAATTTATGTTTTATTGTTGTGTTTACTTCTTTTTCTCTTTTGTTTTACTTGTTTTTATTTCATTTATTTCGTATTTAGCCATTAGTCATCCGGTGTTCAGGTTCAGCATGAAATTGCCGCAATTCGACTTGGAAATCGGTTCGCATTTGATTTTGATTTCTTTTTTTCATGTTTTTTCTTTTTTTGTTTTCTTAATCGTTTTGGATCGTATCGTCTTTGTTGCACTTTTTTTTGTTAATGTTGTTTTGCCTTTTGCTATTGCAGTTGTTGTTGTTTTTTGCGTTTGTTATTTTCAATTTAGTACGAGTTGCAAAATTATTTTTACTTTATTGTTTTTTTTTTCTTCCGTTTTCGTTTTAGTTGATCATGACGCGCACGCTGTCGTTGTCAGTGTTGTTTTTGCTACACTGCCTGCCTGCCAGTGAGCAACGCCAAAGGGCAACCAGCAACCTTTTTTCTCTCCACTAATTCGTTTTAATTCCGTATTGTTGCTGCTGTTGTTGTTGTTGTTGCTGCTGCTCGTGCTTGTGTATGGCACTCATTAATCAGTTCTTTTTTGATATTTTGATTTGTTTTTGTTTCCACATTGGTCTTGATTCAGTTTACGTTTCGTAATCGAATGTGGTTGCTTTTTTTTTTTTGTTTTGATCCGCACTGTTGTCGCATTGAGTAATCACACATTAAGCACTAAGTAACGCTGAATAAATTATTCGCCCATATCTTAGTTTGTATCTACATACATACTTGAATGTATTTAAAATGCTAAATAAAGAAAAAACGCGCAGCAAATTGCTAAGCACCCAGCACGTGGTCTTGACTTAGGTCTAGGTTAAGCAAACTTGTTACTCATATGCATAAGCAAGTACAGAACTGGGTACTCACATACCCCAAACGACTACTTGAGACATCTGGCCTTGAAGGCGGCAGCACACCTAACTATGCATCACTCTCTAGGCTGATCCTCCACTCCGCTCCATTAGGTAGGACTCGCACCAATAATATAAAAATTTTATTTATTTGTTATAATTTAATAGTTATATTTTTTATACATGCACATACATATGTGCATATGCATGTGATGTGTGTATGTGTGCTTGTATTTATTGTAGTAACTGATAAAGTAATCGCGTAGCTAGAAGCACTCAGCACTGTCTGGCCAATATGTAAATATTAGCACAGTTAAGTCACGGCGTATACTGGCCTTTTATAGGCATTATCAAGCCAATTATACTTAAGTATCGGTTATAGTTTCCTGCCTGTAGGAAAGTGTTTAGACTAATTGCTTTTATTAATAGGCACTCATACACCTCACATGCCTGCTTGCACCTACGAATTCAAATATTTGCTTAGTCTGTGGCGAAGTGCGTCTACGCTACAAGCAAACAATTGCATAGAAGACATTCTCGAATAAGTCGCAAAAATAAAGTTTCTCTGCCAGTAGGCAAATGTCTCGATCATGTCACAACGGTGACTCATATGCTGGCTTCTTGCATACTCTAATTAGCATTATATGAAAAAACTGCTACATCTAAACATTTTAGCTGCTATTCCTGTCCATGTTCACGAGCAGCCACGTCAACGTATAAACACATTTATGTAAGTATGTGTGTACATTTGTTAAGCACTAAGTAAATACGATATGTATGTAAGAACCTTGAGTAATACTTTACTAAAACTTGGTTCTTCCGCTTGACAACTGCTAACGTTTGCGACAACGCTGTGCGATCAAGAGTCAGATGAATTTCTTATCATATTCAACATTTAGGTAAAATCATACACAAATGAATGTATTTTGCAAATATGACTAAACAAATTATTTCAACGATCTTGAAACAAACTAAAAAATCTCGTGTTAAAATGTTGAATGTCTGAGTTGAATCGATTTTTGTTTTGAAGTCATTTACCAATTATTAAAGTACAGTGTGGCTCCCTAACGCGAACACTCGCTAGTCGCTACTTTACAATTATGCGAACAACGATCTAAACTATTTGTGTCCGGATTAGAGAGGCTATAATGTATTTAACATAAAGTAGAACTATTTTAGATTTGACAAGCTTGAAAAAAGGGTTTTTTTTTAAAGTATTTCTTCTGTTCTATTTGTCTTATTTATTTTTTACGCCAGAAGAAATTTGTAGTTTTTAAACGCTATGCGGTTTTTTAGTTATTTTTGACGTTTCCTTTGCTCTTACGCCTTCAACATATCCTTAGCATCTACCCTCAAGAAGTCATCATCTCACATTCGTCCACATGCACTCAATTGCCAAGAACAGGTTTAATAAAACCTTTCATTAAATTCTCTGAACGAATTCAACTTGTTAGGACTGCTTTGGGATGACATCATCCAGCTTTTGTGGTCTGGGCTCATGAAATGCTGAAAACTGAAAACTGACACAACGGGCGCTTGGTACACAAAGCCCCTGCTATTCCCCATTCCCAAACCCCCCATGATTAAGTAAAAAAATTCAGTATTATTTTTTTCACAAAATTTTTTCCGCATAGACACCAAACGCACCACAAAGCCATGAGTTTTGTGAGCGCCTGTGAAAAATACAAGAAAATTGCTTTTTTATTTTTAATTATAGTTTTTCACATTTTTTTTTTTGTTTTTGTTTTTTTTTTTTTTACATTTTGGTTACAAATTACACACAATGTTTATTTGTTGTTGTGGTTTTGTTTTCGATTTTTTATTTTCATGTTTAAATTACGCAATAAAAAACTTAACATTAAATACAATATAATAATTAATAATAATAATAAAAAATTAATACATCATGCACATTTTTGTTGTAATAAATAATTTCTTGTTTTTTTTCTTTCTTTTTGTTTTTAAATATATACTTTTTTTGTAATGAATATCATATGCTTTTTTGTTTTTGTAATTTTTTTTTTTTTACTTTTTCTTTTTTCGGTGTAGTGAGAACATTAATTAAAAGTTTTTATAGTTAATTTTTATCTTTTGTAATTTTTTTTTTGTTTGTTTTAATTTTTTAAAATTATATCGCAAAAAGTTATCAAATTGTTTTTTTTAATTATGTAATTTGTTTTTATCGCAATCGAGTTCACAATGCAATTTGAAAAAAATTTTACAAATTTTTTTTTCTTTTGCTGCGCTTTCACATGTCTTGAGTGTAATTTGAAAATTTGTTAAGAATCCTAAAATTGGTTGTTGTTGTTTTGTTTGCGTTTAAATAACGATCTTGTTTCTTCTTCTTTGTTTTTGTTTAATCATTATTAATTAATAATTTATTAATTATCAGCTGCATGCAGCTGCGTCTAACTAAAATTGGAGCGTTTTTTGTTTTTTGTTTTCTTATTGGTTTTGTCTGTAAGATCAATAGGGTTTTATGCGGTTTTTTAATTTAAAAAATCGTTCACATTCAATTTCTGTTTTTTTGCTTTTACTTACAAAAAAACAAAACCTATGTTTGTTTATATGTAGTATTTAAACCTTAGCATCTTAAACAGTATCACATATTCATGAGTTGTTCGATTTTGGCAATTTTCGTTTGCTTGGCATTTTTATTATTGCTTTTGCTTTCGTTTCAATAGCACATTGAGTTGCCCCATGTGCTAATGTTGTTGTTGTTGTTGTTGTTACTGTTGCTTTGCAATATTGCCAAGTGCATTTGATTGCCGCCATCTTCAAAATTTCATGTTGTTAAAAAATTGATTTTCTTTTTGTTTCTTGTATTTTTAAATGTATTATTATTATTATAATATTTTTTTTCTTTTTTTTTTTAAACAACTTAAAAACCTAAAGTTAAGAGCCTACAAATCTAGAAAAAATGGTGGTGAGAGTCACAATAATTTTTATGCTTAACATTTATGCTTACTATAATTAATTGAAAAATTTGCCAAAATGTGCAGCAGAGTTGCCAGCACAGCGCACAATTGTCAACATGTGTGTGTGTATGTGTGTTGTGTGTGTATGTATTAGTGTATGCGTTTACATGTGTATGTGTGTGTGTGTGTGAATGTAGTGTATACATATGTAAAGATTATATGTGTGTAGGTGGGGTGGCTTCGAATACTTGCTTCAAAAATTGTTTTTTTGTTGTTTTGTTGTTTTTTTTTTTTCTTAGTTTTTTTTGTTTTTGTCGTTTTCGTCATTTGACATTATCGACGCAAGACTGCAGCATTGCGTACGACTCTGACCAATTTACCGTCCATACAATGCGTCCGTCGTTCGTTTTGTCATCGGTTGTCATCGTCGTCGTCGTCGTCTTCGTCGTTTCGTCCGTTTTCGGCTTTTGTCGTTACAACAACTTACGCCAGTGTTGTTGCTGCTGCTGCTGCTGTCGCACTCTGATGGCTTGCCGTTGGCGTTGCAATGGCCGCACTGGTGCTGCCACTGCCAAAGCTATAGCTGCGCCGACTGCTGCGCAGACCATCACAATCGGTTGAGTACAATTTATTCTTGGTTATTGTAAAGTCCGGACTGATTGTGATCGTGCGCGCCAGACTCTTCATGAACTGCGGCAGCAGTGCCGTCCAGCCGCGATGATCCTGACGCAGCGTCAGATACACCTCAAATGTGGATACCGTTTCCGGATCCAGTTTGAGCGTTGCTATGCGTCGCGAATTGTTCGGTTCGTCCTCGAATTCAATGTAGATGGTGCAGCCGCGTATGCCGCATGGCTCTTTGGCCGATACACGTATTATTTCCGCCGCAATGCTGGGCGTGAGATCACAGGGTAGCGAGACTTCGGTGCAGGTGAGATGACGTGACTTGGCAGCGCGCAGCTCATCGAGCAGACGCAGCGAAAGCTCATCAACGGCCGCCGCATCGATGTCATACTCATCACAGTAGAAATTGTTGTATGCAGCAGTTGCCGTTGCTGGAACGGCTGTTGCTGTTGCTGTTGCTGCTGCTGCTGCTGATGATGCTGGGGTGGCGTTTCTGCTGGTGTGGGTGATGCTGCTGCTGTAATGATGCTGATAACTGGTTTTGGGTTTCTTATTGCTTTTGCTGCTGCTGCTGCTGCTCATGTGGTTGTTGTTGTTGTTATTATTGTAGTTAATACTGCTCTTGTTAATGCTATGTTGCTGTTGACGTATATTGCCGCCGCTGCTGCTGCTGCCGCTGCCATTAGTGCTGCTGCTTTTGATTTTCTTTGCAGCTGCATTTGACGCTGCGGACACTGCTGCTGTTGACGGCGGTGTCAATGTGCTGGTCCAATCTAAAATAGACAAACAAAAAACAACAAAAATTTAGTTTTATATATTTATTATAACGCGCACAGCGCAAAAAAGAAGAAGAAAAAAAAAACGGTTTAAAAAGCAACAATAAATCGTGCCATAAAAAACAAATAACAAAAAGCAGCAACAACAACAACAAAACGACGACAGCTAAACGCAATCAATGTTGCTCAACGTAAAGCAAAGCAAAGCAACGCAACGCCACGCAGCGGCGCACAGCACAGCACAGCAGCGCAGTGTAATAAAAGGCATAAAACGAAAAAAAAGTTTTAAATGCGTGCGTCGCACACTTGGCAACAACATTGTATCGACGTTTGCCTCGGCGTTTCGCCGCAGCAGCGGCCGAGATAAAAAAATCGTTTTTTATTTGATTTTTATTTTTTTGGCTGCCTCTGCTTCTGCTTCTGCTTCATACATATGCGTACGTGACTGCGTTGCTTTTTTCGTTGTTGTTGTGCTGCTCTGTGTGCATGTTTCTTATGTTTTACATGACTTTTATAAAAGCTAAACTACAGCATTTTTTATTCTATGCGCTTGCTTGGCTAATTATTAATTTTTGTAAACATTATGAAATTAATTTTTTTTAGCTACATATTTTAAATACTTCTAAGCATTGTTAATATAAGATATTAAATTTTAGATGCTATTTTTTTAGAAATATCAATTTGTTAATTTTCTTCATTTTGCAAGTCTACAATTCATTTTTTTTTTGATTAATTTAGTACATTAGTTAATTTTTTTTTTTGACATCAATTTTTAAATTTTCTTAATTTTTTTTTTTAAATAAATTTTTTGGTCATTTTTTTTTTAAAATATCAGTTTCTTAATTTTGCAAGTTGTTAATTTGATATTAATTTTGTAAATTTGATATTCTAAGATTTTGCTTATTTTAAAAGTAAATTTCGAGTCGGCTTACCTCTGACTTTATTCGACCCCAGCACATCGTAGAATGATTGCACGGCAACAACTTCCATTTTCATTTGATTTGTGGTTTTACTTTATATTTGCTGACAGCTGACTTTGCTGCACTTTTTGCACTCGATTTGACTTTCGCTTTGCAGTTCTCAAAAATTTTTTGCTTTCAGTTCTTTTTTTTGCAAAAAATAACAGCTGGCCAAAAAAAAGTTATTAACAAAATTGATTTGTTTAAATGTGCTTTAGCATTCACACTGATTTATCACTTGAGTTTTTCTTTTTTATTGTTATTTTTTATTATTATTATTTATCACAATATTGCTGAGTGTTCTGCTGCTGCTTTGAGTTGTTGCTTGATTGCTTGCTTCGTTAAATTAAATTAATTAATTTTTCTTTTTCTTCATTTATATATTTAAATTTTACTTTTTTGTAGTTGTTGTAGTTGAAATCACAGCACTTTATTTGTTGTTATTATTATTAACTTTTATTTATCACTTGAATGGCGTTGGTCCGTTGCATTTATTTGATGGCAATTTAAACATGTACATATATATAAAACGTTATATATAAGTTCTTTTTTTAATTTGTATGTATTTTCTGTTTAGCATAAGTACTATAGAATTCTTGAAACAATTTCTGTTTAGTTTTTTGTGTTATTTTAGTTCGCCTGCTGCGCTTAGCGTTGCTTGCTATTAGCTTTTGCTTTACGTCGTCTACTACTTATTTATTCTTACTTCGCCCGTTGTGTATCTCAGCAGTGTTCCAAAGCTACTATGAAAACCGGCTCGGCAACGCCGCCTTTTATACTGTGCGGTCGCAGAAACGTACCGCTAAACAGACGAGCACAGCTGAGTTGAGTCGATTTTGCTTTTTTTTGTTTTTGCTTCGCATGTGTTGTTGTTTATTTACGTATATATACGTTCAAGTTGTTGGCGTGCTTAAAGAGTGAGAGTGAGCACGTAGGCCACTAGCAGGCAGGAAAGCAACAACAGCACACAGCTGAGAGGGGTGATTTAGCGGCATATACAGGCAGAGCATATGTAGTTGTTGTTTCGTTTTTTCTGATATTCATATTGTTGCTGTTGTTTTGGCCTGTGCGCTCATTACTGAGCAATTAGCGGTTGTGCTCTCCGCAAAGAGACCCACAACTGTGCCCAATGAGTGAGCGAGCAAGCCAATAAGCCGATTGAGTGAGTGAGTGAGCGAGTGCCTGAAGTTGAGTGAGTGTTTTGACTTGCAGCAGCTACAACAATAACTCACATGCAAACAGGTAGCGCACGTCATGCTCACTCGCTCACACTACTGCCGCTGCCGCTTGCCAACATGCCGTATACGTATGTACGAACGTGTGCCAAATAAAAGGCTGATGCAAGTTTGCTGCTGGTTTTACACATACGGCTTTTGTTGGTACGGCGTTGCCGTCGTGTGGTTGTGACAATTTCATATAGCCACTCATTGTTGTTGCTTGCATCAGCTGTGCAGCAGTTGTTGCTCTTGCAAAGAAGAGTATGCGCGTTGCTGCTCACTGACGCAAGGAACTCACTCAAACACGCTCTTTTCACCCGCTTGCTCATTCGCTCAATAGCCGGCGCTGCGTTAGCCGTTTGTTATATAGATACATATATGTGCGGCATATAGTATATAAACGTCACAGTCGGTGTTTGCTTGGTGTTGTAGTTGTTGCTGTCGTTCTTAAAGAACTCCGGCGCGGCTACGTGACTTTTTGTACCAGTGCTTCGCTTCGTTTGTTGTTGTATTTTCGTCTTTCGTACTTGAGCGCAGGCAAGCAGGCAGGCAACAACAACGGCTGCAAGCGCAAAAGGATGTCAGAACAAATGAATTTCCCTACATTTTACTCGACTCGTTTTCGAGTGGCGGTTGCACCATGTCAAATTTATTTTTTTTTCCTATACAAAATTTTCCACTGCAGGCAGGCAGGCAGGCAGGCCAAATAAAAAAAAACATCCAAAATGAAGCAAGGAGCAATGAGCAAAGGCAAACAAAAACAAAATACAGGACAAAAAATGTGAAATGTTATGTACGAGTTGTCAGCAGAATTGAAATTGTACCAAGTGCATATAAACCGGCTTAGTAACAGATTTAGGATTTATTTATTTTTTATTTTCTGCTTCGTCTATTTGTTATTTGGTGTGCATGACTTTTTTTTGTTGTTGCTGCTGTTGAAGTTGCGTTTTACCAAACTTAGGTAAATGGTTTGAAATTTTGAAGTTGTTGTGCTGTTGTGTCGTTCTAGAATAATCTTTCGACGCCACTTGATCACATTTCAATAGGGGCTTGTCCATTGGCTACGATTCGCTCGCTGATTGGTTTGCTGATTGCGATAATGTCCGTCCATGTATTTCGTCATAAGCATTCAGTCTTCGGCAGCGGATCTTCGTTCTTCGGTCTGACTATACAAAGCTGCGTCAGCTTCAGCGATTCAAAAAGAAAAAAAAATTAACAAGGCGCATACTAAGCGTTTTGTGTACCTATGTATATAGATACATATGTATGTAGATCCAGACAGAATTTCACCAGTGCAAGTAATTTACAGTAGATGTTTTTTGAATTGATAATTCAAGATATGATGTGGTTTTTTCGTGCATTATTAGTTAGTGGAAAATGTCTTTTGTTTAGAAGCATGAGTAATTGACATCAGTAAAGAAGATAACTTACGCAAAAAGTCATTTAGTTGCAATATATGACAACTTCAAATAGAATATAAAAATAAAATGTTTCGTATTACATATGACAGGATATGTGAACAAAATAGTTGAGTACACATAAAAAAATGAAGCCCAGTAAAAGCACGCATGGGTATTGCATGTATAAACTGGAGTAGGAATCATTAATAAATTCTTAATTGGGTAGCATGTTAAATCTGAATATTTAACCATAAAAAGTATTTATTGATAGCATTAACTATAAATACATAAATATTTTATGTTGTCGCTGAGCGCCTACTTTGGGCCTATGTATATGGCGCATAAAGGGAATTATTAAATTATCACATTTCTATTATTTATACAGCGTACTTAAATATTTAATGCATTTTTTCACTTGGCACATCGATGTCAAATATAGAAAACGACAAAGCAATTGGCTGCCAAGCAACTAAAAATGTTTATGAACAATTTCAATGCAGCTGGCGCCATCTAGTGTGCGAACTTTGCGCACGCAATGCTAAAGTGACATCAAATGCTAAGCAAAGCCATGGAGAGTGCATTTTGTATGCAGAATTTGGCAACAGTGTAGAAATTTCATTATTTTAATTAAGTATACAATTTTAGTAAATTATGTTTTTATTATTTAAAATTAATCTTTTTAGGCATTTCAGTTTTATTTCCTTATACATTTTATATGCACTATAATAATTTTGTTAATTTATTTAATATGCGGTTTATGTTTATTAATTTTGTTTATGCCTAAATTATTTTGTTTGCTTTAATGTCGTTTTGTTGTTGTTTTCGTTGTTGTTGTTTTTTTATTTGACAAATTACGTCTGCCGGGTGCTTCATTGCCTTTTTATTACTTGTTTTATTACAAATTTACAAAATGTGTTGCCATTTAAGTTTTGTAATAAAATTTCTGCGATATTTTCAAGACATTTCCACTCGTCATTAAATTTAAGTTTTGGTTTTTTTTTTTTTTTTTTTGTTGGACATGCCCGTCATACAACCCAACAACTAAGAGCCCCCAATCCATGCCATTGTAGCATCCCCAATTAAATGATTAAAAAATGAAACAACTATTCAGAAATTTCACAAATTGTCTGTTTCGTTGAATTTCGTTTTAAATCAAATTTTAATGTACATTTCCTCGAATAGAATTTTTTCCTAAGTTATTGTTTTTGGTTTTTTAAATGCTTGCGTGCAGTGGCAGCGAATGATTTTCCGAGAAAACAAACGTGCGCCGCACACAGAAGCGCGTATCTATGTATAAATTTGTTAAATGCGTGGCTGTGTGTGTGTGTGTGTGTGGAAATGAATGGCAAAATTAAAATTAAGCATTTTTCATTAATTTTTATATATGTTTTTTTTTTTCGTGTATTTTCCGGTGAAAATGCGGCCTTGCCAACGGTACTTTACACAACTTAGCAGCACTTTTCGCCTTAACGTTGCTAAGCACACGACCTAAAAAAAAAACGGTTTATAGTGTGTTTTTTATTGCATATTACATGGCCGAATGCTTAAATAAAGTGTATAGAAGATTTTTCATAAGTTTTCTAAAACAAGCGACAGCTACAATAAATTTGCCTCCGCTGCTTATGCCATAACAATGTACGTGGCGCCATCTAGTGTGCGTAGTTCTCTCAATGCTTTTGAGTGCCTTATTTATGCGCACACGAAAGTTGTCGAAGAAACGTGCACAGCAAGCAATCAGGTAAAGGTGTTTGGGTGTTTGTTGCTGTTTGTGGAAAATTTTGGGTATAGTTCTTTCAAATTTTAAGCAACATCACTAAATAGCAAATAGGAAAAATACGCAAACTGCAAAGTTAGTTGCGAAAGTTCGAGAACTATTGCAGTTTTATGCGAAATGTTTGAGTGAGAGGCGAAAACGAGCATAATTGGAAAACATTAGCATAAAACTCGGGACAAACGACAGCCGTACACGGAACATTCTATGAATGAGTGGCAATAGAGCAAAGCGCTCAATGCGGCAAGCAACTCAAAGAGTACGCATGCACCAAATTTAAGAGCAGTATGAGTCTTTTCAGTCACACTCAAGAGCGCCCGCATTTGAGTCAAATGTTATGGCATGCTCTTAAGCAAAAACAGCTCAAATTTATGCTCAAAGCAAGTGGAAACATGCGCACTCAGTTACGCTCATCACATCGCATTGAGTGCGCTCACGCATATTTTATTTATTTATTTAATTTTCAGCTCAATTGCTCAGTTTCGACTCCTCTGGACCCGCAAACGGCCGCTGCTGGTGGAGCTGCTGCTTATTATTACAAATTTGTTGTCGCAAAATGTGACGATCACGCATACATATTATCTACATCTTGTAGATGGTCGGTCAGCAGCATAGCATTATTGAGTATTTTAGTCAGCTGGCTGCAAATGCAATGTGCGAAATGAAAAGAAAATTAATTGTTTATTGATGTTTCCACATTGATTTATACCGTGTTTCGGCTCGGGGCCGGTTGCACTCAATGTGTTCTACTCTACAGCTGATGGCTTTGCAGGCTGCCTGCCGCATACATTTCGTAGTCGTTACTTTGCGGCGCGCTCCCCCGCAAACAAAAACCCATAATACCAACAACAGCAACAACAGCAACAACATCAACACCATTAACTACATTGTCGTAGTTGTTGTTGTAGTTTTAGTTGTTTTTTGGTTTTGTTTGCTTGCTTGTTTGTTGTATGCTCCAACACACACACACACACACACTTATATAGATTTGCCTCTTTTTTTCTGCCTGCACTGCCATCGTCGCCCGCTGCTTCAACAGCCGATTGCTGCGCTGTTGCCACTTTTCACTATATTGCTTTGCAGCCGCTAAGCGAACGGCTTGACATTTGGCAACAATGCCACAGCTTTGTCTTCTGCCGCCGCCGCTGCTGCCACCCACCTCCCCGCTTACATGCGCGCACACACACACACACACACACACACAACCACCACATCGCCGCACAGCGTTTAGTTTGTCGTTCATCTGTTTTCCATTTATGTGATGGGCTGATGTTGTTTTTGTTGTTTTTAACGTTTGTTCGTTCGTTCGTTTGTACGTTTGTACGTTTGGTTGTTGTTTTATGTTTTTTCTCTCTTTTCACTTTTTTTTGTGTCTTTTTGTATGTTTTTGTTTTTGCTTGTTGTTTTATTTGATTTTGTTGTTGCTGCTGCTGTTGTGCTGTTGTGCTGTTGTTTTTGGTTGTTGTGTTTTTCATTTTTTCTGTTTTGTTTTTTTTGTTTTTTATTTTTTGTAGGTTTTTTGTTTTTGGGTCTTTATTGCAGTCGCCGGCACGTTGCGCACCGCGCAAGCACCCGCGCATTTGTACAAGCTACGAGCTTTGCTTATGGGCAATCATCTGTTCATACTTACACATACACACACATTCACACACTTGCGTTCGTATGTACAGTTGTATGCACATACATGCGTTAATACAAATAAACAAACAAACCAGCAAACGTGCATACACACAATGTATCTGCTTATATTGCATGCACTGCACCTTCTTCTCTCTGCACCATACACCGCACTCCGCATGCCGTACGACGCGCACTCATTTCTTTTCATAGTTTTCTGCCTGGCAACGAGTTTTGTATTTGGTAGCGAAATTGTTGTGTGAATAAAAAAAACCAAAAGCAAAAACAAGTTAAAAGAAATATTAAAGAAAAGCAGCAGCAGCAGCAGCAGCAGCAACAGCAGCAGCAACGATGAAATAAACATGATGAAATTACTGCCAAGGATTTGTTTATGCTAACAACAATTGCACAAACAACAACAACAACAACAACAACAGCATTGAGCAACATCATAAGTAGAAACATATGATGAGAATTGTTTAACGTTACCGCATCGTCGTCACATATCGAACAGATGGAAAAACACTTTGACGGCTCGATGAGCCAACTTGCGACTTGCGGCCACATAGGCAGCCTACGGACGGACATTTGTCCACTTGAATTTATCAGATAATCAAAACAGATTTTTTCACATTTAGCAAAACTGTATTGTAATTCCGAGAAATGTCGCAGGCCGCTCTGCTGGCGGAAAGTTTTTTCGCAGTTTGTTGCTATTTTTATAATTTCATTGTGGACTCACAACGCACAACTGTTGGAGCAGTTGGCGGCGCATCAACGTACATTGATAAGCTGATTGCCCGTGCATTCAACTTGCTCTTGTTGGCCTAGACCAGGTTTACTCACACAGAGCACATAACCTTAAAAAATCAGCCCAACATGAATGCAGTCCCCACACATGCCTATGCAACCCCATGGAACTGTTACTCAGCGCAATGCGAATGCTGCAGAATGCTCAACATATCTTTGGCCTTTACTAACTTTATTGGCACATTTATATAGCACAGCAATGCGTTTAGCTAAAATGAATATTCTCAGCTTTCACTTTTAACGCAGCCAACTGATTGTGATAAGGTTTTTCTACCACGCAGGCGGACAACAAATATTTGATATACAAATACATAAGTGTGGTCTTACTTATGACGTCATCGCTGCATTTCTTGTGTTTATTATTGTATATATGGCTGTAAGAGATCTTACACAAGTCAACTATTGTCATTCGCATGCCATATACGCCATAAAAGCCTAGCTTAGGCCAACACTTTGAATCCGTTACGTAAAACACTTGTGTTGTGTTGGTGGGTGTGTTCATTGTTGTCTCTGAATAAGCTCACGTTTCTACTAATTACTTTTCACCATATAAATATCATTAATCACTACATCAGGTGGATCATAGCCGTTGCGAGCGTAGTACATATCTGATTTGTCAGTCTTTGCCACTTTACATAAATTTAAATGTAAATGCAGGCGACGCTCTCAAGTAGCCTACGTAGGTCTACGATCGGCACTTGGATCTTGCTGCAATTTCACAATTTACTAAATTAAATGATAATCCAAAACACACTAGAATCGTGTATTATGGTATATGGTATATGCAATAAGCAGCTTCTACGGGAACCATGCGCTATGATGATCTATTAATTTGGCATGGCTGAGAACTGCATATAAGTAGAGCCGATCTATGCCAGGCACTGTTGTCTCATAGGATTGGTACTGACAAAGATATTTGGGATTTTAGCTGACGATCTTTAATGCTCGCTTTGGAAATGAAGATCTGCCGATGCGCAGTTAATTTTATTAAATCTGCCATGACCTGCCGCAATTAGTTAGAAACGTTGGCAGTCTGAGTCTGCCGTCGCAAGATGACTGTACAATGTTGGCTGGGTTGCTCGGTTGCTAAGCGCTGCTTAACGCTTTGCCTAAGCGGTGCGAAATTTCCCAAGCACACGAAATGCTTTCTCAGCTGTCGTCGTCGACTTAATCAGCGCCGCAACGCAGCTCAACGTGGCTCACAATTCTTAATGAGTCCGCAATTAATGAAATGCATAAACAGACTTTTGCAAGATTTTATTGCTTAGCTATGCAAATAAATAATTGCAACGTTAAGACTTCCGCTGACACTCGCAGCTCATTTACACAAAAAAAACCGAATCGATTGCCAAGTGACACAGTCTGAGTAAACGAATCTGGCGAAATTCAAAGCCCTAACAACTGTTGAATAATATCTGTGTGGGCCTATCACGGTATCACGGTATTGCCGCGGCAGTTCATGAAATTTCCTGATGCAATTGCCAACGTTAGCGCGGTAACAGTTCTCCGTGACCTTGAGGGTCGTGCTGTGTATAATATTTTTACTCATATGCACACATACTCGTACATGTGTAGTTCGTCGTTTGTTATCGCCACGGCCATGTGTACATGTTTTCTAAATTAAAGCGTGAGTTAATACCAAAGCACGAATATCTTTCCACATGCATGTGTATTGGTTCTCGCTGCTCTGTACTTGTGCCCTAACTTGGCAGGCAGCACTTATGCAAATCAGTTGTTTACTTGGCGCAAGGGTTGAACCGAGAGAAATCTCGAAATTATTAGTTTGCGAAAAATGCGTGGCGAATGTTTTGTTTGTGTCCGTCATGGTATTTGCAGGGTATCGCCATGCCATGGACTGAGCGTATCGCAATTGCTGACTGAGTTGCGAATGTTCACTTTAGACGATCATGACATCATACAACGACCATTCATATGTGCCACTTAATGGAACTAGAAGAGTTCTGCCGCCAGCGGAGTGCGATTCTGAAACATTACATTATCATAGAAGCAGTCAAGATAACAAAGGCAACAGGTCAGCCAAGCAGCTTCTGCTCTTTTGCACATAAACGCAGATCGTGACTTGGAACTATCAAGTCATATGCGCCATACTTGATCTGGGTTTAACATGCCCCGAAAAGGTATGTAGCAGGTTTCCTGAATATCAACAGTTACTATTCTCGACATGATTATCATAACAAATACGGTTGAGCTGCAGGATGTAAATATTATAATGGAGATACTTGGGTACTTAAAGTGAAACTGCAGATTTCAACGTCATGATATTTTGGCTTACCTAGCCCAGAGATCTACCTAGGATTACTACAAGTTTGGCATGAAATGAGTTTTGGCTGGTTTCAGAAAAAAATAAAACCTTTTCTTATATTAAACAAAACCTCTGTTCTGGTATAACCTCAAAATGGCCAAAGTAGCCTTGAGAAGTCATGTAAAAACACTTGATGGCTTTCATGTGCCAGAATCATTTCAATTTATAAATTATTATCTACACACACACACACACACACGCACAGCAAAAAGAAACAGTAGCCTAACAAATGGCTAATCGAACATGCGTGCAGTGTCCTTACAAAGGACTTCTTTGTGCAGTTTAAAAGACGTTCCCCTAAAATGAATACAAAGAAAAACCCAAAAGAGTTTTTTAGAAATTCAAAAGATGTCACACAAAAATAATATTCACATGTGTTAGGATAAACAAGCGTGAAAAAATCCCAAGATCCCAAGATCTACAAAAAAATAAAAATAAATCTGGCTTGGTATCCTTGGACAGACATGCGAACTACCTGCGTGCCAGCCACTTGCTACCTGCTCTGCCAGCTAATGAGCATCGCACAGCGTAGACGGTCGCGCAGGCGTAGAAGATAAGGAAAGAAGAAAAAAGGAAACCATAAACACACAAAATATAATTAAATTGCAATTTGGTAGAAGCAATTGTCCCAAAATGCTAGGGACATAAGATGGGAAAGTTAATTACGCGACCAAAGAAAATATTTCCACAAAAGGTGAGAAAAGTGCCAAGGATGTGATTAGCAAAGGTAGACAAAGGGATAAATCATTATCCACAACAAGGTTGCCTAAGACTTTTATTGGTCCTGGCGCTGGCGCGACATTGCAAGGCCGTCAGCGTTGTTAGCCGCCGACCTAGACGTGCTTCAATAATGTTGTCCTGCCCTTTGCGGTATTTGCTGGCACTAAGTGTGTTGTGAACTATCATGGGTTTTTCCTGTAGTTGCCTACTTGATTCGCATTTGATATGCTTTGTGCGCTGGTTTTTGCTGACGCCGTCTAAGCGCCGTCATTAGCACGTGTCGAAGCTAATGACTTGAGTTGATTTCATAATTAGTCGACTTTTTGTTGCTTTGCACATAAAACCAATCGGAGGTCAGAACAGACACTACAATAAAGAAGGCAACATGAGTTTATAGTCACAGTGGCACCAGAGGCTTTGTCTGTAACTTGGCGCCAGGAACGGTTAGGAATTGGGCAGAATTCATTAACTAAGCTACAAATCTGGAATCTAGTATATGTCGGTGCTTTATATATGCCATTCAGCAAAGCATTGCATACTTTTAGGAGTCATGAATAATGTCAGCGACTGCGCATGCGAAGCCGCCAGTTTGTATTTGTACAAGAAATGGACATAGGACTCGCAGTCGCTCTTCGAAAATGTTGTTCAAAAATGGGCGGGATCAGGGTAGAATATTTCGTCCCATGTGAAACTCTAATTTTAGCCTACAACCGAGAAAGCTTGATTTTGAGTAGCGGTAGCTGAAGCTATTATAAACTTGAATCCACATCAAATTCGTGCTGCCTTCGGAGTTCGTTTTGATACAACAAAACTCTCTCTAAGTAGCATTCTAAACCTCTATAGCATGGCCACAATACTTATTAAGGAAATTCAGCAAAGTATCGAAAAGTACCCACCATCAAGTATTTAATGAAAGATTTGCTGAAAGACTGACAACAGCAAAGTCTCAAAAAGCACAACGTCTTGCCAGCTGTTCCTAGAGACTGGCATTTCAGGAACACTTGATTACTTATGTACATAAGTGTTGCCAAGTGAGGAAGCATCTACAGAGCAATAAACATTATCTAAGTTGAGATCGAGTCGAGATCTTCTTCTTCTTCTTCAAACAACGACGACTGCAGCTTGGCATGAATTGTATTTATTATAAACATTTGTTTCTTAATATTCCATAAAAGGCGATAATGCATACCTTACCTGCATAAGGTGAAAAGCAATAAAAACAATATTATAACGTACAATGGGGACTGATCAATGCCCTGGGGTTTAATGACTGTGCTGTGCAAAATTTAATTGACTTGAGCTGCTGTTTAGCAAAATTTAAGCAAACACGTGTATGCAATTAAATAAAAAGCAACTTCTTCTATATTCAAGAGTTAAAAGAAACAATTTTTTTTTTTTAAAGAGAATTGTCTTGCCTCTATGCACCACATAAACAAATAACAAAAGCAAAAGTATCTTAAAAAAAAAAGAAAAAGTCAAACACCATTTTCACAGAATAATGCAAAATAAACACAAAAATTATTTCAATTGTTTTCAACATCATATTCATAAATTCAGTTTGTCTGCTTTTGTTTTTATAACTTATTTTTTTTTTTTCTTATTTTTTGTAAATACAATATTTATTATAATTAGTAATATCGCTCGTTGTTTATTGGCTCTATTGCACAATCAGCATAATTTGTTTACTTTTCCTTCATGCCTGCGTTTTTAATTTTAAATATATTTTTGTAGACTATTTTTTATATTTTACATAAATTTTTTTGTTTTTTGACTTTGCCAGCGACATAAATTAAGTAAATTTCAACCAGTCACATTAAATGTTTAAAGATTGGTTGCCAAATAACAATTGAGAACTTCAAACAGATACGGGAATGGTGCATTAAAATATTTAAACCAGACAAACGCATGAATAAAAAAATCAAAAACATGGTCACATAAACCGCAGACATAAAAATTAATTAAAATTATTTAATAGAAGGCATAAAGAGCTCATTAAGTTATTAAATTCGACATGCGAATTTTTTTTTATCTTTTATGATTTAAGTTATTTGTGTTCCTTTGTCGCTTTTTCGCATTCGCATATTTTTGCATTTTGTTTGTTTCGTTTGAGATTTTTCTGCTCATAAACTTTTATATTAGCTATATAGTTTTTTGTTTTTTTTTTTTTTTTTACTGTTACAATTTAATTAATTGCTAATTTGTTGCTGCGCTGTTTAATATTCATTTCAGTTTTTGTTTTTTTTTTTTGTTTGTGTTTTATTGGCATTAGAATTAATTAAATCAATTTCACTTGACAACCAACAACAAAAAAAAAAAAGCATGCGAACAAAAAACTGATTTAGCTTAATTTCCTTTTTATTATTATTAGTTCGCTTGACGCAGTCTATGTATACTATGTTTGGTTTTCACGTTTTTCATTTTTCCATTTGCACCTCAATTAAATTGTTTATATTAAAATCTAAAATCGCACAAATTTCACACATTCCACAATTGTTTGCATACATTATAATTTGAACGCAAACGTTTCAGTTTATTTTATTACTAAAGTCACGAGTATTTTTACTGTTTCTGCTTGTGGTTTTTAAATATTTATAAAGCTTGCATTGTTTTTATTTATTTATCTTTTTGGTTTTTTTTTTTCTTTTTTCTTTTTTTAATTTATTTCCTTCCTAGCTCTTCTCATTTAACTTTGTTTTGCAATAGTTGCCTGGCTATTTATATTGTTGTAAAAATATTTCAAATATTTCATTGTCAAATAACAGCAGAAAAAAAATAGAAAGAATAAAAATTAATTACATTTCTTTGTTTAAAAATGAGTTAAGACGGTTTCATATCCCCTCCCACCCCCCAACAGTATTACGTGTGAGAAACGCAATTTTTCTAATAATTGAGTGTTTAAAGCTTTACAATTGTAAAATTTTTAATTAAAACTGTTGCAGCTGCCATCGAGTGCCTATAAACATAAAATCTTCATAACTTGTCACATATGGCCAAGAGCAGCCGATCGCTGGCCACAGACGCAGCTGTGTGTGGCCAGCTTAGGCAATAATGCGCCAAGCATTTTGCATATTGGACGAAATGTGTCAGTTCATTTTGAGTTGTCTCGTGTGGCTATAAACTATCGTTTTATATCAATTCCATATATGTTTGTTAGTGAACAGCATAATGGCGCAAACGTGGCGACTTGTTTTTGCCAAATTTCGCTCATAACTTGTCTGGGCTTGTCTAGGCTGACAAATGTTTTAAATTTTATATTATTTACTTTGACCAAAAATATATGTGGCCCAGCATAGTTCGCAACATGGTTACATGACAGCAGTCAGCCTTACGTAATGTGAAGATGTTTCAGCTCCTACACAGTAAATTGGTCGGTTGCTGTTAGGCGCAGCTCAGTTGCTAACTGAAGACTGAAAATGACAAAACTCTGTGCACATCGCTGCTCTTGCGATGAAGCGCAATCTTTGAATCTGCAGTGAGAGTCACTTGGAAGTACACAGTTATGCCGATAAGGCATGGCTTAGTTCATATCATAGTCTATTCAGCTATTTGGCTCGTCTTTGTTTTTGCTTCATTTATTGCAAGTTGATGCCTCTTTAATACAATTCCACGTGCCTTTCATATAAACAGACTTCGTCATATGAGTATCCGACTGCTGCTAATGTAGCAGATTCAGTAAGCAATGAAAGCTCTTTTGTTTATACATAAAAATACCTAGTCTCAAAAATTTTATAGCCCGCTTTAGCATTATACAAGTATTTTTTTATTCAGCATTCACATTATCAAAGACTGCTCTCGGCCAAGGCTGGCCAATAACAAAGTTTATACACATACTTTATTTAATAATTTATGTGTTTCCATATGCTAACTAAAAATAACAAAACATAGCGCGACTTCTATGCTAAAAGACCGTGTTCCGGGCACATATGTTTGCAAGTTTAAAAATATAATATTTAAAAGCTCAACTCAGGCACTCCTCAGCGCAGCTGCACGCATTATTGACCAACACCAAACATTATTTTTTAGATAACAAATTTCATTCGAGTTTTAAAAAAAAAGAAAGAAAAGCACATATTAAAAGCTTTGCATTAAAAATACTTCAAAATACATTGTCAAAAAAACTTCAAAAAAATACCTAAGGCATTAAAAAACTAAAAGTCAACAGTCATCATATTCCTTGTTGTTTTGTTTTGTTTTGTTTTGCTTTTGTAAGCTACACTAGAGAGAAATAATAAACAAACAAAGAAATTCATAAAAACTTTGCGCTTAAAATTACAAATTGTTGACTTGTCCTAAGCTTATGAAATTCTGCAATCAATAATATCAAAAAATCAAATTAAAACAAATTAAAAAGAACGACAATAACAGCATTAAAGCATAAAAATTAAAATATAAACAATGCATTTATAAAAAACGCACATCGATGTGTGTCAGTAGTATTAAAAACATTTTTAGCTGCTTGCTAATTTTTAAAAAATGTAAATTAGTTACTATATCGCATTAGTTAGACAATTGTTAATTTTCATATACAATACGTAGGCGTATTTCATAATATTATGTATGTATATGTTATGCTAAATATATATATTATATTATATATGCTAAATTGTATATGTAGTTATTAAATTTTCATTATCACTTTCTTAACTAAGTCTGTGCTACTTTCTGCTGCGGCTGCGGCTGTTGCTGCTGCGTTGAGTCAATGAAAACATCATCCGACTGGCCATCATCGGAGGCTGCCTGCACATCAGCTGCATCCGCATCAGCATTCACATTGTGGTCAGCTTCTTCCTCATCATCCTCAACTGCAACTAGCAGCAATTCCTCTACTTCGTACTCATCCTCCTCCTCTTCCTCGTCCTCGCCACACTCAGATGATTCACCGAGCGTCCAGGCGACTTCCTGTTCCACTGAGTTTCTTGGACTGTAGTTTGTTGTTGTTATTGTTGTATTGTTCGCTGGTCGCGCACTAAAGCAGGCAGCAACGTGCACGAAGAAAACAAAATGGTAAAAAAAAAACAACAAAAATTATTAATTAATTATAAATGCTGCCGCGTATGTTGCGAAAATTGAAATAAATAAATAATCTTCGATTGTGTAAAGAGCAATAAACTTTTCAAATGCAAACAAAATGCGTTTAGTATGGCCATTACTTGCTACTATTATTATTTTTTTGGTTTGTGTTCTTTTTTTGTTTCTTTTTTGGCATCTGTGTTTAATGTTTATGGCAGCAAATTGTTAATAAAAATGTACAACAAACCAACTAACAAAGCGCTTAATTATTAAGTACAGATGATGATGATGCTTATGATGATTTGGTTAAATGCTGAAATGTGTTTTGCCTGGCCATGTACGCTTTTTTTGGGCTGTATGCGTTATGTGCCTTGCATGAGTCATGATGAGTTGCAGTCGAGTTACGTTATTTTATACAACGCCTTTGTTTTTTTTTTTTTTTTTTTTGGTTACCTCAACTGATTAATTAACATGTTATTATAATTATTTTTTAATTTCATAATTATTGTTTTTTTTTTTATACAAGACAAACATTTTTACATTTACAGACACGCAACGAAATTCTAAGTTAAACTAATTTCAATTGAAATGAGATATGTGTAACACTGCAAAAACGAACTTACGTATGCATATGTGCTTCAAGTATTTCTTTTTTGATTTGTTTTTTTTTTTTTCAGTGTAACATGAGTACGTTGATGATATGGATTGTTGATGCTTTGCTTTTGTGCGCGAACACGTTTCAGGTTATTATTTTGTTATTAGAAGGCGGCTGCTATGTGAGCGCTTTGCTTTGCTTGCCTTGCATGGAATGCTTAAGTGATTTCTTATTTTCTTATTCTGCTTATTTTCCTTTTATATATTTTTCAAGAAATTTTGTTATTGCATACGTAGTGCGTAGGGAATTTTTTTTATGGCCGCTTACAGTTAATTTAGTTACTTGATTTGGCAAAGTGTAAACTGCAATTAAGGAGAAACACCTTCGCTATGAATGGCTGAAACTTTTCCATTGCAAACCTTGCTGCGTCATGGATTTGGCTTTTGTTTAAAGAGTTTATTTTGAGAACATCACTATAAATGTAGATTTATGTTTTATTTTTGCAGGGGAATCCCAAACCAAATGATAACAATAAAGCTTAAATGTATAAACGACGTAAGCGGTCAGCAATTGTTTTTTTTTTTTTCGTTGGCAACATTTATGCAATAAAATGGCACACATAAAACTTAAAGCTGGTGTAAAATGTCTGGCACCAAATTGCTGAAAAACAATTATGTTACGTAAGTGCTGACGGGACAGAACAGAATGTAAATTGTGCGGCACAGTCTCACTCAGCTGTAACAGCTCGAGCATGGACTGGCGTGGCAATGTGTGATGCAATACACATTAGCTATATAATACTTACACATATTAACAATAAAATTGTAGCAGAATTGGCCAACAGACTTGGGTTAACAACGCAGGTGATTATGTTTTGGTTATCTAAATTCGTTAGAAGTTTGTGATTGGAATGAAAATTGAAGTAGTTGAAACTTAATTAAACTTAAATAAATTTATATATATTTAAATGCCCTAAAAAAAGACAAAGTTTGGATCACTATAGACATACTTTAAAGAAGTCCAAATTGATCTTTTTATAGTTACATCACAAGCATATTGAAGCAACATGCTTAGACCATTACGGCCAATCAATTCACTACATATTTTATAAAGTATAATATAGAGAGAGGGGTAAGCCAGCATAGACGCAGTCAGATATCAGTTTCAGCTACTGTCAGCCAATTCGACGCACACTACGCATGCAATAGCAGCTGTTCGAATTTTTAGTACATGTGAAAAGCTGTATGCCTTTGCCTTAATTATGAATGGGAGCCTGCAGAGAGCCAAGCCAAACAGTTAGCAAAGCACGCTGCCAAACCAATGAGGGAGGCATGAGCACGAGTAGATGAGCGGGCAGGCGTGTCTCAACAAGACAAAACGAGTCACTTTTGCGCACAAATATTCCAAACAAAGACAATTTGCACAACTTGCAACAACAAACTAACTGAAATGGTTTTGTTTTTTTTGTTTTGGCTTATGCATAAAAATTAATTGCAAATGTTAAGATATAAAAGAAAACTTCTCTTTGAATTACATTTCGTTTCGTTGCAGCAGAGTATAAAGCTGTTGCCTAAAAGTATGCTGCAAAATAATCGTGTATCGTTTGCGTAATAATTCGTGGTTAGTTTTTGGTTTTTGTTTTTGTTATTTTTTCTTTCTTGTAATGTTCGCTTGCGTTTGCGCTTACGTGTCGTATACGCAATGTGCCAATACACCGTTAGGTAAGCGCGTTTTCATGTGTTAATATAATTTCGTTTTGTTTTTGTTTTTCTTTTTCGTTTTTGTTTTTTTTTTTTTTTTATGGTGGCAATAGTTTTTATTATTATTGTTGTTGTTGTTGTGAGGTGGTGCATGTGTTGTTTTATGGTTTTTGTAGCCCTTGGATATTGGTTGTCTGTTTTGGTTATGATTTCATTTAAAAATCAGTTACAAGCAACCCCGTTTCCGGTCAGAATTGTCCACGGCGATAGTGTGATCGTGATGGTCTATTTTTTGGTAATTTTTATTTGGTGTATGTGTTTTGGTTTTTAAATTTTTATTTTTTGTGGTGTGTTTGTTGAAAATAAACAAAAATCAAAATATATAATTAGCAAAATTATAGTAAGGAAAGAAAGAAATCAATGTTAAGTACTACGTTTTTATAATTAATTATTTTATATACTTGATTTATTTATAATAAGTGATCTTGTGTTACGAATTTTGGTTAAAGCCCGCCAATTGATTGTCAATAAATTACTTCTAAAAAAAAATAATTAAAAATTCAAATTAAAATTTGAAAAAAAAGAATATGAAAGCAAAAGTTATATATTTTTTTAATATATATATATATATAAATACAGAACGCACCTTTACCGCTAGCCTTGAATATACCCAAAACCTTAAGCTTATAAGGAAATAAAACATTACTAAATTAAAATGTTAAAAGACATATTGATTATAAATAGCTACAAAGTATAGATTGAACTAAACTAATAAACATAGCAGAGAGCTTACTTTAGGTTAAAACGAATAGAAATGAAATTATTTAGAATAATCCTGCTCATCATTGGATAGCCATTTGCCGTTAAGGACTTCTTCTTGCTTACAAATCTATGGTAGACATTTGCCAGGCATTGAATCAATTGTTTTGGGGCTGATTCTTTATGGAAACTTATGACGCCACTTCAATGGCATTTGCATAAGCAAAATTGTAGTAAGACTTGCTTTTACTTTAATGAATTTATCCATTCACACAGAATAGGGAATTTATGTTAATTTCGTGCAGCTAAACGACAAATTGCTATCACATGAACAGAACAATAAAGATAACACTTTCAAGATATACCCATAGGTAGAGCCGACGTACGTTTGAAATACTTTTCAATAAATTTTGTTTCAGACGCTGAGGTTCAGAATTACATTGACTACGCTAGGTTTGCTATGCGAATTGCGGCACAAAATACTGTTAAACAAAATTCTTACATTTTTCGTGCTCCGTTCTTTGCAATTTAATGAGTTCGTATAAAAATATATTTTATTTAACATTAATTGATAAATTTCTAATAATCCATTATATAGAATTCCACATATTCGGTTATATCACAAAGAATATTTCTGCAAAATGAAAGAATATTAAATGATGACACGCCAAATGAAATAAGTTATAAAAACCAATAGCTAAAAAGAAAATTATAACATGGAAATGATACCTTCTTCTTTTATACATTTTTGGGATACGTCTTAAATCTTGAAAGTTTTGAAAAGCTTCTGTGTTCCACAATGTATTAATATTAAAAAATATAAATAATCTTCTTTGTTACACGTTTCTTTTTTAAGGTTTCCAGCATCCGTGAGAAACCAGGCGACTTCTTCTCCACCAACTATGAGGGAAAGGAACTCATTAGACCCGATCAGATTAGTATGCAAAAATAGGGCACAGATATGACCAGCATACCAAGAACTGTACATACTACTAAATTCTAAACTGATTTGCTATTGGCAAAACCTCAAGCGTCAGAGATCATAACATTTTACTATATCTTAAAAGCTAATAACTGTTCAACGTAAGAAGTGCAAACTTCGCCACTTAAAATAACCAAAGTTAAGCTACTTTCTGTTTTCATAACTTTGTTTGGTCCAAACTAACCACTGTGCATGCGAACTACCCTGACTCACCTTTCGAAAGGCATATCGTCATTAGGATCAGACAACTGTTGTTTACTAGCCAACGCGAAGCGCTTTGCCTCCTCTTTCTTGCGACGATCCTCTGCAGCAGCCTTCATGGGATCGTAGGTGGAACGACGTTTCCACATGGCCATTTCCGCCTCCTTCTGCTTATTAACTGTAACGCAACGAAATGCTTATTAGAGGACCCAGTTGAGAAGCATAAACTATAGCACTAACCTGAAGCATCGCGGCGCGCTGCCGACGATGCACGCGCCGTATTGGAGCCCAACGAAGTTGTGCTGGAGTTCATGGCGGACGACTGCACGGAGCGCACACTGCGATTGCTCATGCGCGTGGCATCCGCACGCGACAGACCCATGGACGAGGCACTGGGACTGCGCTTCATGTAGTCCGACACCGGCCCCAGGGGCGCCTGCTTCAGGGTGCTCTTGGCATCGTTTTTGCGCAGGAAGTTATTCGATTGCGCCGGTCTATACTTGGAGATGTCCATGTACTTGGGCTGCACGCGCTGATTCAGCTTGGAGGTGTGCGGATTGGGCACGCCGTAGGCGGTCTGCAGCAGCTGCTTCTTCGCCGATGCCAAAGAGCTGGGCACCTGCTGCACCAGACGATTGAGACTCGTGTCGCGCGGCATGGATTGGCGCGCGGGTCGTGTGGCCATTGGCGCTGGCGCACGATTCGTGGCGCTCTTGATGCCGCGTCGCGGCATTTCGGGTGTATTCGGACAAGCCATGCCGCCGACAATTGTGCTTTTGCCTGCGGGCGGTGCTGAATTCGGTTTACTGCCGGCATTGTTGCCGCCTGCCGCCGCTCTTTGCTTGCTGCGCTCGATGCGCATGAGCAGCACTTTGTTGAGTCGCGTATTCGAGATTGGCACATTTTCCACATCTGCCTGCTGCTGCTGCTGTTGTTGTTGTTGTTCATAGTAGGCCATCTCCTCATCCTGCTCCTCGTCACCGCTGGAGTAGTAGACGCCGCCAGTGCCCATCTCATCCTCATCGTTGATGTAATATGACAAATTGTCATCGTAGTCATTGTACACCTGACCAAAGTTGTTGCTGCTCACGGATTTCTTTAGCGCTGCCATATTGCTTTGGTTCTGTGCAGCTGCTGCTGCTGCCAAGGCATACTGATGTCGTGCTGCTGGCGGCGTATAAATGTTCTGGAATTGTGGACGCGCCTGCCGATGACTAGGTGCCTGTTGCTGCTGCTGTTGCTGTTGCTGCTGCAGCTTGGCCGTGGTAAACGAACTGGAACGACGCAAGGGCGAGAGTGTGGCCTCGGTTGCGCCATACTGTTTCGCCGGTGAGGTTGGCTGCGGTTCCTGCCCAGCGTCCAGGGAATTCTTACGTCTGCGCACATGCTTGATCACATACTCGCCGCTGGTCAGCAGATGCAGCTGAGCTTCGTTTATGCTGCTGGTCATGAGCGCATCACGTGCGCTGCGACCGCCGCTGGAGTAGTTCGTCTCGTGGGACAGATTGCGTCGATGCATGGGCGAACGCCGGTAGCTGACCGAGGAAGAGCCCAAGCTGTGCTGCGGACTGCCGTCGCCTTCGGCCGCTGCATACATGTGCGCCGGATGGCGGGGCGATGCATTTGAGTGCGTTGGCGACTTGAGTGAATTCTTGCGTGAGAGCGACTGCTGCAGATTGTTAATGGCTGCCGCCGTCTTCTGCAGATGATAGTCATCGCTGGCAGCGGCCACGGCGGAAGCCTCCGCCAAGACATGCTGCAATGAGGCACGCGTGCGACTGGCGCTGCGCGCACGACCCAAGGAGTGCAATGGCGACGGTATCTTCGATGGACTCTTCGGCGGCTTGTAGACCAAATCCTGATGCGCATTCAATGCGGGATCGCTGGCGAAATCACACTCACCGGCAGCCAGCAGCCGGTAGCGATCGGCTAAGGATTTGTTCAGCTTGGCCGCATACTGTTGCTGCTGACTGTAGATGCTGTCATCGGTGAAGGAGTCCCCGGCGCCAGTTTCGGCACAATTGTAGCTGCGCGTCATCAGCTCCTAAGGTGAAAGTGTTTTTTAGGTTATAAATTGCCTGGCAACGTTTTGTGTGCTACTTACCTGCGTGGCAGCCTGCCGCTGCTTCAGTGTTGTTGTCGCATCGTTGGCCAGGCTACGCGCACGCGCATTTCTGGCCCATTCCTGTATCCAGTCCTGCTTGGATTGCGCCGTCTTGAGCAGCGCCGTGTCGGACAGCAGCTGCTCCTTCGTGGGTGAGTCGGGCGGCGTGGCAATTAGTTTACGTGTTGCCGCGAATTTGGCATCCATTTTATTGCCACCGCCGGATGTGCTAAACACATTCAGTCGATACTCAGCCTTTTGATGATCGGTAAAGCCGCCAGCGGCTGCCATTTGATTGGCATGCTTCAGCTTGACTTCGTTGCTTATGTACTCCGAAGAATCGATTTGCGATGTGGACAGACTTGTGCAGCGCTTCAGCTTGGGATGCGTGTCCAGCGCACGTTGCTTGGCCAGCACACCGCTCGTGGTGACGCTCGTGAAGCAGCCCACATCGTCCCGCTCCTCTTGCGTCGTGGCCGGCGCAGCCTGCGCATTGGCGACTAGTTTGCCCTCTACACCCGCACCGACTGCCGCCCCGCCGGCGCCAATGTTGCGCAGCATGCGTGACTTGATCTGCTCCAGATATGCGCCCGCCGTTTGATGTGCGCCCAGCAGCAGCTCGCCGGCATCCTTGGCCTTTGGCGCCGCTGCACGTTGCATCTTCTGCTTCGGCTGCTCCTGCAGGGGCGTCTCGTGGTAGTAGTTCACCTCGAGCACATTACTTGCACGATTCGTGCGATTCACGGCCAAGTCTTTGGGTCTTTGGGCCTTGCGGTTTGCCGCCGCCGCCGCCTTGGCCAGCGCATTGCGATCGATGTTCATGTAGTCCTTCTGCTCCTCCGTATAGTTGTCGCCGTCCAGCGTATAGGTGCCCGCATCGCTGACAGTGTCTGCCCTGTCCATGGCCAGCTCTTTGTAGTCTGTGAGCGGCGGCTCTGGACACAGAAAATCAACCTTCTGCAAAGCCAATTGCATGGCAGTGGAGCGTGGCGTGAATTGCGTGCGATTCGCCACCAAGTTTGAGGCACCTTTGGCGGCGGCGGGTGGCGGCAACTTCGTTACTCTGCCACCAGCGCCGCTCTTGCGTGTCGCTGCAGCTGCTGCTGTTGCTGCTGCTGTTGTTGTTGTTGTTGTTGTTGTTCTCATTTGCTGTGCTTCTTGCTGCATTGCTGCGCTGCTCGAAGAACGCGGCGACCAACTGTGTCGCTTGGAGGCATCACGCACGCGCGACGTGCTGCGATCACGCACACGCAGCTTCACTTTGGGCAGCTCCGCTGTCGGCGTCGCTGCCGCGGAAATGCTCTCGACTGTCGCATCGCCGTTCTGCTCAGTCTCCAGTTTGGACAATGAGGCGCCACGTCGATGTCGCTGCTGGAAACGCTCCATCATGTTTTTGTAGCGTGCCGCCTGCGCCGCCTGCAGTGCAGGATCGGTGCTGCCCTTGTCATCGAAACTGTCAATGGTGAAGGTAAGCGATTGCTTTGTCGTTGTTGTTGCCGTTGTGCTCGATGCCGACGCCGAGGCTGACTCATCGTCGTCGTCGTCGTTCGCAGTGCGTTGGCTGTCGTTGTGCGCATTATATTCGCCATGACTGTAAGCGCAGGCGCGTCTGTTATCGTTTTTATAGCCGCCACTGTCGTTTGATGGAGTTATTGGTTCGTTGCTTTCTTTTGTGCTGTTGTTATTATTATGGCTGCTGCTGTTGTTGCTATTGTTGCTGCTGCTGCTTTTGCTAAGCGTATCTGCAACAAAGATATACAATTAAATTAACATTATTATTACCGTTATTATTACCATTTATGATTGTTTGCTATTATTTTTACTGCTTATAATATTATTTTTTTTCGAACTGAAATGGAAACTACACAAAACGTGCAGAATAGAAAAATTAAAATAATAATAAAACAAAGCAAAAACAAAAAAAAAAAATAAATAAACGCAAAAAAAATAAATGGAAAAACAAAACGCATAATTATGCTTTCATATTTGAAATTGGCAAGTGTCCGTCTGCCTGTCGATGCGTGCTTCACAATGCTCTCCATGCTCCAAGGGGTAAATGAAAAGCAACAACAACAACAACACTCGCATTTTGCCAGAAGCGCAACAAGTGCACACTTCAAGTTGAAGTTCATCAGCGTTTGGGTTTTTTTTTTTCTTGCGAGTTTTCTATTTTTCTGCTTTACATTTTTTTTTGTTTTTTTTTTTTCTTTTTCTTGTGCTTTTCTTATTTACGCTTTGGCTACTTTTTTTTGCGCTCTGACTTCACTTGCTCATTAGCACGCGTGCGCCTGCATTACTTTTTTTTCTCATTTATTTATTTATTTTTTTTTTTTCTATGAAATTATTTGGTTTGGTTTCTTTGAAATAAAACTGTGAAAGTCATTTAGAAGCCAAAATGCTAAAGTCAAATTGTTTGAATTTCGATTTCTCTGCTAGAAAAAGAAACATTTTCGCTTTGCCATATTCGAAATTGAAAAAGTGCTGCCGAAGTCATTAGCCACATTAAAATGTAATTGTACATAAAAAATCTAATTAGGCAGCATTAACGAAAACAAAAAATAAAGTATGTCGATAAACAATTTGCGCAAACAAAAAAAAAAAAAAACCCATGAATTCTTCACGTGCAAGTAAGCAGACAAGAGAATTTTTCAATTATAGCATATAAATGCAGTAAAATTAAAACTTAATTTGAATTTTGCACGGTGAATTTCAAAAACTATAATATAACTACAAATTGAAGACAACAACAACGCAGCTTGGCATACGTTCTGAAGCTATTACTGTGTAACCCGTGATTAGCCAGCAAACCGACATTAATGCCAGCAGGCGAACCCATACCCATGTAATTAGCAAAGACGAGTTCTGTTCTGTGTGTGTGTGTGTGTGTGTGTGTGTGTGTGTGTGTGTGTGGCCAGAACAAGTGTGAAGATGAGCGTGAGATGACTCATTCAGACGCAGAAGGTAAATGGCTCGCAGTCAAAAGACTTATGCAAAGCTGCTTTTATCTTTTAATAATAACAGACATTTGAGTCTTTACGATCACCCAGAGATGGAAAATGAGAGAGAGGGAGGGAGGAATAGAGAGAGAGCTAAGACGTGTTATTTATTTGGCTATTGCTTTGTTAGCAAAAACTAAGATTAATGTCTTCTTAAATGTTCAGCTTTGGCAACCTATAAATCTTAATTATTCACTTTTAGCAGAAAAAAAAACAAAAAAAAAGAAAACTATTAAATCCTGCAGAAAATGCAAAATATTGAGGAAAGTAGCAACATGCATATGTGCACATATTATACAGTTCGCCACAGCAATGTGACACAGTAGAGAGAACTAAACTAAGCCCTGCTGACATTGCTGTCTAGATTTCAAATGCTTTCGAGAATAAGCGTCTGAACTTGACGCTTACAGAAGTGAACTGCGTTCGAATCCGGTTTAGGCGTAGGCGGTCCCTATGACAATTGCTCTGGGCTGTTTGCTTGGCTTGACTCATTGACAGCGATTAATCTTTATTGAGTCAATTATTTTAAAAATAGAAAAAAAAAGCAAAGCACAATTTGGGCAACCTCAAACATGCTTTTGGTATTTTTTTTTTATAAGTACGAAACTGTTCTGTCAATAAGTTCCCCGGTGTGACACATAACTATTTATTATATATTTGTATCTGCTGTTGTTAGGTACAGTTATTTAAATTATATTTTTTTTTGTTGCTAGTGTAAATTGATTTATTTGTAATGTGTTCATAAGATCATTTGTTCTACAAATAAAAAATGTAAATATTTGCTGATGTAAACCTTAACTAAGAGAGATGCTTATTAGCAATTTTTATAGCCATAAACTTTAATGGTTTCAACTTTCGATGCATTGATAACGTAGGACATACATCTGCATGTCATGCGTGTTTTAGCATGCCACGGTTGTGCAGCTGTTCTGCCATAATAGAAAAATTAGCCAAGGTTGCTTACAAGTCACAAATTCTCACAAAGATGAAATTATATTTGACTTTGCTTCATTTTGAAAGGCACTTAAAGGAAAGGCAGTCATAACAATATAAATTTTGATTAATTGTTAAAATAAATAAGTTTTTATTGTCTCTGTCATTGTACAAAAAAATAATTATACGCATTGGGCTATTGTCGACGGCATTCGCTGTCGGTCTAACTGTTATTCGCTTTTCCTCAGCATTTTTTGCCCCACTTCCGCACAATGTTTACTTTTACAAGTCATCGAATATTTTCGACTTGTCAGCGTACAAACAGCAATGACTTCACAATTGCCACAAATAAAAATGAAAATAAAAAAAAGAGCTAGCGGTACACACAGTACACTACTGTGAAGATCATTTGTAGTTACACGACTTGAAATGAATTTAAGGAGATTTATAGTTTTCGTTCGGTGAGCTGCTTTTGATGGGTTTCGCTTTATAAGATTTTTGAACTAACCCTTTTTTTTAGAGATAGCTTCTAAAGATATACATATAAACTATAGAAGCGCTTGGAATATATTGGAAGATATTCGTTCCCAAACCCGCACGTTTTTAAACAATTTCTTCACTCCCAAATAGCGTCAGCAGGACCCTTGCTCATCTCTATTAGTAACTGCACGTGAAGTATCTTGATTTCAGTGAACTGCGTTTGAAATATTATGAAATTCTTACTTGTCCGATATTAGCACAATTGTCATGTGCAATAACAATAGACTAACATTCGCTTTTTTTTTACCAATACTACATAAATTATTATTCAACAGGTGTTCGTCTAGCCACGTTGTGAATACTCAGTGTAAAGAATCTAACAGACACAATTGGAAGAATCGAAACAACGCTTATGTAATTTTTATTCTGGTCATGCAATCGAATTGCAGCTGCTATCGGCGATAAATGCATAAAATCACGTTGCGATATTTAAGTTACACGCACGCCAAGCAACTTTTCAAGCGTCAAAATGTTTTGAAAGTACTACGCAAGTGAGGAACACAAAGACGGCAGCAGTTAACACGTTTTCACAATACACCGGCACTTCATTAACAGACCACTAAGCAACCAACCAGTAACGGCACAACTGCACGGTGCTTTTATTTGAAGTGTTGCTCCTGTTGACTTTGCCAAACGGCAGCCAAGTTGAAGCATAAAAATCACTTGGTGTGCAGCATTTGGTTTTATCGTGTTTGATTTTTTTTTTTGTATGCTTCCTATTTTCACCCATTAAGCTTTTATTTAATAGTGCAGCAAAGTGCTTAGGAAAGATCATGGCCAGTTGTTTTTCTTAAGCTTCGAAAAGACATTAACACACACACACACACACACACACACCGAGCGAACAATGGAGCACATGGCCAGCGGCAACGAAGCGTCCGATCGACACACTTACAGTTGCGCATACTTTCGCTTGATCTATACATCCAACTATGTGTCTATCTATCATTCCCGTTGCTGTTGCTGTTGTTGTTGTTGTTGAGTGCGTTAAGTGAATGTTAGATCGTTATGAAACGACGGCACACAGTGAATGGCAAATAATTACCAAACGGTAGTGTGAAAAATGCACCAAGTGCGATACCATAAATTCAAAAGCGCACACCACCAGCCAACAACAACTGACGGCGTTTATGAGGAGCGTGTATCCGATCTTGGCGGCTAATGATCATGACAGCAACAAGCGAAGCCTCGCTTCAGTGTGTGAGCGCGCCTTTAACTTGCCTTTGCTGATAGGGTCAAGGTCTTGCAGCTAATTTCATTAGGCAACTGTCCGTTGGCCCGTACATACTTCACAGACTGCCCGGAGGCTGCTTGGCGAATTTATGGCAATTGCTTAAAGAAATGACTGTTTCATTTTGCGTTAATTTTTTTCTTGCTGTTTACTTACTTATTTCTTTTCTATGCCAATAAATTAGTGCCAACACGACAAGAGCACAAGTTTAAATTAAAATGAAAAAAAAAAAAGTAGAAGAAAAGCAAAGAAAGAAGAATAAATATGCAGCAAGCAGCAGCACATTTGTTGGCTGGCTGGCAGTTAACTGCTCCAAGCGGTAAACTCGCATATCAAGCAAAGAGCAGTCGACCGATTGGCAATCACAGACACCGCTAAGCCGATTATGACAAATGATTGTACAACTAAATAGACAATAATGCATGTCTTGTCTGTATCGCTGTACGTCTGTCTGTATGTCCGTCTGATTGTCTGTCTGTCCGCCACTCTGTCACAGCTTGTGCAAACTGCGCAAATGGACAAAAAAAAAAAAGAAAAAAAAAAAAGAAAAGAAAAATTAAAAGTAATTATAAAAAAATTCAACGAAAAAGCAAAACAAACAAAGATAAAAAAAAACAAGTATTCGCAATGTACAATACGCAATGCCAGCGACTCGTTGAAATATAATAGGGAGGTAAGTGAAGTACTTTAAAAATAGCAAAATAAATAATAAAAAAATAACTAAATGAGCCTGTTATGCTTTGCATTGGCCACTTCAATGTAGCATACTTAAGTTGTTTTGTGTGAAGCATTTGCGCAATTCCTATGCGACGTGAGCAAGTCATTAAAGGCAAAGATTGAAAAAAATATTTAAAAAATGAAAATAAAAAAAAATTATAGAAATTTCATATTTAACAATGAATAAATAAATAAATTTCAACGAAAGTTAAAAACAATAAATATTTATGAATACATTTATAATACTTAGTTTGATAGTTTGCTCATTTGAGCTTTATAACTTGCTCATAAGAATTTTAATTACTGAATTGCCAAATAAACCGCGGCTACTGTAGACTGTAGAACTCAAGATCTAATAATAAAGTTTTTAACTTCTGCCTCTTACTCTTAGCAAAGGACTTTAATGTAACATTGTATACCTGCTAAAAGACTTAAAAGATCAGTTATATATATTGCAGCTTTCTGATTACAGTTCCATAAAGCAAATCACATTGAGATAATTAAGAACTGTTCCATATACTATAAATATGCGTGCGATAATGAATGTCACTCACTCACACAACTTGAGGGTTATCAGTTGTCTGTGCTTGGATAACGTTAGCCAAGCAATTTCAACTAACAATTATTCTGGCTTATCTCTATTGTTCTGTATTTCAGTAATTGGTTTTTAGTTATTAGATAAGCTAACAGTAACTGTTCAGATAGACAATAGCCAAGGGCTAATGGAATTGGTGTACAACAGGGGCAGTGTATCAAATACTTAGCTATATGAACTTTCTAACAAACCACGCCTAGCCACTCTAGCGATCGAATTGAGGAACATCAGCAGCGACGTACTAAACGAACGGAACCGATGTTGATTAATGTTTACTTGATTGGCATGGGACATCTAAGAAGGTGTAGTCTGTTGTCTTGAGAAAACTAGAAATTAAATACACGCACAGTTGGTCATGCGGAATACGACATGGAAACCGGGTTCCAACTGATTTCCAATCAAGCTAAGCACATTGTGGCCGAGCATGTTGTGGCATATGTGATGATGGTGTGGCAATGGGTGGCTACGCTTCTGTTCTGGCATTGAATTGTTGCTTTTGTTTTGCATTTCATCGAATGCGAAATCGAGCCATTCGCTTGTGTAAATATTCGTAGATGAAGTACAATAAACAATGAATAAAGAAGAACAGTTAACACGCCTGCCTACACATGGGTTTTTCATTTTTATTTCTTTTCCCGCTACATGACTAAACACTTCTGTCAGACGTGTAGCTGTGGGAAACAACAGTGAAACAGCTTTTTATATTTGCCAAGCTATATGAAACCCAAATAAGTTAAAGCAAAATTAGCTTAAAAATAATTTAAATAAGAATCATAAACAATGCATACAAAAAACTCCATGACTGTAGAACTGCGCAACGGTTCGATGCGGTTCGATTTTTTAAAAGCTACTTAGAAATGTTAATTAACGGAGAAAAATATGCAAAAATATGCTGTCGTGACAATTTATTTGAAACACGATTAACACGAAGGCAACGTGTATTTTTCTTTTCTATTTAATGGCGAAATATACATATATAAAGTTTAAGTTAGATAAATTTTTATATTATATATTCCGGTAGTTTTAACGTGACCTGACCTTTAGCCTATTTATGTGTAATCAACTAATGCCGTCTTTAGTTCTTAAGCTTGAAAGGCTAACGGTCTTTGACATGCTTTTGTGGTATGATTTTTATTAGCATTAAAACTTAATATCACTTATGAGATGTGTCCCTACTTTAGTTGCGTCAATGCCCATGGCTCTGTGTCTGATTAATGCATTTGCCATTCACATATGAGAGCCAGCATTTCAAAGAGCCAGAACAAAAGCTGCGCACTGTCTGTCATGTGGAACACATGAGCTCACCTCAGCGACAAAGCGCACATTCAACTTAACCAGCTTTCTTTTTATAGTATAGCAGAGTTGTGTCTTTAAAGAAATCTTTATTAATAATATTTGCATAAAGTCAACGTTTGCGTTTATTCGCTTATTGACGATGGATGAGTCACAGCCGCAGCACAATAAAAGAAATATGCATAAAAAAATATATAATAAATGATGATCAGAAGTAGAAAATCAGCAATCAGTTACGGATGCGCATACGTTGATACCCAATAAATAGCAAAAAGAAAAAAAAAAATAACAACAAAGATAAGTAACTAAAATAATCAATTAAATTGATGTATAAAATATTTCACTTTTCTTTTCTAATTTCGTTTTTTTGTATTTTCGTTGTTTTTTTTTTGGCGCAAGCAACGCAAGTGACGCAATGCAAAGCCAATTGAAAGAAAATTTGTTATGTTTGAAAGCAATTAACACAAAAATTAACAAAAACAACTGAAAACAAAACGAAACGAAACGAAATGAAAAGAAAATGAAATTGAATGAAAATGAAAATTTTTGCCGCTAATGCAATCTGCTGCGGCGTTAAATCGTTACCGCTTTGCTTGCCTCTTTGGCTCTGACTTTTTGGCCTTTCTATTAACAAATCAACTTGGCAGCAGCAGCAGCTCACACGTAATAAAATTAATTTGCTTGTTTGGTCGGTTCGTGTTCGTCTAAACAACGTGCGAGCATTTGAGACTGAATCATACTCAAATTATTTACAAATTTGGTTTTCAATTTCCTAACAAAAAAAAAAAACAAAAAGAAATCAATACAAACAAAAAACTATATATACATATGTGTATTTAACAAAACAATTACAAGACAAAAATAATAAAAATGAGTAAAAAAGAAAAAAAAAAATCTAATCAAAATAAAAATTGAAAACGGACACACAACTTCCTGTGTGCTTAACTTTCAAAAAGCCGACAAACAATTATTTGCTCAAAACAAAAGCGCGAAAAATGAGACCAAATTTAATGCAACAAGGCAACATGGCAACAACACTAAAAACAACAACAACAATACGAAACAAATAAACAATAAGCGTATTGAATGAATGATGTGTTATAAAAAAAATTAAGCAAAAGCATGCAAAAACAAACTAAAATGGCATAACAAAGCGCAAATGAGACAAATTCAAACGCAATGCAAATTGGCCAACTCATTTGGTCTACTCGCGGTTACGCAAACCTGCCCAGGCTTGACAGTACGGTGGAGCAAAGCCACACTAAGCAACTACAAATGATATCATTATTCATGCTTAACAATGACAAATTGCCATCGTTATGAGAAAAATGTTATTTAAGCTGAAAACCAAAAGAAGTGACCTGATGAATCAGTTAGCGGAAAATAAAATGGCATTAGAAGTTAAAACACATGATGCGTGTAGCATGAATTTTATAATGAAGAGTCACTGTAATGTATCACATTGTAGACAACATTATTATTTGCTGGCATATAGAACTTGTCTGATAATGACAAGCATCACTTCACAATGATTGCTGAACTAAATATTTTAATTGGACAGACATACTTGTGTTCCTGTTACGTTCGTCTTAGAGCTCTGTATGTGCCACCTGATTTTAATGCAAAAGGATAATATACAAAGTTCTGTACGCAGACCAAATGACAGCTAAAGAAAATAATGGAACCATGACACCATTAAGCCTGCAACACTCATATGAACAACAATTATAATAAATTGGCTAATGGCTGCACCATGGCCGATACATCGACATAAGCCAACGGCTCAGGAATTAACATTGTTAGATATGTGCATACATACTCGTACATGTCAAAAGACATAGAAGACTGTTTTCAACTTTGCGCGGGTTGTAAATATACAACTGTAAGTAGTGCTTATGAATACCAAAACCCTTGGGCTGCGGTGTAGTCACTGCAAGCTAATGACCACATGTCACATCGCATGACAGCCTTAGCAATTTACTTGGAAAACGCCTCAACCCAACGACACGTGGTTATCTGCAGCACAGCTCAAGAAGCGAATGATGGGCGTCGAACAGGAAACACGTAGCAGAGTCATTTTGTATGCACAAAACTCGGCAGGTTATGATGAGGCATATACCAATTATTACAAAGAATCGATGGAAACTTGTGTGTAAGGACGATGGCTGTTGTAGTATAGTAAGGTATATATATAAGTAGCAAGGAATGCGCATACATGAATACGTTGGCAAACATGCACAACATAAACATATTTTATTAATTGAATGCCGACTTAGCTCTTTAGTTTGCTCAACTGATTTATGCAGCTGACAATACTAAGAACTTCTACACAATAGGCATGTCGAATTGTTGTTGGTAGGTTCATTACAGAGCATATACGTTGACTGTAATTATCAATGTACTTATGCTAAGTGCCAGCACTGATAATTTGTGCTGCTAATTAACTAAGTGAAGCAAGTTAGCAGAGGTGACAGCTATTATCAAATATTAAATAATAAATGCTGCGCCTTCAGCGCTTAACTCTGCTTAATTAATTGACAGTTGTGCTAAATGACGAGTCTGAGCGCATAATGCCAGCAGTTTTCTAAAACATACTCAAAGTATTTAATTAATAAGCGTTAAAATTGGCATTTAAGGCAAAAGATGAATATGCAGTCATTAAAAATCTCACACTAAACGCTTAAATCGACAAACGAGCCACCCACGCCTTTGCGTGTCCACTTCAGCTGTATTACAATAAATAATTTCTTTTCTTGTTTTTCTGTTTTTTTTTTTGGCACAAATGCAAAGAGCAGCAAAGTAACTTCATTAAAATTTCAAATGAACCACGTCAACAGCAACAACAACAAAAACAACAACAGCCTGAATGACTACAACAATTCGCACACATATTTCAAATGCTAATGTTATTGTAGACCTGCTGTGTTTTGTTTTGTTTTTTCTTTTTCGCAATTGTTGTTGGCAATGATGTACGGGTATGTCTGTTCTTTTTTTGTTTTTATTTATTGTTATTTTGTTTTGTGTTGAAAATGTTTGTTCACCTATGTATACAAGTATATGTACGAGGAGTATGTTGTAGTGCCATATATAAATCGGGCTTACCTTTTTCACTGCAAAGCTGTTTTTTAGCAAGACAAAATTTAGCGTTTGACTCATCGATGGCTGCGCCGAGGCCAACGAAACTGGAATTAGCAGCGAAACGTGGCGATAGCGGAGTCATCGGGGACTTCGGCGGCGACTGTATCGTGGCTGCTGCAGCTTGATCAGCCGTGGGGGCAGCGGCTTGGGATGCCGACGTTTCGGTTGCTATGCTAATGAGTTCGTCAATTTTTTTGATATTCTCTGGTGTTGTGTCGGCTTTCTCGCGACCATCCGAGGAGTAGTCATCGCCATCGTAGTCCATGTGTGCCATGTTGGGCGGTGGTGATGGCGTTCCTGGCGTTCCTGTCGTTGTTGTTGTTGTTGTTGCTAGTCTTGTTGCAGACATTTTCTTACCGCAGGCAGTTGGCGTTGCTGTTGTTGATGTTGTTGTTATTATTTCAGTCGTCTTATTTGTTGCGTTTGTTGGCGTTAAAAACTGATGTTGCTGTGGCTGTTGTTGTTGCGGTTGTTGTTGTTCAGTTCCTGCATTGGCAGCATTTGTTGTTGCATTGTCGTTTTTATTGTGACAAGTGGCTGTTGCCGTTGTTGTTGTTGTTGCTGTGTCATTTGCGTATGATGTCATATTAATAAGAGAAATGTTATGTTACACCTTTTTTTCGCGTTATTTTGCTGCTGTCGCTTCTGCCAATTTTTTTATTTATATATTTTTTGTTTTTTGGTTTTGTTTGTTGTTATAATTTCTTTTTTCGCGTTAGTTGTTGGCTTTCCTCATTAGTGCACATTCCACTTGCGCCGCTCCTATAAGGCTGGCTGGTCTCGACTACATAATACTAAAACTACTGCTTTTCCTTGTTGCTGTTGCCGTTGCTGTTGTTGTTGTTGTTGTTGCGGACACTGCTTTTCCTTGTTATTGCTTTTGTCACCGCTTTGTGTGTTCGTTGGTTCGTTGCCGCTTGTTTGTTGTTGTCGCGTAGGCGTGTAGGCTACTGCTTTTCAGTGCGTTGTTGTTGTTGTTGCTTTTCTTCTTTGTCTATTGTTGCTGCTCTTTCTGGTTGTTACTTATTAATTGTACTTTTATGCTTTTCCTTACGTTACGTGTGCCTGTTTTTTTTTTCGTGATTTTATTTTAAATAAAATAAGTTGATTAAAATTTCAACACAATTGCTAGAAATAAAATTACAATTTTCGCTTTTATTCGAAAGTCTATTGACCACTAAAACAAAAACAAAAAAACTTCAAGTGACAACAGAATCGTTTGGAAAAAAAAGGCAGAACAGAAAACTATTCAAGCATAACAGTAAAAATAGCATTCGATTTTTTCAAGGCTTGCACTGTAGCACATTGCCCAAGAGTTCGGCTAAATGTTTCTATTGGTTTTATTTTTGTTTCTTTTTTATTTTATTCTTCTTTATTTTTATTTTTACAACGCGCCATTGAACCATGCATGAATTCTTTTGGAACGCAACAAACTGTCCAATACGTCAACGTTATTGACGACGAGCGGCGACGGCTACTGCGTCGACTTTTTCGTTTCAGACGTTTGCACTTGGCCAAGTTAAGAACACAAACGAATTCGCGCACACAAGCCAGAACACGCACAAACACTCACACACAAACGCACGCACTTCAAGGGCGTCGCTGTTTATGCTTAATAAGTTGTATTGCTTTATTTAAATCTGCTTAATTGTTACACTGTCGTGTTTGCTTTAGCAAATGCCAGTCTGGTCTGATAATGAACTTTATCTTTTTTTGGTATTTGTTATGCTCACTCACGTCGCGATTTAGTTTGCTTGAAGTGTTTTTCACTGTTTTTATGTTGTTTTGCCTATTATGCGTCGTTGGACGTCCAAGCGCACGTCATACACCTTACACAGTCGAACGCTTACTCACGCGCCTTACAATATTTCCCTAACGTGAAATACTCTACGAGTATGAATAAAACAGCAGAAACCAAACCGTCCACATGCGGCAACAGCGAGCGGGCATATTGCCATATCTGTTTTGGCCAAAAAGTGACGTACTGAGCCGTATGTTTTTAATTGAGAGTGAATGAGGCAGCGTGCTCGCGTACGTTGTGTGCTCATTTATTCGCATAAAAGTCAATTGAGAGCGCTCGCAATGTTCTCGATGTTCCATGAACGTCGTCTTGTTTCCCCCCCCCCGACCAGAGCCGTAAAACCAAAACACAATTGCTTTAATTTGTTTGTTTAAACAGCTTAAACCTCTACGTCAATTGTTTATCTTTTGTTTTCCATTTTTGGCTATGCCATATGCATTCTTATTCGCTATTTTAGCGAAAACCAACTGACACTTGTGGTGAGCAGCAGTGTTCAAAGAACATTCGTTGCCAGACGGTTTAGTAGATTGTCTGCCTATAAGATTATTTGAAGTTGAATATTTAATTACATCGCAACTAAAACTTTACAAGTAGAACCATTTGGCATTCTTTTGCCTCATACGGTTTCAAAGTAAAAATACCGTAGGGCATCTAATTTTTAAAATAATAAAACTAAGACGATAATGCAATGAATTGATATAACATTTTCACTTGTTTCTAAATTGCTAGTAAGATTCATCGAACCATTATCCCCTATCAATAGAAATCTGGTTCACATTCTTAAACAATACATTCTAGATATTAAATTTGAATTCAAAAATAACAGGCTGGCAACACCACACAATTTTAGATTATTGACATGCTCTCACGAATACAAAAACAGCACTCAGTTATCTTGCGCTCTTTAAAAGCTCAGCTCTCTCACTACACCCTGCATCGCATATGCACCACTTTTTTTGTATTCGTTTTGTTGTGGCCAGTGGCAGAAAGACTTAACGAACTGACAGTATTAATAACGGTACTATAAACACACAATCGCAGTCGCAGCTAATTAGAAAATTTCCGAGATTAATTTGTTATTAATTAGAAGCACGAGACGAGTCACTTGTCAACATCACGGTAACAACAATTCCGCAAATCGTATCGAGCCGAATAAAAGTTCAATTTGTTGCAGTGCCTTACTGAATTTTGCGCGTAGTAGTGCGTAGGCAAAACACATTTCACATGTAAATAGCACCAGCTAATAGCGCTGAGTGGTGCGACAGCAGCACATGTACACGGTGGGTGGGTGCTTGAACACGTAGAGAGAAAATGAGGCAGAGAAACAGTGAGCGACAGAACATGCTCAGTTTTCTAGTTTTTTTTTTTTTGTTCTATGTGATACCTGCTACTCCTGTATTCCCTCCATTTTCACTAATTATTGTACGATTCCTTCTTATGGTCTGCGCTGCCAATCAATCTAATTTTCTGAACCCCTTTTTGACCCTTCTAGCACTTTTGCTCGCTAACCGCGCCACTGTCGACTCTGAGAGCTTCACAATTATACACAATAACAATAACAAGGCAGCGCATTTACGCTCGACCGCGCATGAAAATTCGAACAATTTGCTATATTTTCAGAGTTTTTGCTGCGAAAACAAGTGCACATGGCAGGTGGCTCTCTATAGCAACTATTTTTAAATGCACCAGCACATTTTAAATATATTAATTGCAATATAAAATTAAATAAACGCACGGACAAAGACTTCTAGTCGAATTCCACCACACGACATCAACAACAACGACAGACTGACCAACAGAAACCCAATATCGACAAGTGCGCCATCTGTTATCAGTGAGGCGAACGAGCGAACTGAGTCAATATTGCTGTTCCATTCGCACAAATTTCTTTCATAACGGCTGTTTAAAATCGACGAGTGGTTGTCATCTCGTTCGAATATGCAGGTTGCAATTCATGCGAAAGAAACATGTGCACAACAGTCCTACCGCAGGATAGGCATTTTACGTTGCTCACTACTGCTTAAATGGTGTTGCAAAAAATATAGTTCCCTGTGGGCCCGAAAATCCTTCTATTTCATTTTGATGGCACTAAGATTCTCTGAGAATGCCATTTTCTTCAGCATTGCTTAAGCAAAAAATATTTTGAAATGAGTGATAAAAACGTACAATCAGTGAAATCCGGAGATTCAGTGTTGGTCCCAATGAAGGGCACTTTGCCGTGGCCAGCGCGAATAACGGAAGACATGCGAAAAATTATTTAAAAAAAACTTAAAATGAATTCAAACTTGAGGTTTGGGAGATTCGACTTTATTTCAGGTTACTAAATTATATTTTACAAACTGTCATTAAACTAATGAACAATTAAAGCTCCAAATGAATGCATTTTCAATGATGACGCACCCTTTTAGTTCAAAGGATGCTTGGACAAGTACACTTCCCGCATTTTCAAAGGGAGCAAGTCAGAGGCAGTATCAAGAGAATCCTTTACATCCGGAGAAACTGGCTTTCGTGATGCATATTTTGGTCAAATACTTCTAACAAAACGAGCATGACCAAAAACGAGGGGAGGACTGCGCAAATTGTCGAAGATCTTTGAATTAAAACAACTCTTTTTAATCAATTTCACAATATCCACGCACTTGATAAAAATAAACGAATATGCTAAAATCAATATAAATACATCAAGAACAAATTAATAAAAATCCGCTGAATTTTAAACCAAATATGCATTGAAAAACTCCAAATATTACTGAAACAGCCGAATCAGTTACGGGAGGAAACTACGCAAATTGTCCGCCAGGATCTTTGAATCAAAACAAATCTTTACTCAATTTTACAATATCCACACATATGATAAAAACAACTGTCGTTTAATAGACATAAAACTATGTCAAAAAGAATATGCTAAAATCAATGTAATTACATCAAAAACAAATTAATAAAAATCCGCAGAATCTTAAATCAAATATGCATTAAAAATTTCAAATATCGAATCAGTTAAAATTTTTATATTAAATTGAAGAACCAACGATAATAATCTGGAATCAAAGTCAATCCAAGTCGCTGAGGTTTTAATTCCAAGACTTTCAAATTAAAAATTGCAACTAGAACAATAAGGAAACAGATTCAGTAAATTAAAACAATGTTTTTATACAATAAATAGACGGGATCAAAGACAACCCGGAATTTTAGTCAGGTGTTAAAATTCCAAACATTAATAAATATAAATTGGAAAACAAAATAAATAGACGGGATCAAAGACAATCCGGAATTTTAGTCAGGTGTTAAAATTCCAAACATTAATAAATATAAATTGGAAAACAAAATAAATAGACGGGATCAAAGACAATCCGGAATTTTAGTCGGGTGTTAAAATTCCAAAGATTAATAAATATAAATTGGAAAACAAAATAAATAGACGGGATCAAAGACAATCCGGAATTTTAGTCAGGTGTTAAAATTCCAAACATTAATAATATAAATTGGAACACAAAATAAATAGACGGGATCAAAGACAATCCAGAATTTCAGTCAGGTGTTAAAATTCCAAACATTAATAATATAAATTGGAAAACGAAATAAATAGACGGGATCAAAGACAACCCGGAATTTTAGTCAGGTGTTAAAATTCCAAACATTAATAATATAAATTGGAAAACAAAATAAATAGACGGGATCAAAGACAACCCGGAATCTTAGTCAGGTGTTAAAATTCCAAACATTAATAAATATAAATTGGAAAACAAAATAAATAGACGGGTCAAAGACAATCCGGAATTTTAGTCAGGTGTTAAAATTCCAAACATTTATATTATAAAATAGACAAGAAAATGGGCACATCACTGCAGCGCTGGTATTGAAATACCTACAAAAAAACAAAAAATGTCATAGAAAATAAAACAATTTTTATCAACACCCTCGAAAATTTTGCAAACATGCTAATCTAGAAGGGGTTTACACTATCTAAAAATAATAGAAATGGAACTAAAAAAAACTGAAACTATTTTTTAACGAAGTCACCGAGGTTTTAATTCCAAGACCAGAATAAAATAACAGAAACTCGTTATCGACAGCATAGACGTAAAACAAACTATGATAAAAAAACTGTTATGCTGCTGTTAAGTCTTGCTGTTGCAAACAGTAAGTCGCTGCTAAATTGTCGTTTAACAGACATTCGTTATCGATAGCATAGACATAAAACTATGTCAAAATTGCAAATAGAAAAACTAATATCAGAATCAGTAAATGAAAACAAAAAGTTTTTTTTTAGAATAAATGGACGAATCAAAGACAACAACCAAACTTCACATAAAAAAAATGACAAATGAGCACATAACAGCTGGTATTGATAAACCAGAAGGGGATTTTAACAATCGAATAATAATAAAATACCACTTTAAAAAAAGAACAAACACCAAGCACAAATTCTCGAATATTTTGCCAACATACTAATCTACAAGGGGATTTTAACAATCGAATAATAATAAAATAGAACTTTAAAAAAAGAAAAAAACATCAATGACCGCCGAAAATTTTTGCGCTGCATGCAGATAGATCATAGCATAGTTTAATGTCTATATTTGAATATAATATCGTGCAAAAAAGTTATTCGAAGGAAAGGGGTGTTTTATTAGGAAACGTCAAACGATGTTCGTTTTTGCTCATAATTTGGTTGTTATTGATCATTTTCGGTATCGGTGGCGGTATCGGTATCAGTATCGGTATGTGTATGGATGTATTCATACTATAATATATAATAATATATCACTCAGTCACAGTACTTAAAATAATTATAAACTAATAATACATAGTCAAAAATGTCATATTGGGGGAAAGAATCAAACATATGTAGATGAGGGTCTGGTTGGATAGATAAGATGATGATTTTATGAAATTTTATCCTATAATCAGGCCAGTCGAAAATTTCTCGAATCTAAGATAAAGTAAGTTAATTAAAAGAATTAATTTCTTCACCATTGTTATCATATTTGAAAATTATTACAATAGAGAATTTAAAAAAGCTTGCTAGGTTATGATCCTAATATAATATGAATATTGTAATATCGCATACATTTCAAAATCGGAATTAGTTCAAAAATGTCTAATGTTGTCAAAAATAACATTTTATTAAAATTTGAGTAAATTCAAATGGAATATGGGAGAAGCCGCATTAACTAACTGTGATAAATTGAAACTACTGCTATGGAAAAATTGTAAGTCAATAAGGACCGCCTGGTTTTTTTTGACTCTTGCAGTTGGACTTTTTATGGGTATGTTTATCTACATATTCATTATGCGGTCAAGCAACTCGCTTGTGACTAAATCGAAAACAACATTCAAGCCGGTGAATATCAACGGGAGTTTTCCAACGGCAACTAATATGCTTTACTCACCCAAGAACTTCATATACGAGACAATCGTAGGTGCGGCTGCACAGAAACTGGGCATTGAAAAATACCGTGGCTATGCTAACTCAAGTGCAATGGAGCGCGAATTAACCAAATCCAATTATTTTGTAGGCGTGCAGTTCGACGACAGCACATCAACCTTGACGAAGCCGCCAAGACGTTTCGACTTCGCCTTGAGATTTCCCAGTGAATTGCGTTCCAAGGCGAAGGACCATTGGCACACAATGATGTTATTTGTGTCAACTGTTAATGGGCTGCGACATCCCAATGACGCTGACGGTGGCACTCCGTTGGGCTACGTTCGGGAGGGCTTTATACATGTACAGCAAGCCTTGGTCATGGCCTACTTAGAGCAAGCAAGCAACCAAGCAAGGGATCTGCCAAGTGTGGTGCTGCAGAGGTTTCCCTATGGCGAGTTTCGCTCGGATGCGGACTTCTTGATATCGATTTCTAGCCTGGCTACGGTCATCGCCTTAATCTACAATCTGCTGTGCATGAGTGTGGCGTCATTTGTGATAAGAGAGAAAAATGCACGATTGAAGGAGCTAATGATAGTCCTGGGCCTTCCAACTTGGCTGCATTGGCTGAGTTGGTTCATTCTGGTATATGCTCTGTGTATAATAGTGACATGTCCGATGATCCTACTCTTGAAGCTGAACGTAGTTAAACACGGCGCAGTCTTTCAATACAGCGATTGGTCACTATTACTGCTGTTCCTGCTGCTCTACAGCTTGGCCACCATTGCGACAATCTTCCTGCTTACGTTGTTTTTCGAAGATGAGTGTATGCTGGCTTTCGTGCTCGGCTTTGTCTGTCTACTATCAAACATATCGAGGTTTTCTTGGTTTAGCATGATGGATGCGTTGACGTTGAAAACGGTGATGTGTGGCTTGACCAGTGTGGCTTTGGGTGTAGGTTGGCGCATCATTCTAGACTTTGAAATGGCTGGCGTCGGGCTGCGTTGGTCAAATATAAACAAAATACCAACACGAAGTAACAAGATGCGTTTTTTGAATGTCATCATTGCGTTGTTTGTAACAACGGTATTGGCTTTCCTACTTTGCCTGTATTTGGAACAATTATTTCCGGGGCCTGGTGGCAAAGCCAAGAAATGGAATTATCTTTGCCAGCGAAAGTTTTGGCAAAAGTCGAAGCAGAGAAGTGCCAGATCAAATGCAGGGCGCGCAGAAAGTGGTGAAAGTCCTAAAACGCAGAAATGGCATGCATCAAATGTTAAAAATCATGACTCTGTGGTAGGTTTGAAAATTATTCATTTGGAGAAATGCTTTCATGATGACTGTGTGGCAGTAAACGATATTTCTTTCAATATGTACATCAACGAGATCACTGTGTTGATAGGACATAATGGCGCTGGCAAGACGACCACCTTGAAAATGCTTGCAGGCATTATATATCCGACCTCCGGTACTGCCATTGTCAATGGATATGATATAAGAACAGACATGGTTTCAGCTAAACAGTCATTAGGCTTATGTCCACAACATGATGTGCTATTCAAAGAGCTAACCGTGCGGGATCACATTGTTTTCTACAGTTGGTTGAAAGGTGTACGCGATAAGCGCGCCCAGAACGTGGAAATCAGTAAGTATCTGGAAGCTATGCAGCTCACGGAAACGACGAATCTTCAAGCCAAGCAACTATCGAAAGGCATGAGACGCAAGCTCTCGATCTGCTGTGCGCTGTGTGGCGGCGCTCGGACAGTACTCTGCGATGAGCCCACTTCCGGAGTGGATGCCTTTTCAAGGCGACTTATCTGGCAACTGCTGGAGGCGGAGAAACTGGGCCGCGTAATACTGCTAACGACGCAGTACATGGACGAAGCCGATGCCTTGGGCGATCGCATTGCTATTTTGTCAGCAGGTCAGTTAAGCTGCTATGGCAAACCATTTAACTTAAAGAAGCAGTTCAATCTGGGCTATCGTCTGACATGCGACATGAGTCCGAGGTGTAAAGAGTTAAACGTAACAGACTTCCTACGCCTGCGTGTGCCTCAAATCGGACTCGAAGCTCGTCGTGGCAGCGAGTTGATTTACCGATTACCAGCGCAAAGTGCAAGCAAATACTCCAGTTTACTCCGTGATCTGCAGTTTTATCAGGAAAGTTTAAATCTCACAGGTTTTAGACTAAACAAGGCATCACTAGAAGAAATCTTTATGCGCCTAGATCCCAAGCAGTCGCTCGAGCCATTCTCAGTGCCGCCTTTTTATGACCAATTTAACCCTTTGGCACAAGTCCATGTGACGACCGAACGTAACAAGCTATGTTGCCAACGTTTACATGGACTCCTACTCAAGAAATTTATACTTGATGTAAGAAGCTGGTTTGTCATTACAATGCTCTTATTTTTACCCGCCATCTTGCTGCTGATTTATCTCAAAACGAGTTCCATCAAAGTATACAGTGGTCTTCTGAAGCCTTTGGCCATGGATATCACCAGGTATAGCGAAGCATATGTGGTGCTTGAGATAGCAGCTGGCGTCGGCACCTTGAACAGGGAAATTGCGGAAGCGTACGAGGATTATGTTTACATTTTTGGGTCCAGCTACAAATTACTCTTCACTGACGGCAAACCGTTTGAGGACTTTATACTCGGCTTAGCCCCTGAATCGCGTAAAGAGGTGGATACGACTTATCTGGTCGGCGCCACCATAGCTCCGCAACAGCTCACCGTTTGGCTCAATAATCAGCCGCTGCATACGGCGCCACTTACCTTAAACTTTCTACACAATGCACTCGCACGGGTGTTCGTTGGGGCTGATGCTGAGGTGCGTGTGACCAATAATCCCTTGCCCTTTAAGAGCGACTTCCTTTCCGCTAGAGTAGCTTATGTAGGTCCGGGCATGATCAATACATATTTGCTTATAACGTTCATCCTGGTTTTGCCCCTTTGCGTGCTTGTGCCCATAAGAGAACGTGCCAGTGGACTGACTCAGCTTCAGGCATTAACCGGAGTTAGTTACTGCATGATCTGGCTAGTGCAGTATTTCTGGGATGTGCTCACATACACGGTCATGAGTGCCTTCATACTGTTCATGCTGTTCGCCATGGAAGAACCGAAATTCGATATGGCAGCGAATATTGCACGACACATGCTTGTGCTGATATGCTTCCTATTGGCCATACTTCCGATTGTCTACATAATGTCGCTCTATTTCAAGACGCCCCTACATGGGCTGATGTTCGCTTGGGGAGTCCTTGTGTCTCTGTATTTAATCATTCTTCTGCATAATGTGTTAACTGAGCAACACAACCTTTTGAAGAAGATATCTTGGGTAGTGCCAGTTTTCAATGTCTATCTGATTATGGCTCAACTGAATCAACAATATGTGCTGCGGCAATCTTGCACATCGTTAGCAAGCAGCGTTGAGGATCTGTGTGGCACATATGCCATTTGTTGTCAGCTACAGGACTATCTGAGCATGAGCGCACCCGGTATAGGCAAGGAACTGATTGCTCTCTTGCTGATAGCAGTCTTGGCAATGGCATTACTGCTACTACTGCATTCTCAGTTTTTCAATTACTTGCAGAGAGCGATCATAGAGCATACACCAAGGCTAAAACGATATGAGCATCCAAAGTTACCCGAGATGCGTTCGTTCGATGCAGTAACCGTAGAGTCGGAACTTATAAGTGAACTCACGAAGGACGAACGTAAGTTTGTGCCCTTGGTAGTGGATCATATAGCGAAGAAGTATGGAGGAATTGAAGCGGTGCCAAATTTATCATTTCAAGTGCATCCTGGCGAATGCTTCGGTTTGTTGGGCGCCAACGGTGCTGGCAAATCGACGACATTAAAGATGTTGACACACAACAAATCGATAAAAAAGGGCGACGTTTATGTATATGGCCAGAGTATACGTGCCGTATTCTCCAAGTCCAAAATGGGATATTGTCCGCAAACAGATACTCTGTTCGAGAATGTGACCGGTCGGAAGAATTTAAGAATCTTTTGCCTCTTATGCGGCATAAAGAGAGAGCGTATAACAAGCATAACGGAAATGCTGGCTAAGGGAATGGGATTCGAGGATCTATTGGATAAGAAGATCAAACATTACAGCGGCGGTAATCGGCGAAAGCTCTGTACAGCGCTGGCACTGATCGGCAATCCCAGCATTGTCTGTCTTGATGAGCCAACAAATGGCATTGATCCGGCGGCCCGTCGACAATTATGGCAGATGATCGCACTAAAAAAGTATATGGGAACGTCGGTGGTATTGAGCTCGCAGAACCTGGATGATTGTCAGGCACTCTGTACGCGTGTCGGCATAATGGTGACAGGAAAATTTGTTTGTTTAGGTACCATGCAATACCTGAAATACCATTTCGCTACTGGCTGTATGCTGAAAATTAAGGTACTAGGAAATGCAAAACCATCTGTGAAGGAACTAACCAAGTCAAGTAGCAATGAAAGTAGCCAACATGATAAACACCTCACAGACTCACGAAATACAAAGAAACGTAGAGATGGTCGACGCGTCGAGTGGAAGAATGAAAGCCGTACAGATCTGGCGATCAATATCCTTAAAAAGGATAGTTCGCAATTTTCAAATAGTTCGGAGGGTACCAGTTCGAGTACGAATAAAACACAAGATACACAAAGTTCTTCAGATGCATCTGTAGACAGTAAAGACCCAAGAACGAGTTTGACTACCATTCCAGATAAAGAAATGGATCAAGAATTGCGTATACACCGCGTTAAGGAATTCGTTATTAAATATTTCCGAGACGCTAAGTTAATTGAAGAGCACACAAGATGGCTTATGTACCAAATACCCAGACGGAAAATTCAATGGCCCTACATATTTGAACATTTAGAGAAGAATCGCGCCCGACTGTTTATTGAGGATTATAGCATCTCTCAAACGACATTAGAGGATTTATATTTAGATTTTAGCAAGGAACGAAAGCAATAAGATTTATCCTTTATATAGTTTTTACGATTATACAGCATTATGGCAATGCATAATGAAGAAAACTTCAACTCGACATTTTGTGGAATGAAGATTTTTTTTTCCTAAGCATTCATTTGGATTTTTGAATAGTTGAAAATTTTTTTTTGATAGATTTGATCTTTATTTTTATACACACTTTATTTCTCGAAGGTGTTTCGGGAATGAATTAGTTTTAATACATAGTGTTATATCGTATGTAAGTTGGTATTGCATTTTTGTGACTTATAAAACTAGAATGATTAAAATTTTGGCAATTACGAATGTTGCCAAAGACATATGTTTTTGTTTTTGCTTTTACGTACATTTTTTTGCATAGGACTTAGTAAATCATTAACAGAATTGATAACGTTTCAACAAAATTATAAAAAATAAAATACAGAAAATAATGGAATGTTGTTCCTAATAATCATTATTACAACAAAAGTGGTTCGGCAAGCCACTGCACGCTTACCTCCCATTCCAATAGCAGACACGGCCATTCTCAAAGGCGAGATTAATGCGTGGATACGGCAGAGCAGATTTGCCCTTCGACTGCAGCAATTCGGCGCCCGCATGCTTTAGCCGTTCATCGTGCTCAAAGTAGAGACACTGACTGACAAACTCCAGGAAGAGAGTCTGCATGGCGGCCGCCGAACTACGCAGGCTAAGCAAATTCTCATCCGCACAGAGATTGCCTACGAGCTGTTCGCATATGCGGGTATTCGCATCAACATCGAAGAGTGGCACACCGAAGTTAACATCTAATAATGTCCACGATTCGGTGGCATCTTCGGACTCTGCCTCCGACTCCTTGTCCAACTGTGGCTGACTGTCTGCTGTCTGTATGGGTATTTCGACAGAGTTTTGCGAAACGAGTTCACTTTGATGTGAGCACTTCTTTTGCGACGATGTGTGATCGCTCGAATTGGCGTAATTCTCCGTATTTACTGCGCACTTGGCAAGTTCGCTGGCTAGCAACTCTGTGCAATCCTCGGATGTGTAGCAATTGGCCGGCGAAGCATTTAATGGCGTGGCTGCGAAATAGTTCTCATCGGGTGATTTCAGTTTATGTGCGGGTGAAGTTGCAATTGGTCTAGCAAAGCTTGTCACCTCACTGGGCGTTTGCAGATCGAGCATTTCTGGTGTAGGAATTGGCACTTTTGCTTTAATTACTGAAGACGACTTTCTGCGTGGCTGCTTTAGCCTAACCTGCAGTTCGTAGTCTTCGCAACCCATGTCGGGTACACCCGTGTTTAGGAATGTTATGTAACCGCAATGACGAGTCAAGTTCAAATGTTCTGTAAGTTTCTGCACAGCGCGATGTTTGGCCCAGTGTGCTTGTCGCGCCTCTGACGCGCTGAAAGGAAAGGATTCGTAGTGCAGCTCGCCCGGCGCACGTATGCCGTAGCCCTGCAACAGTACACAGCCGTTCTTCAGCTGTTCATTTAAGTTGATGAAGTTCGCTGAGTTCAAAACATACGAATCGGAATGTAAAATGTTCACAAGCAGTTTGCCGTAGCCCAGGAACAGACGTGGCAATGTCTTAAGTACTGTGCCGCGGCAAAGGAAAAGACTGGGCGGACCGTAACCTAAAAGATGTCAAGTAATGAGTTAAAATAAGTTGAGGTCTCTAATGGCTTTACGCACCTGTAATATGATTATAGAATAGCTTTGTCCACATATGCGAGGAATCACAACTCCGATAGAACTGACCAAAGAATGGCACTTCGAAATTGTGCGACAACTGCGCAGTGAGTGGCGTCGCTGATATTATGAACTTGTATTTCTTCTCGAGCACACGGTCGCGTGTCTGTTGATCCAAGCACTCGAGACATTCTAGACGCAACAAGTCCAAGCCGCCTGGCAGCAAAAATCGCAGCGAGCAAATGGTCGAGCGCAGAATGACAGCGTGCGCAAAGTAGCGTGAGACATCGCCTTCACCCTCGGCATCCAGCAGTGAGACCTTCTCCAGTTCAGCAAGAAAACTGTCCATACTCTCTTCGCATAACTTGCCCACTTCGAACATAGTAACCGCATGATTCTTCAGACCCGGCGAGAGATTGCCCATCATCAGAAAAGCGGTCAGTGTTGAATCAAAAAGAAATCCAACCCGTTTGCCTGATTTCAAAGTTGTCGGTGTCAGTGGCGGCGCAGCCAGGCTGTTCTCTTTATCTTTGGAATGTTCCAATTCTTGCTCAAGCTCCAACTCACCTCCGGCAGCGGAGGCTTTAGTTGGTGTGGTATTCGTCGGCATATTGGCAAAGCTGAAATCACTTGTATTGCCGTCGGACGAGAGGTAACCCAGTGAACTGCTGTCCTTGTCCTGATTAGAATTTGGCGTCTGCTCTTGCTTCGGCGTCTTTGGACTTATTTCTGCGCTGTTGCTGTTGTTATAGTTGAGTGGCGTGATTTGCGGCGTCTGTGGCAACTCATACGGATTGTAGCTAGCCCAAGTGTGATGGAAACTTTCAGTTGTGCTTGGCTCCAGCTCTTCCTTACGCTGTGCAAAACCCAATCGACATAAATATGAAACCGCCTGCTTGACAGCGGTCAAATCCATTTGCAACATCTGCGCCAACTCCAACATGGTCATGTGTTCATCGGCGCTTACAAAGATTTTATAGAGCAAATTTTCAAAATAATCGCCACTTACGCGATTCATGACAAAGTTGCGCAACGGCGGTATGCAAATGCGATCCTCGCCGCAAATGGGCACGTCTAGATAAATCAAACCCTTGCGGTACAGGCTATTCACAACCTCATAGTCGCATTTGCCCGCCAACTGCGCTCCGAAGTCGATTAAATCGTCAATCAGACTGCGCTCAGCAGCCGACAGATAACGTATGTCCGATTCGAGCACATATCCGATATCTACGCGCCACCATGGCTCAATGCGTATACGCACTGGGAAACGTGGCAGAAATTCCATTGGGTTGGGTTTGGCACTGAAGATCGCCGTCAGCGTGCGTGACGTATGCGTCTTGAGTTCACTGATAAGCGCCAGATACTCATTGCGGCCAATGCCTAACACACGCAAACAGTCGGCTGCCGTAAAGTTGGGCAGCGTATCGTAACTCTTGTCACTGCGCAGCAGTTGAGACAACACGTCTACGTAGTAGTTGAATGGCGTCACGCGCAGCCCCTTGGTCACTATGTCCGCCAAATGGTAGGGAAACACGCCCAAGCCATTTATGTTCTTTTGGACTAGCAGCTCATAGTAGCGCTGCTCATGCCGGAATACCTTCGCCACAAGATTGCCACGAAAACGCAGCTGATTCTTCAGACTATAGTTAAACACGTACTTCTCGTAATCGTGTTGATGATTGTGCATTACCGAGCGTAGGTGGACGGGTAGCAAGTGCCACGGCACATTCGCACGCACGCAATTGCCAATTTCCTCGGCAACTTTTTCCGTTGACATTTTCTGATTGCTTCCAATAAGCCGTCTTTACTTCTGTATTACGCCACGGACATGTTATGTGATTTTTTTTTGTTTTTATTTTCACATTTATTATCTGTTTGTTTTGCAGGAAATCTCTCAGCTGTTATTAGAATTGAGAGGGAATGAAACAGTGAATCTGCTCAGTGTCAGAACTTGCAAAACAAAATAAATAATTTTTCCAACAACTTCTAAATCTGAACACAACAACATATGATAAATAAATTAGTCCGATAACATACTGTCAACAACAGCTCTGCAAGCTCTCCACCCAGTAGTATCGTATATTAGTTTCGTATGTTCTTACATTGTGTTGCCGTTTTGGTGTAAACGGTTTTGGTAGAATTTTTCAGGTCGATTGTACTAACAATGGTACTACGTGGCAACATTGGCACTCACAGTAAGAGTGGGGAAAGGCCTGCCAGAGAAAAATGCAAAACTCTGATTGTGTATCCTAACGTGTCACTGTCTGGCGTCGGGCTTCATAAATCCCAAAATCTGCCTGGGCGGTTTCGCGAGTAAATTGTTGTTGCAAGGTCTAGAAGCCATCTTTGAAATGTTAAATTAACAGAATTCTTCGGCTGATGTTAAGCGACTGTTACCATGATGTATCACTCCGCTAATCAAATACCTGTGGCGAGAAAGAAATAGCAACCGATGTAGAGCATTGTCGGTACTGTTAGTATTCTGTTGTTTAATTAGCTGTGGCTGCTAAATGGCCTTCGGAGTGGCGTTTGACTCAAACATTAATATTAACACGTCAATGATTGCAACTTATTTTTTTTCTTGTTACTAAATGCCGTAATTTTCAAGGAAATTCAAAATGTTACGGCTAACAGCTTATGTTAGGAAACAACACACAAATCTAAGCCCCTGTGAGCACTGTTTCACAAATGTTCTGATGAAGTTTCCAGCACTACATATGTAGATGATTTTCAAAAAATACATGGAGTCAGTATTTGGTCTACGAGAACTACAGGCATTTAATTCACCAGTCCTCTTCTTTACTTCGCTGGCTTGAAATTGCCAAAATTACGAAATATAATGATAGCACCTCACACCGATTCTATGCGTGTGAAAAACAGCTGATATTTTAGTTTAACGCCTTCGTCCGCAGACTGTTAAATTAGAATTTGACATTTCCATACGATTTGACTGTTCTGGCAAAATTGCACATTTCGTAATGCATTCCAAAACTGACCGCAACGAGAAGAACGGACGATTCCGGTTCGCGAAAACCCTTACATAGCGTAAGAGAGTAGACATTGTTTAGATACTAAATAATACTAAAAATAAAAAATATATATGCACATATAGAGTGTCAGTGATGAGTCGTAATATCGAAAATTCCTTTCATCATCTCTCAGATCAATGTGGTTGCAGCTTCTGTTAGACGACTGTAATCTCACAACAGCGAATTATTCGGTATGACAACTCTGCAACTCTGTTAACTGTAGGTGCATTAAACTACAAAAATACGCCGAGCATAAACATAAACATTAACAAAAATCCGTATTTTGTTGCCATTTTGTAAACAAATTTAAGTGTAAAACACATTAAACACCTACACTGCATATATATAAGCAGATAAGCGTGGACGTAGAGGGAAGGCGGTTGAAACCAAAGATAAAAAATAAAAAGCAAACGAAAAAGAGAAGAAGAGAGGAAAGCAACATCGATTGATTTTGTTTTTGTAGTAAGCATTTAACGTTGACACCCCCGCAAAGGATAAAGCAACGCAACTAAATCGAAGGGGCGGCGAAAAAGCACGGGATATCCTAAAGAAAAAAGAAAATAATAAAAACACTCATACATTAGCAATAAAAGATTATTGAACTGCACGCAAAGAACAAAGACGACGGCGCGGAAATTTGTTGTGAGTGAGCCGCTCAATGAACCCCGAAGAGGAAAACTCAACGACGACGACAGCGGTGACGGGCACGACTGTCAGCGATGAGGTACCTACGACGACAGCGGCAACTACGACTTCAAGGTGAAAATGCGTTTAAATATATTTCAAAACAAAGAAATTTGTGCTAAATAATGTTTGTTTTTTTTTCGGAAATTGTTTTGTGCGAATTTAGTGCTCTTGAAGCAGTCGTTGCGACGGCAACAACAACAACAGCCATTGCAGCACCTAACGTCGGCACCTCAAGCGCACGGCGTACACCCGAAATGCGTCGATCGGCAGTGCGTAGCCTAATACAGCGCTACTTTTATCAGTTACAAAATGGCTGCGGCCGATCCGGCTGTAAGAATGCCAATTGCGCATCAAGCGGCAAAGTGACACCAATGACGCCCAACGATATGGCCGCAAAGGCAATACAACTCTTCTCACAAGATGCGCAACTCTGTGACAGTGTTGCAGCGACGACGCCGACACCAATTGCAATGCCCCCGAACGAGATGTCTGGCAGTCCAGTGGCGGCATCTTCAAGCAAAGTGCCACGCACAGAAAATGGTTTAAATCATGAGTCACCCACAACAAGGTAGGTTACTGCAATCAAACTAAAACTGAACGTTGTTCGTTGATGTTTTATACATAGCTCAACTAGCCTCAGCCAGGGTCAAGATGTTGACATGGTTTCGCTCATCGGTAGCAGTTGCAGTAGCACCAGCACAATAACCAGCGCTTCATCTGCTTCGACGACGACGTCCTCTGCTTCCACTGCCTCGTCCAACTCGACGCCTTCGTTGCAGTCACCCAATGCCACGCATGCTCAGCAGGACGACGCCGCCAGTGACTTCAGCACAGTGCCGATGGTTAAGCTAGTGGCGATTGGCACGGTGCCAAAAAGTGATCTATCAACTAGCCCGGCCCCAACGTCTTGCTGGGCGACAATGCCAGTAGGCACTGTAAGCGTGGAGTTGATACAGGAATTGGTTACTGAATGTCAAGTGACCGGCAGTTATGCGCATTTGGTATATGCCATAAATGAAGTTTTCTCATCCGTGGAGCGTTTATGCACGAATTTTCAACGCAGTAATCCGGCAGTTTCTCCCAACAGCAAGGCAAACGACTCAAGTAGTAAACTACATGAACTGTTGGCCAAGTCACCTGGTGAACTCAAAAAAGAGGATTTACGCACATTGGAGGGTGAAAACGATAAGGATGAAGACAGCACACAGCAGCAGCAGCAGCAGCAACAGCAACAGCAAGTAGCACGAGAGCTGACGCGAGAACAAAATAGGCAAAATATAAGGGATGAACTATTAGTGGAGGAATTCGCAGCACATATAGAAGGACGACCGACCCGGCGACTTATGCTCTTAGACGATGATGATGAGCCTATGACGGATGCCGACGAGCCCGCATGTACGTCATCCGGGCGTCGACGTGTACCAACTGCTGCGACAACAACTGCAGCTGGTGTGGATGCCACCTCTAGTGCAACAGATGTTGACCTGCAAACAGTGCGCAATGTGAAGAATCTGATCTTTGTATTAAACAACAGCGAAGTCATCGACGGCATCACTGGCAGCGTTATACAATTGGCGGACTCAATAAAGTACGGTCGCAACCATGATTGGGAGAAGGTGCTGCATTGTCTGGTCATTTGTTTCGATATAGCCACAAATTGTAAGATTTTTGTCTGATATGTAGTCTTTTGATTTTTTGTTTTTCTCTTTTGTATTGACAAAAAACTAATTGCGTTTGAACGACAGCACTCAATACGCCGGCTGATCTCGAATACTTGGAACGCGCGCTGCCCAAATTGTGTCATGCGGCGGCAGTACTGCCAGTGAATGCGCAGGCGCGTCTGTCGCGCATCTGGGCTGCGCACTGCAGTGATCAACTGCAAACGCTAGTTCAATGCTGCCAGCAAATCATCACGCTGCAGGTACTGCTCGATGAGGAAAACGTACGTGAAAACGTGGACATCATAGCTGTTACCAAAGTGCTAAAGGCAAGTAGACCATCGTCGATTCACTTCGCTCTGAAAAGAACCATAAAATGATTAACTATCCCTTTGATGCAGATAATCTTCTATGGAAATATAATGGCTGGGCAATTAGAAACACCGTCTAGTTTAGTGCCCATGAACGGCAGAGCTACGCCAAATGTGAATCCATTTGATGATGAAGACGATAGTGAGGGGGCGCGCGGTGGCGTCACATCACTTAACGTCGACGATGATGATGATCTCTTTTATTACAGTGGGCTGTCACGTCCACATATGCCCAAATTTGCCGAAGACAAACTCGAACTGGCACTGCAAGTCAGTTCAATTGATTGTCGTGTGCCGCTTGTACCATTCGATGATTTTTACAATGAGCAACTGAGTGATACCATACAAATGCATCACGACTATTTATCATACAAGAATCTGTCACTGGAACGTGATCCGAGGGGCGAAGATTCCTATTTTACATTTATGCTGTACGCCTTCGTACTGACGCCGGCCACAAAGGTTATTGCACTTTACTACGATAGCCGAATGCGCATGTACAGTGAGCGCAACTCCACACTCTACTCCATACTTAACAATTTTGGTGACAACAATGATGTGTCCACACGCCCCGATCTGAAGCTGACAGTGCGACGTGATAACCTTATTGATGATGCGCTTATTGGCGTGAGTGTTAAGCTAAGAGTGTGAAGCTTGATAAATGCAGTCATTTTATTTTCATACCCTGTTATATAGCTCGAGCTGGTAGCCATGTCGAATCCGAAAGACTTGAAAAAGCAATTGGTCGTTGAGTTCATGGGCGAACAGGGTATTGACGAGGGTGGCGTGTCCAAAGAGTTCTTTCAGCTTATAGTCGAAGAGATTTTTAACCCTGACTTTGGCATGTTTGTGCAGCAGGAGGAGACAAACACCATGTGGTTCGTAGCCAAAAAATTAATTATGTTATTCTTTATGACGAAGGCACTTCTAACCGGGTTATCTTTGCAGGTTCAATTCAACGCCTTTTGAGAATGGCGCACAATTTACGCTTATTGGCATCATCCTAGGTTTAGCTATATACAATAATGTCATATTGGCTGTGAATTTTCCAATGGTCGTATATCGCAAGTTAATGGGTTGCCGAGGCACTTTCTACGATCTGATGGACTGGAATCCGACGCTCTATCGCAGTTTAAAAGCTCTGCTCAACTATGAGAATCCCGACATGGAGGAGGTTTTCATGCAGACCTTTAAGATTAGCTACACCAACGTATTCGGCGAGGTCGTGGAACACGAGCTCATAACGAATGGCGGCAACGTAGCAGTGGGCCAGCACAACAAACAGTCATTTGTAGATGCTTACAGTGACTACTTGCTTAACCAAAGCATCGAGCAACAATTCAAGGCGTTCAAGAAGGGCTTCGAAATGGTTACAGACGAATCGCCACTGAAACTGCTTTTCCGGCCTGAAGAGATTGAGCTGCTCGTTTGCGGCAGTAGGGTGCGTCTTAATTTATATTTTTAATAATTTGTTTTTTTAACAATGATGTTCTCTCAACATGCAGAAATTTGATTTTGTGGAACTTGAAAAGTCGACCGAGTACGAAGGCGGTTACACATCTAAGTCGCAGATCATCAAAGACTTTTGGTCAGTTGTACACTCCATGCCCGATGATGTGAAACGTAAACTACTAGAATTCACTACCGGTTCGGATCGCATACCTGTCGGCGGATTAAGCCGTCTACGTCTACTTATAACAAGACACGGCCCGGATAGCGATCGTCTGCCAACCTCGCATACTTGCTTCAATGTACTATTGCTGCCAGAGTACAGTAGCAAAGAGAAATTAGAGGAGCGTCTGCTTAAGGCCATAAACTACTCCAAGGGCTTTGGCATGTTGTAGATGAACACACAGCCGAGATAGCTAGCTACAACTACACCACCCGCACATACTAGGCATAACCTCATGCCATTCGAAGCTGCAGTCAATCGAGTTATACTGATGTCACGCCACTCGACAATGATGACTTCCTTACACAATAACTGAGACAACCACCGCCACTTATTAACTGTCATACTCTTTTTTAGTTTTAATTCATTGCTACCAATTTGCAAAGACTTTAACTCATCATTTTTTGGTTAATTTTAATGTGGTGATCATTTAAGGCTATGAGCACCTCATATTTTGCAGCTAATTAACCGCAGACCTGCTCGTTCGTTCGCTTATTAATTTTAACACATTTGTTTAAATTTTGATTTCTATTTAATTTTGATTCGTATTGTAAATACAAAAAAGTGAAATTCGTATTTGAATCATAAGCTAAAAAAACAACATGTACTTGCTAAATAAATTTTAAGTTATAATCGGTTTTGAAAAAGGAATTTTCTCTTTTTAAGATTCCGTAAAACGGGAGCAGTTAAAGGCATTTCTAATGACTAACCATGCTTTTTAGAGACTAATCGATATTGTCATGCATAAATGTTTAAATACAATATTTGAACAGCCGTTATTTAATTAAGAGTCAGCGCGGCCTAGGTATCATGCAACGCAAAGCAACCCTAGTTCGCATATAGCGGTGCCAGTGATGCCAATTTAACGCCAAATTTAATTTCTTTTGCATAAATCTGTAGATTTCTCATTTTCATCCGTTCACTTTTTTTGGTCAGTGTCGCAGATTTTCACTTTGTTTAGCACTTCATTTAGTGTTATTGTTTGGGAGTAGAGTTTGCACAGCACGAAACGAATGTTTCTCACTCACACACAGTGCATGGTTAGTGCTACTCTCTTCTGACAACGTAAAAATATTTCAGAAGTTTAAACGCCGCTAGCAAACGGTATGCCCTCGAACACATAACATTATTTGTAGTACATTCATTCATGTTATCGCTCTGTCGCTGAACAGACGTAGTGGTGGTTCGGCTAGTTTTTTGTGATAGTTAATGTGCACTGCAATTTTTGAAATAACAACTGTAAAATGTGCAATTTCTTTTAAGTACTAAAGTTATATATTTATATAAAGTGTTTTTCTATTTGTTTGAAAAGAGATTAAAAAGAGTAATGAAGCTGAACAATTCAATATCAGCACCGCTATGGCTGCTGCTGCTCGCAACAACGTACGTGCTGTGCTTGCAACAAGGAGTACTTGCTGTAGAAACCATAACAGAAGGAATAGATAAGTTGCATGGTGTGTGTATAATTTATTTAAAAGAAAAAAAAACGAACAGGAAATATTATTTTTGTTTATGTGTAGGAAAACTGTTAAAAAGCATATATTTTTACTCTTTTGCTCATATGCGTGCGTTCGAGTATATTTCGCGTAGACACAGAAATGGCGAGCGAAAAGAATAAAAGCCCCGCTATTCGTTCATTTGTTGCATATTGTTTTAATGAATGCATCGCTCTAATTAGAATTCCAGCAATGTATGCGCTATGGATATGTATGTATGTATGCATTGCCCCACAGTAGCAGATGCTGTGTAATAGATACTTTTGTTGGTGTTGCTCTAATCTGCATATTTTTCACACTACATCGCAGTTTATTTATGTTATGTGGTTTCTTGGAGTTCCTGCTGCCTTTAATAACTTGGCAAATCACTTTCAGTTTTTTGTTTATTTGTTTATTGCTACTCGTATTAAAAATAAAACAGAATCGAAAAGAGCTCACACGAGTTCATGATTTTGCATATTCAAAATTTGTTTGAAATAAACCCGTTTGTTTTTTTTATTATTCAGCTTTGTTAAAGAACTGTTTTGTTTCTAAGCAAAAAAATGAGTAAATGAGATAACATACTTTTCGTCTTGATTGATAGCAGAACTATTTTCAATCCAAGCGATCTAATTGAATTTTCAATAAACAGAAACTTATTGCCGGCTCATGTTTGATGCAATAAATACAACTTTATGCAAATTTATTATTTATTTTGGATGATTTATATAGCATAACCAATATGAAACCAATGATAGCAACAATGATCAGTAATGATTGGTCTTAGAACTAAGTTATGACGCAAACTGATTTGGTAGTTGCCAATCAAAATTACACGAATATTATTAGCTTACTATTTTAGAAGCTTTCGAATGCAGCAAAAAAATGTTTAATGAGAAAAAAAATTTTCTGTTTTTTAACAAACATCTTGAACTAAATCTGTAAAAATTATTGATTACTCTCGAAAGATCTTAAAAAATGTATAAAAACAGCAAAACATTAATCAGACTTCTTTTCCGCTCATTGACAGATAAGATCAAAGTGTTCACTGTTGCCTCAAACCAAACCGATGGCTATCTGCGCTACATACGCTCCGCGCGTGTCTATGATATAGAGGTAAGCACATTTTTCCAAATAATACAAATATTAAAATTATAAATAGTAACTGTCAAGCAACGAAAAAAAAAAAAAAAAACAAACAATTAATTTCAATCATTTATTAAAAGCTTTGAATAAATGTTAAATTTAGTATCGACATTAAAAAGTGATAATAATAATGTCAAATATATATCTTAATGCGATATTGCTTTGCATTAATTTACTCGTCTTTAAACAAATCATCCGTTAAAGTGCAAAGACCGGTTGATCGAGTTGTGTCAGCAATGTCTAACAAATTTCTGCCGTTATAGTTAGGTTTCGGGTATGCAAATTTTTCAGTATACCTACGTGTTTTTTTTTTCTAGATTTGCTTAAGGTTTGGTCTGTATAAAGGTTTTTATTATTTTTTTGATTCTTCAAACTTCAAAAATGTACAATAAACAAAATCTGTTCTTTGTGTGTACAATATACATATATTTTTTTCGCTGGGCTGTGCTATCTGCTCGGCATACTTTCATTTGCTCTTGCATCCGTTCGTATTCTTAAAAATTGACTGAAACTTAGACGTTGATGCTGTGGCTGGAGGCGAGGCTGGGACAGCGACGGCGGGAACGTTGCTGATGTGTACCACTGAGATTGGTTCATTAAGACCATACATAGTATAGAAACATATGTGTAGTTAAAATTTTTGTATACATATGTGCTTTTGTTTTAAATGGTTTTTATGCATCTGCCAGCCTTGAGCATATAACACAACTTACCTACGTACATATTTATGTATGTATGCTTATATAGCGGAAAATAAATGTAAGTATATAACCGATTGCAATCTTGGCACAGCACTGAATTGAATTTGTTCTTTATTTTTTGAATTCTAAAATCTAACCTCTGCATTAAGTCAATGCTTAAGTTCGCCGGCTAGCTGATAAGTAATTCTTCCTTTTTTATATGTTCACTTATCAACAATAATAATAATTTTTTTTAAACATTGTGCCACATAAGCTTGCTTTGCTTAATCATGCCGGTCGGTTTTTGTCACAAGTTGTTCATGTTAAAAAATGAAAAATTGTCACAATTTTAATTGTACACCCGTTTCTCTAATTTCATCATATATGCATGCATATACATTTTGTTCCCAATACGCTGATAAGACAATATTTTATTTATATTTAATTTTATTTTTTACAAATTTGAGACTTATGGGAAATTGTGTAGCGAGTCTGAGTATTCTACCGCTTAAGTGTAGCTCAGGTGTTTATTATTTGTTATAATTGATTATTTTTCCGTTAATTATGTTGTCATTACATTTTTTATTTATTTAAATTTGGCCTGTCAGCGTTTCTCCTCACAGGAACAAGTTTTGTATAATTTTTTGGTATATTCTGGGCTCAACAGGTTAATCTAGATTGTCGCAAGCATTATGAGTTTGTCTTTATTAAAAACGAATACAAGGCTGAACTTATTCATGAATCCGTTGTTATTCAAATTTATTTGGTAGGTTTTTGTTGCAATTCGTTTAAAACGTGGAGATAAGAACAAATACGATGATTTTTATTATATATGGTACATGTCCAAGAAATTTTCCAGCAGAAGAGATTTTCGTGGATTTGACGGTTGCATTAAATTCTAGTAATTTTATTAAGTAAACAATTGTTGTCAATAGCATATGTTTTGATACTAATATCTAAACTGATTTTCTTCAAGGTCACCACATTGGGACTTGGTGAGAAATGGAATGGTGGCGATATGAACAAACCCGGCGGTGGCTATAAGCTGAATTTACTACGTGAAGCGATAAAACCATTGAAGGATGAACAGGATACAATTATACTTTTTACCGACAGGTAATGATAATGATTAATTGTAGCGATCTAAAAAAAAATAATAAAATGTGTTAAATGTATTTTGCAGTTACGATGTGGTCTTCACCTCGCCACTAATTAACATTGCCGAGAAATTCAAGGAATCGCGCGCAAAAATACTTTTCTCTGCAGAGAAGTTTTGTTGGCCGAATGAGAAACTAGAGAAAGATTATCCCGCTGTGGAAGGGAATGCCTCGCGTTTTTTGAACTCTGGTGCTTTCATAGGATATGCGCCTCAGATCTTCGCTCTATTAGCGACGCCCATTAAGGATACTGATGATGATCAGCTTTACTTTACCAAAATTTTCCTTGATAAGAAACAGCGTGTCAAGTTGGGCTTTAAGTTGGATACAGAATCACGACTGTTCCAAAATTTAAATGGTGCAAAGGAGGATGTCAAGCTTCAAGTTGACTTGGACACGAATCAGGGTATATTGCAGAATATTAACTTCATGACTCAGCCGAGTATCATACATGGCAACGGTTTGAGCAAGGTGGATCTGAACGCCTATGCCAATTATCTGGCAAAGACCTTTAATGGACATTGCACCTTCTGCCAGGAGAATCGCATTGAATTATCTGAGAAGATATTGCCAACCATCAGTTTGGCTCTTATAGTGACCAAACCTGTGCCATTTTTCGATGTATTTTTGCAGAATATCCCAAAGCTAAACTATCCCAAAGAGAAACTGCATTTGTATGTCTACAGCAAAATTCCATTCCACGATGCGGATGCTAAAGCATTTGTGAGTACACATGGAAGTGACTATGCCAGTGCTAAGATAGTGATCTCAACTGACGACATAAACGAACGAAGCGGGCGCGGGTTGGCAATGTATGTATAAAGCATGGCTGCATGGATTCAAAATCTTAATCTAAATCATTTTTATTTTTAAAATTTCAGTGAACAAGCCAAGCAACGCAAATCCGATTACATACTCTTTGTCGAGGCCGATGCGCATATCGATGATGAAGAGTTGCTGCGTGAACTTTTGGTTATTAATAAGTAAATGCTTGGCATTTCATTTTATTACTTTTATTTATATTGATTTGTGTTTTGCCATTTTTGCAGACAATTTGTGGCACCGCTTTTCTACAAATACAATGAACTCTGGAGTAATTTCTGGGGTGCTCTCTCCGATAACGGTTACTACGCGCGCTCTCACGATTATGTCGATATTGTCAAACGGGATATAATGTGAGTACGAATAGTCGATTAATATTATTGAATAATGATGCTGGCTCATTTCGACTAAACCGAGTTGTGCCAATTCAATTTCTTTATTTCGCTTGTCTGCATAACCTACTTCTAGACTTGCTTGAGTTTGATTTAAGTAGATTTATTAGATATGCGCCGTAAACTTTGCCGCTACAGGCGAAAACAAAAATGACCTTGGCAAGTTTTTATTTATTTTTTTCTTTTGCGGAATTTCGCACAGTCACAATTTATGTACTCAATTTTTTAAGATGTTACGTGACGTATAAATCTCAACACTGCAGACTAACTCAGCTTTAGTTGTAAGCAATTGTGATAGGAAAGATTTAAGAACTTTTTTCACAGTGGGCCGAAATAGACTAATTTTTTATTAAATAATTTAATAATTGCGGCTTAATAAAACACTTAAAAAATTTAATTTAATTAAATTAAATTTATTTTAGAACATTAAAAAAAATGTACAAAAACATTTTGAAACTCGACATACTATACAAGAAAATAATCGACTAATCGAAAGCAATTGAGAAATCTGTTTTGAAACTGCGACGATCAATTGAATATTTATTATCCGCGGTGCATTCATAAAGACCCGCATCCATCTGCGTTGCCGGATCGATCTCTATTTTTGATTTGACTTTGTCCTCACCGATGCGCCACTCGTGCACCTTGTTGCCAATACATAATACATAAAGTATACTTATAGAGCAATTATTGCTAATAAAGACTTACATGCATATAGAGATGCTGAAAGATCTCTGTGCCATCCTTGTACCAAGTAATGTGCGGACGCGGATTGCCCTTGGCAACGCAGAGAAAAGCGATTTTATGTCCCAGCACGTATTCCAAATCAAAATGTGAGGCTTGTAATATTTTGGCACCCTACCAAAGGGGGCGCATGTCATTAGTTCATGATATTATTCCATTGCTTGTATACCTACATTATTATTGTTATAATACTGATCCGATTCGGGATCACGGTATTTGCCTGTTATGGGAAGACCAATTTGTACCTAAATGTTTAATTGAAATTTTTTTTAAATAAAGCTTTTCGAGTTTTTAGACAATGTTATAGAATACTCTTGATTTAGTGCGTCCTCTGCCACGCCCACGTCGGCCTTCGCAAGCGGGCGCGCTTAATAAGAATATGGCCAGACAAATGAACCAAACTTTCACATTCATAATAAAGTAATTTCTATTTTGCGTTTTTTTCGAGTGTCAGCACGATTTATATTTTATTAAATTTAATAAATTTTTTTTTTTTGGTTAGACTTTTTTAAATGATTATTTAGTATTATGGTTTCCCAGTAGGAATAAATCGCACTCTACGCTCGTCAAACGCTTCCTCAGCTCGGACCGTGCTTCAAGCTGGGTTTTTTGCGAATAATGTTTGTTCGTCTCAAACTGCGCTCGGCGACTAAATCAGAAAAACTCATTGCATTATTTGGGTTTCGTTTTGGAAAATACAAAACAAAATAAAACAAAAATTACCTTATAAAAGGGTAGCATGGCATAGCAGCATGGTAAATTAAATCGCCACAATTGTCAGCGTTTGGTGTCTCTGTGGGATTTTATTCACGCGCATCTCACTCACTCGCTCATTCAGTCACTTAAAGCGTTTTGCCGCTCGTTTAGTTTCACTAAAAGTCATAGATCATATAATTTTGTGTTCTCCATGTTAATCTGCGCAACATGTTTGTTGGGTGTTCGTCTGTTTGTTGATTGGATTTGTGCTCAGCGGCGATTGAGTTTACCCCTTCCGGATTATGTTGATTAGTAGTGAGTGAATGCGATTTTTTGGCATTGCATGCACAGTGGTTTGAAACACTATAAACTTATATATCAAGGATAGAAACGCTGCCCCTCTTTTTAATTTTTCCTTTTATCTGTATAGTTGCAATCTTGTGTAAGAAAACTTCTTCACTTTCTTCAAGTGGAAAAGTTAAATCTTGTTAGGTTATGATTTTATTATCCGTGGCCTAGATGTTATCCAAGCTAAACATTACTGGCTAGTTGCCTTTTTAATTTAGTTGTTGAGTCATTTTGCGATTTTGAATACTTTACACACAATCAGTTAATGTTGCTTTCAGCCCACTGTATGTTGTTTTAACATGCTCTTTAACGAAAACACTTTTGTGTGTTAGCTTACACACTTTTTAATAAAATAAATGCAAAAAAATCACTTAAATTAAGTAATTGACTCAATTTGTCGGCGACGAAGAACAACAAAAGTATATACAAAAAATTGGACATTGAAAAGTAAACACAATAAAACAAAATATATACATAAATATAAAATATATTTTGTTAGCAATGTTATTCCAAGTGAATGCAGCATCATTGCGACTTGGTTTAATTAATCGATAAGAAAGCCAATTTCACTTGATATTGAGGTTTAATAGTTGTTTTGGATTTTTTATTTAAAAAATTACATTTAAAAATATATTCGCATTTAAAAATTGACCATAACGTAATCAGTGCGAAAACCACGACGATCAATGGCGTAGATATTATCCGCTTGGCATTCATAGTAACCTGGCCATGAGAAGAACACATTTAAGAAAATTGCAATTAAATTTTGAATGCATAAATTCACTGATCTGATAATTAGAGTATTCAATAACTTTTAGAGTCTTAATTGATTTGTCTTAGCCCAAAGAAGATCTTCAGTGCACATTAGCCAAGTTTTGGCTAGGAACAGGTGAAACAGCTTTGTCTTTGCCAGTTCTATGCTTACCTGCATCCATTTGTGTTGTGGGATCGATTTCCATTTTGGATTTGATAACATCAGTGTCTATATGTGATTCGTGTACCTGGCAAGGAGTTTCAAGAAATTCTATTGAAATTGAAATCTTTTGTTCAGACACATCGAAAAGAAGTTTATAAACTGATTTTGCTTTAAGCAAATAAATGCCTTCAATTTCTTTTACAAGTTGACGGACTCCATTGGATTACAGTTGATTAGCTAAATATACGATCCCTACATTTTTAACTGAGTCTGATTTAGGCAAATTTCTTTTAAACTCGCAAACCAAAATTTTTCTTTTGGCAACTCACCTGAAAGAATCGATGCTGATATAATTCGGCGCCATCTTTGAACCATGTTATGGTGGGACGTGGATTACCTATGAATATGAAACACGAATTTCATATAATTTCATATAATAAATGTGTACTGTCGCATGCCTCCTACCTTGTGCCATGCAGAAAAATGTTATCTTGCGTCCGAGTGTATAGTCCAGTTCGAAATGAGACGACTTTATTATCTTAGCACCCTGTTTTTTACACATAAGATTATATAGGGTATCTTCCATTAATTATTTAAAAGACTCACATTCTCATGATCGTAGTAGTTGACCGCATCCTGGGAACGATGTTGTATGACGACTGGTTTCTTGCCTGTGTAGTTGCGACGCAGCACATTGCGCCCGCTGCTGCTTCCTGTAAGCAAAGTGTTGCATATGTAGTTGGGATTTATTACATGGATGCTTCTTGTCAGAGTCTTACGCACTTTGCGCCTCAATGCCGCCCAGATCACTTATCAGCAGCAGCATTATGATGAAGCACATTGCACGCATTGAGTTTGGTCTGCAGCGTGCGCACAGCTGCTGATGCACAATACATATATACATTTGTACTTGTATATAGTTAAGTTGTCTTTATGTATGTTTTGGAGATGTCAGCGCTTATGCGAACCGTTGTCGAGGCGTACACGTTGTCTACTGGCATGCCGTGTTGTGCGCATGCAGCTTGGATGCTGTTGGTGCTCGTTGCCACAATTGTGGAATATTTCAATTAAATTTTTATTAAATCTCTTCTCTACATTGTTGCTTGATTTTGTAGTTTTTGATTTTGGTTTTCGTTTTTTTATTTTTTTTATTTTTTGTTTTTGCAAACATTTTACGTCTTTTATTATTACTGATCGGGTCTTTGATTATACCCTGTACCAAAAAATGGTAAAGGGTATATTAAAGTTGTGCAAATGTATGTAACAGGCAGAAGGAGGCGTGGCAGACCCCACAAAGTATATATATTCTTGATCAGCATCGAAAGGCGAGTCGATATAGCCATGTCCGTCTGTCCGTCTGTCCGTCTGTCCGTCTGTCCGTCTGTCCGTATGAACGCAAGGATCTCGGAAACGGTAAGACCTACAATCACCAAATTTGGCACGAAGACTCTGCCAATCCATAGGCATAACGAGTTTATTTTTTTTTTCGATATTCGACCTATAACATATAGCTGCCATAGGAACGATCGGGTGAAACCCTACATTTAGTAACAAAAACCCTTTTGTTTTTCAAGATATCTGCACCAAATTTTGGATTTAACAGTTTTAGCTAATGCCCAACTACATATCTCAATATAATATATATCGGTTCACTATATCATATAGCTGCCATAGGAACGATCGGCCAAAAAACAACGTTTACTGAGAAAAACTTTTTTGTATATTGAGCAATCGTTATCAAATTTTGGATTTACTAATTCTAAGTAATATCCAATAATATTCCCGAATATTATAAATATCCGTTTACTATAACATATAGCTGCCATAGGAAGGATCGGCCGAAAAACAACATTTACTGAGAAAAACTTTTTTGTTTATTAAGATATCGTTACCAAATTTTGGATTTATTGATTCTAAGTAAATTCAAATCATATTCCTAAATATGATTAATATCGGTGCACTATAACATATAGATGCCATAGGAACGATCGGCCGAAAAATGGCTTTTACAAAATAAAAAATTTTTTTTTCTTGAGATATCCTTACATAATGAATACAAAATATTAAAGCAACAAAAAAATATATTAAGTTTTGGCTTCGGTACAGGGTTTTCTATAGTCGGTTACGCCCGACTATAGCCCTGCCTTTCTAGTTTTTATTATAGCGTATAATAGCATATAATAGCGTAATCCACAAATTGTTATTATTGCAACTGACATTTGAAGCCACCTTTGGAAATTTCTAGAAATAGGAAATGTAGAAAATCTAGAATCCTAGGCTTGAAGGGAAAAATTTCTTAAGAAAAAGAAACTGAATAACTCCTTTACAAATTTATGCTATGCAGTGTTGTCAAGACTTCCATTGGATGCCTATCTCATGTTCTTCTTATAACGCTCCTCTTGTTTACTTTGCAGTGGCATCTGGAACGTGCCTTATGTGTCAAGCATTTACCTAATCAAGAGTAGTGCCTTTGACTACATTGATTACGAACATGAAGTGTATGATCCCGATATGGCAATGTGTGAATCGCTAAGAAATGCAGTGAGTGATCTCTCTCTAAGAGAGTTGCTACTCTTCTTGCCATGGGAAGGCATATGGTAATCTATATTTTTGTTTTTGTTTTATTTATCTAAAGGGCATATTTATGTATTTGACGAATGAGCGTGATCACGGACATCTGGTCAACGATGACGGCTTCGATATTACGCAGTCACGACCCGATTTTCGTACATATTTTACCAATAAGATTGATTGGGCAAAGAAATATATACACCCGGAGTATCAGACTCAGTTAAACACATCAACGAAACTCCAGCAACCATGTCCTGATGTGTACTGGTTTAAAATTGCATCAGAAGCATTCTGCAATGATCTAGTGGCTATTATGGAGGATTTCGGTAAATGGTCGGATGGCTCCAATTCGGATAAACGTCTGGAAGGTGGCTATGAAGCAGTGCCGACACGTGACATACACATGAAACAAGTGGGCCTGAGTGAAATGTGGTTGAGTTTCCTCAATGAATATGTTCGCCCGCTACAGGAACGTGTTTTCACGGGCTACTATCATAATGTAGGTATTACCTCATTTAGACAGTGAAATAAGTTTTAATTGTATTTATATATTCTTGCAGCCGCCAAATTCATTGATGAATTTCATGGTACGCTATCGTCCGGATGAGCAACCGCTATTGCGTGCACACCATGATTCTTCCACGTACACCATTAACATTGCGATGAATCGTAAGGGCATCGATTTCGAGGGCGGTGGTTGTCGCTTCATTCGCTATAATTGCTCCGTCACAGACACTAAAGTCGGTTGGATGCTCATGCATCCCGGCCGTTTGACGCATTTCCATGAGGGACTGCTGGTCACTAACGGCACTCGTTATATTATGGTTTCATTTATTGATCCCTAAATATCTTTCTCCTAGCATTAAACTGCCATATCGATTGTTTTCCAAAGATTATCTAGATTTTTTTACAAAGCAATTCTCATTCGCCTAACGCATATTGTTTAAGGCAAAACGATTTTTTTTAGCATAAGCCTAATACTCTTGTCAATTGTTTGTATTTATTGTATTTATGAACTGACTTTTTGTAATGCATATACTGTATATTTTTGGCATATTAAATATAAATGAATTTATAGATTCATTCCGAAAATCTGAAGTGTTTCTTCTAGTTCACCTAAAAGGTTTTTGATAAAAAAAATGTCAATAAAATCATTTAAATGCAGTTAAAACAGTCACTTCGAATTCATTGTCTACACTTTTTAAAATTAGCGTGAGCGCCACAGTTTATTTACTTTGTTTCTTTGAAGTGTGAGCATGATGGCTTGTCGTTATATAGTATAAGTTTCACAGCATCGAGCTTTTGTCTGTCTCTGCTCCGTACGCGTGTACAAGTCCGACGATATGGCTATCACACTCTAGCACCTATGGGAGAGCACTGCATAAAAAGTGTCATGGAGTCACTATAACAAAAACAAAACAAATTGTGTTTACAGAGTCACACTTTTAATTTGTTATGTTTTTTGTTGCTGCTTGAGCGGCGACTGCTTGCAAATAAAAAAGAAGAATTGACGACAAGCACAAATACCGATTTGAAATATCCACAAAATGGCGGCATTGGGGCTTAATTCAAGAAGAAGCACCGTGTGTTTGTTGCCGCCGCGGTATTTTGATTTGGGAAGCAAAGAAGAAGCACAGCAGAGTGGCTAAAAGAGAGCAAAGAATTACAACAACCATATGAAACTCTCTCTTCAGCGAATAATATATAAAAGTACAGAGTGTTTTGCAGAGCGCCTTAGTCGTAGTCTCTCGTCGTTCATTATCACATCGCAAATAACAGTCGCAAATAACCAACGGAACTCGACGGAAGTCCGGAAGCGAGCGCAATTTGGTTTACAAAGGAATCTGCATACAGTTCCTTGTACAATATTGTGTGAGTTGAGTGTAGTTTACAATTTTGTTAAAATAGAAAATCTAATAATTTCAAAGCGAGGAGTGTTTAATCATAAACTTATAAAAACGCGTCAAACAATTGTCCTTCGCAGTTAACATATGCTTAATAAACAATTGAAACTGAACTACACCAAACTTTGTTTTTGCTTTGCTACAACTGACCGCGGTTGTTGTTATTGCTGTTAGTTTGGCTCGCGTGCTTGCTCTCTAAAGGAGCGCTCTTTATTCTTTCTCATTTGGCGCGGCAGGAGTCGGTGCTTTTTCGATTTATATTATTTTCTATTTAGCATCTTTTTTGGTGTGTTTCGTTTTTGTTATTTTCGTTTTGTGTGTGTGTGTGTGGTTGCGTGTGTACCTGTGCCGTTACCCTGCACACCTGCTGCTGCTTACAAGACGTGCGTATGTTTGCGGTAGCTAACGGTAGTTGTTGAGCAAAACAGAAAAAAAAGAACATTGTCACAACAATAATAACAACAGACGAAATAACAACTACGGAAAGCATTCAAAGCAAAAGAAAAAAGAAGCGCAAATGTTTTGGTGAAGTTAGGTTCAATTTGTTTTTGCTTTATATTCGCGTGTAACTTTTTTAAAATGAAATTTGAAATGTGCAATACAATATTTAATATTTAATTTGGTGTGCAAAATCGGTGCGTCAGGCGTGCATTGAACTTAATTTCTTATTGGACTCTAATCATGGCAATAAGCATTGACATATTGTTGCCTGAACTGACACCATGCTGCAGCTGAGCGAAACAAGTGAGTGGACCTTTTTTATTGTCTCTTGATCTTTCACTTGTGCTTGGTTTTTTTTTTAGATTTACATGTTAAATACTTTAAACAGTGGTTATTTTGCCCAAATTATTGTTGATGCCCTCTGAAGTCAATATGTATTGCTGATTCAGACAAAATTTGCTACGCAAACATTTTTTCTGGCAATTTGAGCAGTTGCCGCATTAACTTTCTTTTTTTTTTATAGAATTAGTTAGTTGACGCCGCATTAGTTTTTGTTGTAGCGGTTGCCCTTTGTAAGGGTATCAACTTTGGCCATCTGTGGCCACTTTCTTGCTTAGGTCACTTCGGAATGTAGATCTAAGCGACGTGCAAGTTTGTGCCGTCGTCCGCTTTTGCAGAAGGTCGAAGTGTAATTTACGGTAGCGCATGTATTTCTGTTATTTTTTTTTTCTTCTATATTTTTTTCTTCTATTTACTATTTTATCTTTGATAGTTGTCGATGTTGATAACAAACCAAATAAAAATTCACTAATGCTGTTGTCTAGATGCATTATCAATTGTAGTATCGAAGTGATTGTATCAAGTGCCAAACACGCGACAAATGTACATATATATTTTTTTTTTGGACAGCATTGCAATATGTTATCAGATTTTTTAGTTTTCCTGACTGCCTTCTCTTTTATCATCAACTTGGTAAATTTTACTCGCAAATTTACAGTATTTTGATTGGAGCAATTCATAGTAAAAATGTATTGCAACACTTTTGAAAAATTATAAAGAAAAATACACCAAAAAAGTGCAGGCAGATAAGCTTGAGTTATGATTGGACTAACTAATGAGTACATACATACATATACACATTAGTCAACAGTAGGCATTTGAGATTTACATAGGTAACACTTTGTACGTATAGCAAAACACTTAGTAATTTTATTTGGTATGCGGCAAAATAGTTGACCTTACATATAAATTAATGTAATCTTAAAGTACAACTAAGCAGTGGGACATTTAAAAATATGTGTACTCATAAAATGCATTGTTTTTACGACTTTTAAAAAACCAAAGCTTTCTTGTTAAATATTTTTTTTGTTTTGATTTAAAATTTTTATTTAAAATCCAACTATTTAGTAAGGTTATGAAAATCTTGAATGTATTATATTTTTATGTGTTTGTTTTTATTTTGAGTTTGGGTATTTTATCACAAATCGGTTTCCGTTCTAGAAATGTGATGAATACATCATGTAGATATGCGCAAAATTAGCAATGTACAAATTGTACTCACATTTACGATGAATGCACAAATAAATTAATAACAACTTTCGAACTTAGCCGTAAGTCAAATAATAGTAATTAAGTAAAGCTAATTCCGAACAAGATGATTAGCAACAGCGGGGTCACATAATAATGTCATGTTTGTTTATTTAACGCTTCGGGCTTCCTCCTTTGCAGAGTGCTTTGTTCTGTCGTTTCCAAGATTTATTGTTTTTTTGTTTATTTTTCTCTATAGTAAGTTGGCTTTTGTGTAAAACTGATAAAAAATAAAAATAAAAAACACAAAACTGTGTTTCCATTCAAGTAATGAATAGTGGGCTGCAACCACAGAAAATTTGATAAGAACAAATATGTGCGTGCCCTTTATATTGTGCATACACTTTACATTTTTTTAACATATAGCTTCATACATATTCATATGTATCATATAGATATTACAATATATCTATTATATGTATGTATATTGTGTACTATAACTTAGCTGGTCATATAATATAACAAAAAAATTTTTTTATTTTATCAGCTGTCTACTAATTTTTTTAAGGCTTACTTCGATTATACGTCTTTGCCAAATGTTATGCATAATGGTTTGTTTATTTTTTAATTTTTATTTAAAGCTCATGTGATTGCCATTTAAGGCTGATTGAACAATTGAGTTCAGTTCTATTTATAATTAAATAATAATTCTTTGTTAGCACAGACTGCAAACAAGCAATAAGAAGGCAAAGTAACTAGAGACTTCTTGACTTAACTCAGCTTTGTTTAAAACACAAAGTTAGATCAGCTTAATTATTGATACATACTTTTATTAATTGCTTTTCAAAGACTTTATTGAATAATTCGGGTAACATTCGACTTTTCCACAGCATGATTTCTTTTGATTGTCATTGCCTGATCTTTTTTATTTATTTATGATACATAGAAGAACTTTTCGGAGTCAATGGCATTAGTTCACTTTTATAATATAATGGGTGTTAATCAGTCTGTTAATATGTCAGCTAAGCGGCAAAATACGCAAAGCCACTTAAAGTTTTGTCCCGATTCAATAAGCGGTTCAGCAGCCCATATGCGACAATTGTATAGTATGTATATAGAAAGCGTTGTTTATTTTCTTATATCTACGTGCTCATATGCAATAACCTCATAAATGGGCCTTTTCGACCATCACTGACGTAATAACTTACAGTTACCCTTTGCCAAGTGGCCACTAATAATCCATCTGCCCTTTTAGTAACACTTCACTTCAGTTGACTGAATGTTATTCGCTTTGCCTGACTGTTAACAATTCGTAATTGTGTTGTTGTTGTTATTGTTGTTTTATACCTCAGACTCAAATATGCTCGCATATAAAATTTAATGCTGAAAATATTTATTGCAACAAGGGCTGCACGGCATGGTGCCGCGGCTTTTTTTTAACGTTCTCACAGTGTAAATTTGTACCAAATTACTGTCATTGCTAGAACGCATGTAAATACGCACGACCACTGTGCGGATATATCTGAGTGTGTGTGTGTGTGTGCGTGTGTGTTGTCTGTGGGCGTGCGTGCGTGTTACACTTCAGTGATATTTGATGGCGAATAAATTGTCGAAAGAGAAAAAACAAAAACAAGAAAAAAAAAAACTTCAACAAAAAAGAAATTAATTTTTGAAAGCATACTTCGCTGCGAAAAATTGTTAAGTGAATTCTCTTTAATTTTTATGAAATTCCTTAATTTTATTGCCACTTATCTGCTGTAAAATTGTTTTCATTGCAGTTTATGCAATTAGCAACTTTGTTTTTTAAATTTTCATTTTTTTTTTAAACTTTTATCATTGAATTTTATACGAATAAATATGTATAAATATAATTCGATTTGGAGTGTTGCTGTTAGTGATAAAAACTGAAGTACAAAACTTGCTTTTAATTGGTAATCACTTTTAAGTGGTTTTCAGATATATTATTGAATTTTTGTTAAACATAACAATAAAAATGTTTTTATCATGCTTCGATTTGTTGATTTTTATACTTAAGCATTGATTGATGGCGAACAGCAGGCAGGTACGCTGCTGTTATCTTTTGTCTCCGACTTTGAATACCTGACAGTTATTTAAAGCAAATATTTTACTTAAGATGTGTCATAACACTTCAAGATTTGATTTCACATAAGTATTTAACGTATTCAAACTTTTTGAAGTATGCGAGCAAGTTATCAGCGTAAATGTGAGCTCACTTGTCTGCTTTGCTTGAGTTTCTTTGAAGCTCTTCTATGTTATTTACTGCACTTTGGGGTGCTATGAGCTGTGGCGTTAAATCTAATTATTGTACATAAATATATGAAAAGTGGTAGATGTGCAAATGAAAGGTATTTACGGGTTAGAATTTTCTTAAAGGGATGTATAGTTCAGCTTGTTGCTAACCCAACCCAACCGCCTGGCTTAGTCAGTTTGATCAGCAACGATGGTTAGTCACCTAAAGCCAATGTCAATTGAGAACGACATAGCAGCTTGTGAAGAACAGGGAAGATGTGTTTAGTATCTTTTGGTAGTGGTTTGTAAGTGCCTAATTATATACCGCCACATGCAAGCCGGCTTATAGGATCACATATAATGGAAAAAAACTTCTAGATAGTTCACGATTCAGTTTTAACTGGTTGTGTGGTGTTAAGGAACAGTAAGACAGAAATAAACGTTGAGCTGCTCTCTCTCGTATACGCGTTGGCTAACACGTATACGGCATGCTGTAACATAGCAATGTGTAACTTGAACAGACTTGCGAGAAAGTGGAACGTTTGAGAAAGAAACAGTGAGAAATAAGTGAATAGACCGCACTTTGTTCGCACTGTTGTTGTTCAACAACTTGTGCAAAATAATAAACTTAGACGTATTTTGTTTATGTGCCTGCATTCGCCTATTTTCACATGATTCCTGAAGCCTGTTTGGGTTTGCTTTACTGTGTGCCTGCTGCTGCCTCGTTGAAACGATGAATGCCACTCTTGGCTGCCTTTTTTTTTTTTGTGTTCTTTGTTTCTTTTTTTTTGCTGTTATTCTGAATTCTATGCTGTTGTTGCTGTTATGAATTTGTGTGCGACGACACAGACGAGGCAAAAAATAAAAAAAAATTAAAAAAGGGAGAAGAACTAAAAAAGAAAGCAAAAAACGTACGATGTAAAAGCAACGGAAAACGTGCTTTGCTTATAGCGGAAGCATCTGTTGGCAAATGGCGGTTGTTTAGATGGATTGTGATGTGTGTGTGTGTGTGTGTGTGTGTGTGTGTTTGGGTTGTAGGGTATGTACATACACGTCTGCTTGGCAAGTAAGGGTAAATGTGCGATGAGTGCTCGTTGGTGCGTGCAGGCGTGTGGCTATGCCGGGCAGGCAAATTTTGCGTAAGTAAAAAACTGACAATGTGCGGAATTTACGCGAGCATATGGCAAGCCAAAGAAGAGTAAAACAAAAACCAAATTTTAAAATAAGTTACAAAAACCAGTGTGCATGACTATACGCGAGCTTATGCGAATATGTCTACTGTAAGCATATATGCGGCATAATTGAAGTGACATTATATTATTTTTATGCTGCTTTCATGTGCATCGTGGCAAGTATAAAATTTAAATATGTTGCGTTAAGGTCAAAACTTGCTTGATAGGCAGTCCATGGTATTTCTGCCATGATATTATATATAACATATAAGTACATTGTTTTATTTATAAATTGTTGAATTTACGTGTGCCAACGCTGACACACCCATCAACAACGCATCCTGTCTGCTTTTATACATTTGGCAGCGCATTGTCTAGCTCTATCGACACAGGACATGCTTTATGCTCTACGCATTTTCATTTGCACATTTACATATTTGTAATCATAATAAAGAAAATAACGAGAGACAGGAAGACAGAGAGAGAGAGAGAGAGAGAGCGAGAGAGATTGAAAAGAAATGGAATGAAGAAAAACTTCAAGTAGCATAAAGCACCAGCTACAAGTTAACTGAGTCGACGTCAGGCCTAAAGGTTTGAGCCGTGCCAAGGCACGCACCTGCGTTAACCCACTTCACCGTGTTGGCATATACGAATTGTGTCGTCCGATCTTTCGCGTGTGTGCTTGTAAAATCTGTGTAGTACAAAAACAAGCATGGAAAATAAAATGAAAAGAAAACAACACAAAACACAAAAAAAAAAAAATACAAAAATTAATAACAAAGATTCCCCGAGGTATATGAGTTGCGTATACGCCGTGCTGGCTCGTTGCGCTGAAATACTGAAATACTCATACATAGCATACAATGCCTGCCGCAGGCACAGAAGTCCTTCCAACTACAATATGTATCTCTGTACAGTATAGCGTATAGACGCTCACAGGCGCCATTTACACTTTTGTATGGTAATGTGTCACTGCATTAGTGTGAGCGTTTGCTTACCTGTGCCTGTGTCCGTGTGTGTCGTGTGTGTTGTGTGTTGTATGTGTGTGTGTGTGTGTGCGGGTCCCTACGCGCGCTGCTGTGTGGGTTAATTGTGTCGTGGCGCATAATTTGCGCTTGCAGGCAAAACTTTTGCTTTCGCACGTAAAGAAAAAACAAAAAAAAAAAAAATAAACTAGAAGAAAAAAACGAATGGAATGAAAAACGAAATTGCCGTTGTCTCTTTGTATCTATTATTATATTATACATGGGGGTATGTGTTTCAGTAATTATGACAATTAAGATTTTCCTACTTGTTATTCCTTTCATTTTCAGTTATTTTTTTTCCTCGTTTTTCTTTTTTTTATCTGTTTTGTTTTTTTTATATATATGTTGTAAAATTAATTAATTAACCACTGGAGGGTTTCCCGCGTGGTTTGTTTTTCACGTATTAAGTGGTAAAAAGTTTTTATTGTTTTATCTGATTTTTCATACTAAAAGTTTACTGTGCATTTTTGATTTACAGTTTTTGAACATTATTTGCGTTCCTACAATAAACTAATTAGCAATTGAGTTCAAGTGCAATCGTTATGTGGACTTTAAGAGTAGGCCAAGTTGAAGGGAGCACTAACATAATATTTATACAAAGAGTTTTGGGATATTGAAAATAAAAAGCGACTATTTGCCTATTTTCCAATACAGACACTTGGCAACAATTTTTTGCTTTATTGTGAGTTCATTACCATGGCGCGGAATTCATTTTGAAAGACGTCAGAAACGTGCCATTATAAGTAAATATGAAATACAATATAAGATTATTTAAATATTTTTTTACCAGGAATTGTTAAATAAATATTGTATCAGAATTGTATTATTGATCAAATAACACAATGCGTAGTTCATATTGCAGCTAATTAAATAAAAGGCTGTGATCTTGTTGAAGGTCTTGAGTGAACAATCTTAATTCAGACAATTTTAATACAATATTATGCTTCGGCTGATTAAAAAAATTCCAATGTAGACCTACTTGCGAAATGTTCTTAAATCAAAAGAAGATATTTTTTATAACTATAAAATTTAGACTGTCTGCTTACTATTAAAAAAAAAAAAAAAAATAATAATAATAATAATAATAAAATATTTGATATGTTTCATAAATGGTTTGTGTACGTTCGTCAAAAAAGAAACACAAGCAAACAATAAAACACAAATTAAAAATTTGAATTGTAGTTGTTTTTTGATATAATATACAACATTTAGTAGTACACCTAAATAAATAATATAGTACGTTTGTTAGCCGTAAAAATTTAAGTAAATAATATATTAGAAAACTTTGACAAATTATTTCATTTATAAATATTGTGTAGCGACACTTTGGGTTCATATTAAGCAAGTAATATTTGTAGGTACCGATAAGTTTTTAAAAAGTCTCTTATTTCTCAAAGTTAAGTTGGCATACGTGGTTTTAAAAGCAAATATTGAATTTCTTGCTTAAATTATTTTTTGCATCTGACTTAAAAAAAAAAAAGAAAACAGAATAGATATTCGAGCACCTGATTAAATAAAAAAATTACGCGATTGTCAAATATATTGGTGTACTCATATAATTTTTAAAGCCATTAGAAGAGTCTGGTTAGGTTCTTATAGAAGTTAACTTAAGAACTTATTTGGGTATATATGTATACACTTTTGTTCTTATAAAATTCAAAGAGAAATATTTGCCAAAATATCAACTAGAAGCGGATGAGAGGATGTGTGACACTGTCGGACTAGTCTCAAGGAAGTTGCACATAATGGACAAAATGCGAATAGATAAAAACTGCTAAGGGGCTTGAATGTACATTCATCCGAGCTATATGAAAATAAATCATCCTATATACTTAATATTTGCAGAAAATATAAAAGCAATTTCTAATTTTTCTAAGGGTGCTTTTGACAAAGCATTATTTGACTACAGCTCAGAAATAAAGTTGTGTCTAAAAGACGAAAAATGAAAACCAGCACATAAAAAGATGGTCTGTAGTTGAAGTGGTTTGCTCTACTCTAATATTTGTTTTGCAAAACTTTATGCGGCCAAGATATCCGCACATGCAGGATAACATTGTGAGTGCCGGAGTATGCGGGACCATGTCAATTGTGAAGCATCCGCCTGTGTAGTGGTTTTGCAAACACTAACCGCCATTTGCTTAGCGAGCTAAAACGTTTGCCTATGCTGCTTGCGTCAGCTCTAATTGTCCTGTATAGGCTACACACACATACATATATACATATGTATATGCGCGCGTTTTCCATTAACTGTGAGTGAAGTCTAACTAACAAGCATTTGACAATGGCGTTTCCTATATCTGCAAGCATTTACTCATACACAAAATGTCTGCAGTGAAGTGTTTGGCCAATTTAAGTGTGTTTGCGTAATAACAACAGCAACTGCAACAACAATGGAAATAACATCACAACTAACGACAACAAAATCAAATGCCAATAGCAAACAATAATAACAAAAACAACAACAAACAATCCGCATAAGTATGCATATCAGCCCCAATCAGTTTCACTTGATGCGTCGCTCGGCAAACATGACACAAAAAGCTTCGACCAACAATTTGCACTTAGCCTACTCCGGCAGCGCAGCGCCACTTATCGGTGTCAAACACAGCTGAGTCGACAGCATAGCCAACCTTTTGTCCATCCATCCATTGGATCCGTCGTCAACATCGTCGTCGTCGTCGCTGCGGTTGCTCCTGTCGTTTCGTTCGCTGCCGCCGCTTCCGTCGCCGCAAACAAATAACACTGAGCCACTGAATGCTCCGAATGCATTTTATGTACGTACGACATGGACGTGAGTGTAGTGTGGCCAGGTAAGCGTTGTTGGCCAAAAGAGTTTCGGCCAAGTAGGTGTGTGTGTGTACGTGGACGCGTTCGTATGCAAAGCTTTGGCCGGTCGATTGCAATTAAATTTTAAAAATGCCATTTGGTTTGTCATTTCGAGAGCCATTTTGAGCGGCAGTTTAAATTAAAAATACCTCAACAAATAAACAAACAAAGCAAAACAAATCGACAGACAGACAAACAGACAGACAAACAAACTGCGAAAGACAGACACATAGATGAGTAAACCAACTAACCAACGAAGCAAGAAACAGGCAAAAAGCAAGCAAGGCAACACACATGGGCAGACACTGGCAGTGCATTGCAAGGACAAATAAGAAGTAGATGGCAAAAACAAAAAAAAATGAAAGAAAGAGAAAAAAACAAAGTCGACATTATTTGCGCAAATAAACGAAAATTGAATTTGTTGCCAAGTTGGCACAGCGACAGTTTGTCTGCGGCAATTGGGAAGTCGTCTGGGCGGACTGCGTTGCATATGTGTGTGTGTTTGGATTAGTGGGTGTGCATGTGTGTGGCGTCGTCTGCGGCGCCATTTTGTCAAATTTGCTTGCATTTTGGTTGCTGTTGCACTCAAGTCCAGCACAGCATAGAACTGCACTTGCTTAACCCAATTGTATTTGGCTAAGAGACGTAAGAAAATGTTGGCCAAAAGCAAGAATACTTTCGCTTACTTGACCAGCCAGGAACGCTGCCGTTCATATATATATATGTATATATACATATATGTATAAATGCCTTTATTTATTGTATATAAAAATTTGTTGTTTGCTTTTTTTTTTTGTTTTTTTGTTTTTTATTGTCATATACTTTTCCAACTTGGCCTTTGGCACTGGTTCAGAGTGTGAGAGAGACAGCGAGTGCGGGCTAGTGTGTGTATGCTTGGCTAGCTTGGCGCGACGCTTAGACTGGCTTTTGTCTAACTATATGACATTTTTAGTGCTTGTTTATTGTTGAATATTTTAATTGCTATTATTTTTTTATTTTCGTTTTTTTTCGTTTTTTCTTTTTTAAATTTTATAACCGCAATTTCATTGTTTGGCAGTTTTTGATTTTTTTACAGCCATTTTTGTTAAATTTAATGAAAAAGCGTTTTAATTTTAAATATTTTTTTCGCTTATGCTATTTGCTTAAGTAAAACTGTCTAAAAGAAAAAAAAAAACAAAAAAAAAGCTAAAACAAAAGTAAGACAACATTTTCTATTAACTTTAAAGTTTTGCTGCCAAAGGCGTCAGAAGAATTTAAAATTTGTTGTCTACTCATTGCACGGACATTTGTCTTACGAAGTTTGTTTTTACTGCTGTTGTCTGTTATTCTGTCATGTTTCACTTGACTTGGATTCAGTATCATCCAACGTTAAACTAAAGGAAATGACAATGCTTAAGGAAACGAACGAGCAAAAATGTTGCAACTGTCACTTGCTTGCTTGTTTTGGCTTTGGCTTGTAACGAACGAAACAAAATGACAGTACACTACAAGACAGGACAGTACAGTACAGGACAGGACTGAACAAGGTAGGACAAGACAACACCTTTGGCAGGTTTAAACTTGTGGGAATTTTTTATGGTCAGACATACTTTTATGTCAGAAGGCATAAAATATCTTAGCAGCAAAAAAAAAAAAAAATAAAAAAGAAAACAACAAAAAGAAATAACTTGCAATTGTTGCAAAGAATTTTTGTACAGAGCTAAAATAGAAGAAATCCAATAATAATAAAACGTGCCGACAGATTTCGAGATACGCGATTGTAGTCGCCTTTTTTTGCTCAGCTCCTGACTGCACTTGGCTTGTAGTTGAAAAGAAATGTCAAACTTTTGACATTTTTCTATTTGACTGAATCCTGCGCAGTTGTGTTAGCTAAAAGCTCGATAAACTTAAGTGGTCATTCTTTGTTATTGCTTAGCTGTGTCAGATTACCAAAGTAATCGCGGAAATCGTTTTTTAAGCATTGCCAATAATCGTATTGTTTCTGGTAAATTATTTATTTATTTATTTTTTTGCTTTTCTTACTGAACTGCGACAACTGCTCTAACAAATTAAGTTAAGTTTTCCTTCAAAATTTTGAACAAGTGTCACATGAGTAATGGTGTTTTGCTGTACTTTGCAGATTGATAACATTTCCGTCTTACAAAAGAGAAGAAGTCAGCGACTATAAGACAAATATTTGCTTTAAGTCTACACCTTAAAACAGTCAATTATTTATTGACATCTGCTGTTGTTACAGTACTGCCTCGAAAAGTATACAAATTTAACATACTTGTATATATACATATATACTCTAAAATTTCAACATTTTATATATTAACAAATGTTTTTTTCTTTATGCAATGCATAAATTATTATTTTATTTCTGACTTCTTTGTGTTTTTGTGGAAATTCTTTATAGCCTTATTTTAGTATTTATAAAAATTCAAAAATCTGAAAACTGTCTAAGAAAAAGTTTTTAAAAATAATTTCTTATTTCCGTTCGTACGTTCTGAGGAACCTATCTTCTGCGTAAATCGGGGGATAGGTGAACGCTATACAGTTAGTACCGTACTTATAATTTCCGTAACTTCATGTCTGTTAAGCAAATGAGAATTCTTGTCAAATATTCCAAAAGGTGATGTTTTATTTTAATTAACTTGACAATGTATTTAAAGTAAATTTTGTAAATACAAAAAATTTCCATTAATATTATTATGTCAGTTCCTAAAACTTTGACTTGCTAAAGCAATCGATATTTGTTTGTCTAACAATTAACATTCCACTGTGGAAAACTGCAGCAATAAGTCAAGTGCAAATGCATTATCAAATTATATTTACATAGCAGAACAAATTTTATATTATATACCTGCATATGTTACTCATGGCTATTTGACTTGTCATAGAAAAGAAAATAAAAGAATATTAAAAATGCACAGCTTCAAGAAAAAAAAACGCTTATTTGACGTCTGACTTTTACCGAGTAATACGCGTACTCGGAACCATTGTTTACTAATTAGATGTTTCAATTGAATATATATTAAGTAAATAAATAAGTGTGTTAATTGTTAAACCAGATCTTTGTTAAAGAAGTTTGTTTGCTGTTAATAAGAAACATAAACATTTGCTATTCTAAAATATCAGCTTGCTGAAAATTCAGACTTGTGTTGTTAAATTAATGGAACTCAGGTTGTTTTTCGGATTTTAAGTAAAACTTCATTTTGCCCCTTACAGGCAAGTAGGTGCACATATATATTATAAGACATATAAATTAAAATGTTTCAAAAATACTTTCTCTTTTCATAATTTATATACGTCTGTATATTATTTCGAACATAATTTTCACATTTTCAACATCCTAAATTTAAGAAGCTTTCCGCGGTGACGTGAACCTGCCCTAATTATATACGATTATATACGCAAAAAAGCAGAAATGCGTAGCCTGGCTACGTCGTCATTTCGGTCACAGTTGGTTGGCCAACAATAAAGGAACAGCAAATAATGAAACAACATTTCGCCGCATAAATTTTCACGCTTTGCACACTACCCAAATTGTTCTCGATAAGCGTGTTGTGTGTACATTATAGCGCGAACTGCGCAGAGCACGGAAATTATTAACCAAGTGTAAAATGCCGCGCTGGCAAATTTTCGGAATTAATTATCGAGTCCCACACTGCAGAGTGTTGCTGAGTGTCGAGTAAATGAGGTCGCTGTGCAATTGACATTGAAGTCTGGATTTAATGTTTTATTGTGGCATTTGACAAGAGCTGCTAATATTTGCTTACGCGTTTGCCACCTTTGTGTTGACTTTATCTGTACATTTACCACATCTTCTACATCTGTTTCCTGCATAGTATATTATCTGTTCTGGCCTTAAATTACGAATAACGTTTTACTAACGTTTAAGACTTAATAGTTTGTGTGCTCTTGGTTATTAAAGTTTTATAATATTACGCAGGTGTTTATTAAATAGGAAATCAGTACAGCAAAAGCGATTGACATGATGTCAATATTTAAGTTCTTGCTTGAAGTAAAGATTTGCTTATGATATGAATAATAATTTCCACTATTATAGCACATAAGCCCTGAGTTTTTTTTTATAGAGGCTGAAAGTTTTTTGTTTCAAAAAGTGTTCTCAAATAAAATAATATATTCTTGCAGAATACTTAAGTTTTTTGCCTGAACCTTAAGAATTTCATTTTGGTTTATTAATGTTTATTTTTGAAATATTTTAATAGATCATTAAATGCCACATACACGTCCCTTCAATAATTTAGTGACCGAAACTCTTGGTTTCAAAAATTAAAATTCAATTATCGATAATGCTTTTATTAAACCAAATTTACAAATTTTTATAACTTACAATTAAACTATAGAGTCTATTCGGCGTTTGTACCATTCAAATTGAAGAGGCTATTAAGTTAGTCTTCATACTGTTTAGGGAGTTTGCTATACATATATATAAGCATATATTAATAAAGATACTGTGGAAACGAAGTTAAAAAATACTAATCTCACGAATTGAAGCCAAACACATATGTAATTATATTAATATGTATTTTTTTTTATTTATTGCCACACCTATTTTATTTCTTAAGGTAGCATGGTCATAAAATATACTTACCACAGAAAAACAAAAAAAAAAATATATATATATATACATATATATATAAAAAACAACGCAATTATTTGTGTATTTCCAACGATAGTAATTTTTGTATTTGGTTTCTTTTTTTTTTTTCTTTTTTTGTGCTCTATATATAATCAGTAAATTCGTGAACGCAATCGTGTCATAAATACATCATAACAAATGAAGTCAACTATGCAACGAATCGTTCTTTTAAGTCAAAACTGTTGGCTTTTCTTTAATAAACGAATCGCACAAAAGCAAAACAACAAAAAGAAATTTAAAAAAAAAAGAAAAGAAAAGATGGTGGGTTTGGCAGCATGTTGCCATACTCGTATAATACATGTTCGCGATGAATTAGTGCAGAAAAGTTAAATGGATCAACTGTTGCTAACAATTGTGGAGACAAATGTGCTACTTCGACGCGACGCGACTTGCGATGCGATGACTGCCACTTGAAGCAACTCTGCAAAGGTTATCCTAATGAAACTGTTGCATTGAGCTGATTGTGAATTGAATGGACATGGACATGGACGCACCCACACGCCAAATGGAATCACAATAATGGGCGCAACAGTTGACCCTAAAAATAACGAAACCGAAAAGAAGAAGAATAAGAAGAAAAAAAGAAAAGAAAATAAAAGGCAAATAAATAGTGCGGCAACTATGGCCGGCACAACCCTATGCTGACACTATAGGTTCCACAGAAAAAAACTTTGAATGCTTGAATTCCAATTGATAAATGAATCAAATGAGTTGCTGCACGATATCAGGTTGTGCCTTCCTTATACCCTACGCTGGCTGGCTGCTGGTGGTGGCGGGAGTGATGGGCTGAGGATTTAGGGGCGCATGGTTTTGAGTGTGAAATTAATAGGGTGGCCATTAACGGCAACAGCCAGCGTGGCTTGCGTTGCGTTGCGTGTGCTTCTAGGTGCGTTGTGTTGCGGTGCGGTGCGGTGCGGTGCAGTGCGGTGGGCATCGCATTTGTTGGCATTAAGTTAATGACGATAACAGCGACAGCAGACGAAGTGGGCCGCAGTGGGCGCTGTGGGCTCAAAGTACACGTGTACATCGATATGCTCATCGTAAACTGTGCCACATTAATTTGTTGCCATAAATTCGTTTTTTTTTTTTTTGTTGGTTTTCTTTTTTGGATTTTGCTGTGGCCTGTCCTGGGTTTGTTTTTGGGTTTTGTTATCCTGCGGTATGGGTTTTCGGAGTTTCGTTTATGTTCTCGCTGCTGTATTTCGAAACATTAAAGCAATCGCTTTTATTCGACAGCAGGCGATCGAAATGAGCTTATGTCGGTTTTACAAATTTGTACAAAGTATTTGTTGTACATATACACACACATACATACGTAACATGGTATACGTGTATAAATTATCTTATGGCTTTTAAGGCATCTCATTGGCACTGTTAAAGGTTTAACTTTATGTTTTTCCCTTTGTTTTTGCTTTGTTTTATTTGCTGTGGTATCGTTATCAGTTTATCGATGTTTTTGGCTTGTTAATTCATTACGTTTAATGTTTTATGTGCTCATATACCAGAAAGTAATGAGATAAACTATCTTTCCAAGAACTGATTAGCTTTTGTGATTCTTTTTTTTTTTTTTTGGCTTAATTGCAAACATAGAATCAAGATATAGTAAACTAGCTGCAACAAAGTAGGCCAATGTGGGTAAAAAGCTTAAAAGCTGTGAGCTGAATTGCAAGTGAATGAATTGGCATAATATGACATCCATTAGAATCATATAATATATACTTAGTATAAAGATAAAGTGTGCTTACATATAGTTTCGCTGATTGTCCGGATTATTGTATTGCTCGGAGTAGCGAGTGTTCGAATTAAAGAGGCTGTACTGTAATTAAGTTTCATTAACCATATTATGTCCATCCAAGCCACCAATCAAGTTAATCTTTACTATAATTGAACCCACCCCATATTCCGCTGGAACAATGCCTGTTGCCTGATGCCATTTAGATGGTTTGAATTGTGATTGCTTAATTATTAACAATTAATGTCACGTTGCTAAGCACAGCTGAACTTGAGCTAAAGGCCATGGGCAGCATATGCCAATACACTGGACACCTTGATGCCACAGTCAATCGTAATCGAACATATGCCTTGGCTACATGTGTGACACAGCTGAGCTCATTGGATCAACATCAATGGCAGCAAAGTCATTTGTTTGAGACTCAGATGTCAGATACGTGAATAGGCAGTCGTTTGCCATTTGTGCATTGGCTGGCAAATTGTGAGACATTCAATAAACTTGCTAATGAACTTTGACATTTTAAGGCCTGCCACGTTTATCAAAAATGACTTTTCCTAATAAAAATCACTGCACACGGGTCTTGTTTGGCTTTGTGATGATTTCATTGAAATGATTTGTTTTTTTTTCTTTTTGATTACTTTTTTCTTTTTGTTTTTTTTTTTCTTGGTGACAGTTAACAAAAACTTGTAACTAAATGAAAAATGTATAAAGGAATCCTGTAACAGGAACAACGTCAACAAGCAACGTAATGTCACAACTTTTTACATTTGCATGACATTTTCACAACAATTACTTCGACTACAACAAACAAACTTGCAGTGCGGTGAAAATGCAAACGAAATAAAACAAGACAGAAAAAACAAAGAAAAGAACAACATGCTACAATGTAAAGTGAAGCAAACATTCAACATCCTATGCTAAGGATATACTTTTTGCAATGTACAAAGTTCCTGTTACTTTGTTTTTTTTTTTTGTTTTTTGTATCCTCTATTGTATGTGTAGGTTTTGCTGTTTTCTTTTACAATAAAACAAATACCACAAGTGGGTGAAAAATGCTGACAAAAATAACTCAAAGCTCATGCCAAAAACTAAATTCCGCACACTTCAGCCAACCGCAGCCAAACTGTTTAAGCCAAAGCCTAAACGAGTGCTAACATTTCAATGGCAGCAGCAGGAGCCAGAGCAGGATCAGGAGCTGTGGCTGTGCACAAGCCGTGGGCGGCGTGTGGGTCGAGTGGCAAGCAGTGCACAGTACAATGACAGCAGCAGCAGCAGCAGTACTTCGCAGCCATTTGAATTACACTTGTACACCACATGCCAACTTTGTTATTGCCTTTTTCCATTTTCCATTTTTGCCCAAGAATCGCTTTTAGACGCGCAGTTGGATGTCCTTGATACATAAACTCGTGCATGGCGTCAAAAGAGGAAAACGCAAAAAAAAACAAGAAGTTAAAAATAAAAATAAACTAAAAATTGAATGCGAAATAAAATATGTGTAATACTCTTAGAGCTAAGAAATGGCTGTCGCTATTTATGGCAACTGATCTAACTTGACACACTGACTCATTCACTCACTCAATCAGTCAGCTCACACACACTTGGCTGCCATTATAGTCCTCGTAGCAGTCATTTCGCATTCTTTTCACTTTCACATTTTACATTTTTTGTTTGTTTGTTTTATAATGACGGCGCCATGTTTTTTATGT